>QTSX02000150.1:91051-214025 GCA_014839935.2 Entomophthora muscae
AGATCCTGAATGAATTAGACATTAAGTTGTCCACTTAGGGATTGAGCGGCAGAACAATCACGCAATTGCTTCTTCTCAACATGGTTTTAATAAGGTTAACTACATTAAAAACACTCATAAAACGGATGTTCAAGTTGTCTATCAAATGCACTTCAGACATGGGCTTTACTTCCGAGCTTAATTATAGAACAATGTAGATAGGGCCACATGCCTCCATAAGGAAAGCCGTGTGAAACTGGTTATTCCATTGTGCGGGATTTTCTAATGTACCTGTTCACTCTCCTCCATTGGGAAAGTCCTTCTGTCTGTGCCTCCCTTACCCTGGTGGATATTCCCCCGCCTTATACTATATAAGTACCTCACTATCAAATAAAGCACTAGTTTTCTCAATACATCCTTTTATTCTTCTGTCCTGCTAAAGGCTGCCACTATACCATCTACAGGTATAGTAATAAAAATAGGATACTGACTAACTGTTTGCAGAAATTAGCAACCCTTACTGCTACAAATACAACAGTCATCCTTGTTGATTAGAAAAGCCCTTGGTCTGTAATGATAGCACATTTCTCTTGATCAGCAGGGGGAAGATAAATTTGCCAATAACCACTGATAAGATCCATGGCACTAAAAAATTTGGCACCTCCTAGCTGGTACAACATATCATCAGTGCAAGGGAGAGGACAGGAATTCTTTTGGTAACAGCATTCAGGCAACAGTAGTCAATCACTACTTGGCTACTACTGTCCTTTTTCTTAACAATCAGCAGAGAGGTGGCCCAAGGACTCTTGCTGGAACCAGGAGTCCAGTAACCAGTAGTTTCTGGAGCTCCTTGTTGGCCACAGCATGGTTATCTTGACTATGTTGTATTGGTCTAGAGTAAATTGGGGGGGCTATCCTGGGTGTCAATGTGATGCACTACGTCAACTGCCTTCCCAAGGTTGTACCCGTCCTTGGCAAACACATTCCTGTATTGAGAAAAAAGGTCCATAGCTAGTCCCTTCTTCTCTTCAGAGAGACCTGATAGCAATTCACGGCTGATGACTATCAGAACTCTTGGTTGCTCACAGGGAAGGCCCAACCCTAAAAAATCCGCAAAGAGAGAGGCTTCCTGTAGGTTACCATGTTCCTCTAGCCGTATGTGACCCAGAAATTGGTACTTGAAGACAGTCATTGGCTGTTGGCTCATGTTGGCCAGCAACACCATAATTTTCTGGTCACTGGGAATAATGATTCCTGGCGCAAATCAAGGTCTAACCAAGATGCATTAGGGATGCTAAAGATCTATATATGAGTATCAGTAGGCAGTGCAAGTGATAAACCAGTGTTATGTATCACTTACAATCCTGGTGGGATGAACAATGTGAAAGACACATACACAGGGACAACCTTGGCCTCTCCCACCAAGGGAGGAATCACCTTAGCCTTCTTACTACGCAGAGTATAGGCAACTGGCAGTTCTCTATCCGCATATTCCAGGTTGATTTAATGCAACTGGCGCAATGGCAGGTCTGAGGGGTGGTTGCCATGATAGAACATGGGAATAAAGTGGACCAAAAACCCAAATGTATGGTCCCGATGATTGATCACAGTGCTGTACTGGACCATAAAGCTAGTTCCAATAAGGATGTCATAGCTATTTTTTTCAGAACTATGGCGGGTGTAGTCACTATCAGCTTGCTAAAGTGGAGGAGGAGAGAAGAATAGGCTCTTTTTGCTCTAGTGGTCTGTGGCCCAGCAATACCAAACTCCTCATGGTAGGCTAAGTCTGGTACCAGCTTTAACTTCTTGACCAGCTGCAAGGGTATAATATTTCCTAGGGCTCCAGTATCTAGTATAGCTCTGATGTAGGTTTTTTCACTACTAGATTGATATAGGTACAATCCTGGCAATCTTCTATGATCTCTACTATCTTGGAGATCTGGTGTACGCTCAGTCCTTTAAACTTCTCTAGGAAGATAGTCATGGCAGCTCCTACAGTTGGGCTTGCTTTCTTGAGAGATTCTAGAGGGGCCAAGACGTTTAGTGTACACAGTAGCTTGGCCAGTTGTTCTGCACTTTCCTCTTAATTGGTGACTTCAAAACCAGGTTGAGCCAGCTGTTTGGCATAAGACAAGGATACCGTTTTTATAACTATTCACAAAATAACCACCTCAGGACAAAGCATAGTCCAATGAGTCTGAGTGTTGCCCGCAAGGACTCAATGTAAGAGATCTTCCTGAAATCATTTGGTGTCAGTATTCTTGTGTTTTGGTTGGGAAGTGAAGTCAATAAGGGAGGGTTCTTCCTTAGGCTCCACCTCAGAGGGTTGTAAGGCATCAGGTTCCTGAACAGATTTGTTGGGGGGTAGCAGTATGGGGGGAGATGAGGGTGTTGAAACTACAAGGACAGACAAGGATTTTTCCTTGTCCTGGCTGCTTAATAGTTTTTTACTGATCCTTGTTGTTGTCCTCAATATCCGCGTCATCAGCGTAGTCCTCCTCCTCTGGTTATGCTCCTACTACCAAGACCTTGCGGGGGGATTCACAATCCTGGGAGAGATGCCCAGGCTTGTTGCACTTAAATCAAATACAAGCCAAGTTATTCAAGCTATCAGGATTGGGCTCAGTTGTCTTTGAGCCTTCAGCACTGAAGTTTCTGGGTCTGGTCTCAGTTAAAGGCTCGGGTGTTCCTTTAGGTAGGGGAATATTGAACTGTTCCTTGTAGTTTTTTTAGAAGTCAGATCAGGTCAGAGACTGTCTGGGCAGTATAAATCCAAGATTTAAGGGTCAGAGATAGTTCCCTGTTGACCTGTACCGCATTGAGGAGTTCTGGATGTACATCAATGAATTACACTGCCTTTATGAAAGCCAAGGTCTGTGCTTCCAAGTAAAATCTGAAGGTGAAGTCCTCCAAGGTTTCTTCCACCTTGAGTTTGGTATCCACAAAGTCCATCTTCCATCCTAGGAGAGCTTCCTGGCTACCTAACTCTTCCATCAGTGCCCAAGAGATGTTGGCATAAGTCCAGCGGTTTTCTGGAAGGCAGTGTAGTATCAACTTCTATGTGTTGGTGTCCAGGTAGTTAAGTATGGCGGCGTCCTTCATAGCCTCATCTGCTCCATATATTGAGTTTTGGTATAGCTAAAGAAACATGATAACATTACTCTTTCTGTCAAACCCGGAGAGATTGACCAGTTTAAAGAAGGGTGAAGTGTTATGGGGAGCAGTTGCAACCAATTCAGCTTGCCAACTAGAGGAGGTAGGTTAGTTGCATTTGACCTTGGAGACAGTAAAGCGTGCTTCAGACACAGCCTTGCAAGCCTCTTCTTGTTGTGCTTCCAGGTCTTTTATTGTCTCTTTGATGATAATCACTGGTGGACTGCCATTATCTGTCACCACTTATAGTACTAAGATAGATTGTGGGAGTCTTTGGTTGGTTTCTTCCCTGCTATCCAAGCTGTGATACTCCTCTTGCCAGAGGAGTTCTGATAGCTGGCTTGGGATTGGTGTTCAGTCTCCATGGAATGGTGCAGGGTAGGGAGGCCATTCATCTTATGCTCCAAAGAAGCCAGTTTGTTGTTTAATATTTCCAACTGATCCTGGATAGAAGCCATCAGAGCCAGATGTTCATCCATTTTGTCATTGTAGGCTTGGTTCTCCAAAAAAGTGACATCTAGGTCCTCTTCCAGAAAACCTATCTGTTTCTCCTGGGTAATCAGTGCCTCTTGGAGTTTGAAAATCTTATTGGTGTTTATTTTGCCTTGGCTTTGACAACAGCTAGATAAGGTGGTATTCTCAGCCTGGAATCCATCAACCTTGTGCTTGAATTTGCCAAACTCTCTATAGATAAAGGTCAAGTCAATACCAGCTTCCTTCACTTCTTGTTGAAGCTTTGATAAATGGTTGTAAAGTTCCAGGATACCCTATTCATCATTGTTTTTCTGGGGAAGGGTTAGATACCACAGTTTGATTGGCGCCTGCCAAGAGGAGTGCTTGTGACGGATCCAGGCCTAAGGGTTACAGTGTAACTGGCTCAAAATTCCTCTAACAAGGTGGTCCAATTGTCGCCTTTACGTCTTTCAAACCACTTGAAACAGGCAGTCCTACAAGAACTTCCAACCAATGACGTTTCTCATCATCTCCTAGACCAGAGGCTCATATAAGGAAACCCTCCAGGAAAGCGTTTACTTCCTTGGGATTTCCAGAGAACAGTGACATCTTGGCAAGCATAGACTGGACTCCTTTCACCATGGGTTTTTTCTGCCCCTGTGTTGGGCTCTGTGACGGATCCAGGCCTAACCAGTCCATACTGCCATTATCTTGCCCTTGACTCTTATTGCTGTTACCTTTCTGGGACAAAGCTTTGAGAAGTTTTGCCTCCAGGGAGGCAATTTTATTGGATAACACTTTATTGTTGTCCTGCCAACAAGCCATGATTTCAACGCTTTTTCCCTCTTGTGCTCTCAATGCCTCAATTTCACGATTCACCATCTCTTTTACTTGTTAAAAGATTTCATCCCATCCTACCAGCAAGTTCCAAGCATCCCAAGCATAAATTTGGTTCCCTTGGGCAGGAGTCCCTTCCTTTGCAAAGTAATTGGAATACAGCTCTTCAAACGCAGCCTTTATTTCTACTAAAGATTCAGCAGGAACAGTCTTAGTGACCTCCAGGCTGGTCTAAGCTTCTTCCAATGTACTTTTAGGAACCTCTTTTCTTTCTGAAGCGGTTTCCACAAAAAGGACCCTAAACTTGGCTCTCTATAATTTTAACAAAGAAGACATGACAATTGAAAAATAGGTGAGGGGAAAGCGTTGAAACCAACAATGAATATGCTTTATTAATATTTAACTGTTTTTGCTTATATACCATTTGGGGCATACACGGCTGAAAACCCCTCTGGTTCCTGAATCAACCAATGATTTGCGTCATGTGATCTATGACATTTGAGTCATTCAACATAATCTTTACCTAAAAGATCACCAGCAATTCTCAACCTATGAGAATTGACCTACAATGGGCAGAAGTCACCTGACTCCATTCAACCCAATGTACCAATTTGGCATGGAGCTTCCCCAGCTCCCAGCGCCAAAACCTTGTGGAGTGTACATCCTAAACTCAGCTATCAGCGTTCCAACTGGGAACCAGCTGATCAAACCTGAATTCCTAGGCATCCTTGCCTTTATTTAGTTATTTTTGCATTTAATGGGTTTTCGCCTTAAAACCCATTAAACTGCTTCAAAACTCAAACTAGGCACCACCGCGGCGCCTGAGAAAATTTGATAGTGGCGCCTTGGCGCATCTCAAATTCATTAGGCGGCGCGGCGGCGCTTCTAATCCAATAAATTTGCCAACACGGCGCTTTTAACCCAAATTCCGGGGGTTTCCCATAGTTAACCTTAACCAAACTTCTTGACAAAGTCAAGGCCATTTTAATATAATTAAATCCTCATTAATTATATCCTGTATTTATTAATTAATCTTCCTGATTAACTAACCCATTTTGAGACGCCTAGTCTCCAAGATTGATTTGGCCAATCTTGCCTCAATTCTTTTAATTAGCCTAACCTAACTAAACATTCATATTCTGTTCTTTTATTAAACATAGATATGCAGTTTCTAGGAACCTTTTCCTCAAGAATTCCAAAAAACCTATCTATATGTAATAAACAGCAAAAACAGAACATCTTTATATTTTGGAGCATTTATTCAGCTAAACGCTCAGCAGTGACTGTAGTACAGTCACAGTGCTTCCAGGTGTTGACTCAAGATAGTCATCTCTTGGACAAGCTTGCAGATAACTGGTCAGTTTTCTTTGATGTGTGCTGCCACTGTGGCAATCTAGTTGGAGTCCAACTCTTGGTGGTAGAGAGCCTGGATTACTTGGTGGAGGACTAAGGAGTTTAGTCCCCGTTCAACAGCTTCATACCAGGGGATAATACTGTTCTGTACCATCACCACCTCTGAAAGCTGGTTGTTCACCAATTCAAAGTTGGTAGACAGATCATTATATAAAATCTGAAAGAATGATTGCTGGTTTGTAACTAGTGCTCCCTGATCCTTTATCAAGCTCTGTAGATGCACCAGATGCACCCAATTATGACAGGTGGATGGGTGTGCAAAGCGCTGGATATAATCCTTCACATGCTCAGCGGTTTGAAGGTCCTTACAGAGTTGGTCAAGGTTTACCAAGATTATGTTGAGGAAACTTTCTATGGAGACTTTGGCAGATCTGTGTTAGATAGCCAGAAGTTGCAATTGCTGACCCTTGTCATCCTCTCCATTATCCATTCTGGTCATGGACTGCCAGATGGCTTCCTCAGAAGGACTAGCATTAGTGTCCAATTCCATGGGTGCAGGTGCAGTCAATAGTAAGGGACTTTGATTGCCAAGTGGTAAAGGCTGGGGGACATCACTCATAAATTGTTGTAGTTGGTCAAGACCACTAGGTAGGTCTTGGTAGGCATTAGTGTTGTCACAAGGCAGCCCTACCTTCACCAATAAGAAATTGCAGAGTTGGGGAGAACCAGGTGCTTGTTCAAAAATTTCCATGTGCGCCAAATGCTGTATGTTTAGACTGTTGGTGTATACTGGGTAAGAATTGGCCCTTGTAACTGTTCAATTACTATACCTGATAACAGGGTAGTAAACCAAAACAGGTATGAACAATAGATAGGGGTAAAAACCTTTTTATATCAGTATATTGCTAAGTATATATAATGGGGTGGGAAATTAGGAGAGGGAAATTGAGGGAATGGGGAAATAGCTCCAGGCTTGGTGTTAATACCAATATTAGTATCAATATCATTATTAGCTATTGATTTTACGCCTGGAAGTAAGGATCAATTGGGCAATTAGGTTGTTGATGCCACCTCCATTTAGTCTTCTGGACTTAAGCATCAAGTGCAGGATCCAATTCCAGAATTGGATGCCTTGTTGATTGTACCTACATGAGACCTTCAAATAGCCCAATTCCAAAGAAGATTTGAGTAGAATCCAGAATGCTCTGGTATCAACTAGTTCTTAATTAATTGATTGTGCAATTTCCTAATATGGAATTTTATTCCAAATCTGATTTTGAACTTAATGCCTGTCAAATCCATCATTAGTTACCACATTTGCAACAACAGAGAAACTTCAAATACAGGGCCAGAATTACACCATGACATTAAGAGGAGAAAAAGCAGAGCAACAGGTGACTTTGAGTTTTGCTGATAATCAACAGAGAACAGAAAAACACAGAGAAAGGTTGAGAAAAACGTGGTAAAGAAAATTCCTTATGTAAAACATAAGAGAATTCCATTTGAATTGACTCAGAAAAACGTAACCAAAAAACAGGGAAACCATTCAAAATGCAGAGCCATGGTTTTTATGGAGTGCGGAGAAAGCAGGTTTGAACAAGAGATGGAAACAAGTAGCCCGGGGAAATTGTTTGGGGAAGCAGTTTAATCTGAGAATTTGATTGGCTGTAGTACAGAGCCTGTTTTATTGATGTTTTTCATTAGTAAAACAAAGGGTAAAAGCCTAATAAATCAGGGGGTTGAAAAAAGTCTGCCCTTATTGGCTGAGATAACTTATAAAGTTTAATTTATTATAGAGAGAGGAAAACTAAATAGTTTAAGCCTGAAAAAGAATGTCCAGAAGGGAAAATAGGCTGAAAGAAGAAGCTTTTTGAGGGGAAACAGACTGAAACAAGGGAATATCCAGAGCCAGAAGCAAGACAAGGAGCCCAAGATATCAGAAAAGAACTACAGAGCCAAGTACAGGGTAGCAAAGGACTATAAAAAAGGTCAACAAAGCAGGACACAAAGGGCCCAAAATCCCCATGACAATCAGCTAGCATGCCTTGCCACAGTACCACAAAATACATGGAAAAATTACTTATTGCACTTCCAGAGGATACCCCCTTAATGACCTCAAATGGCCAGGGGTTTGAAAGGTCCACATGCTGCAAAACTCAGAGATAAACACTATATGCAAAATTGGTCTCCAAATATATTAGGAAATGATAGATTTTACAAGCAATTGAGCAAATGATCAGTTGGGTAACCAATTCCTTGTGGGTTCTACAAATAGTTGTGGCACTTTGGCAGGCAGCAGAAAAACATAACGCTATGAAGAAAAGCAACTAATACACAGTCTTCCTATGGCTAAAAACACAGATTTTAAAGAAAATTGCCAATGCTTCTGAAGACAATGTCACCAGACCTCTGATGAAAATAGAGACCAAGTTATTCCCAGTAAGTATAATTAATGAGTAAGAGAAGCATTCCTCATTTTTGACACTATCTGAATAAACTTTTTTATGCCAAGGACTCATGATTAAATTGAAAGAATTGTTTATTTTTTACCAATATAATTATTATGATAGTATCTTTATGTAAATCAAAAAACAATATTTATACACCTTCTCTTACCCGCCTGGTTCTGCTCCTACACCTTTGGTTACAACTTCTTGCACCCTTGACTTGGAATTTTACCATCACTACCACCTAGATCTCCCTCCTGGCCATTATAGAGGCCAGATTTCATCAACTATGAAGGAGATTCCAGTCATCCCCCCATTTTCAGATGTGTAAGGTCTTGCTCATAATGGTGCAAGGTTATAGAATAGAGCATGCAAGGCATTAGGATTCAAATTTATAAGATATAAGAACGTAAGAACTGTCTGTAAGATAATCTTACAGAAACCTGCTAAAAACCTATATTGTGTCACAAATGGAGTAATAGAGTGTAAAAACCCTAAGCAAAGAAGATAAAATAAAGTGCTCAATAGTGAACAATTTGTAACTAAGGGAATATCAATATTAGGATATTCTCCATTGGCAAATTGTTACATATAACTATTGAAAGACTCCTTAAGGGGAAAAATGGATACAACAAGCCTAAGGCTTGTTGTTTTACAAGTTCCATTGTATTTAAGGAAAGAGAAAGCTAAACTAAAAAATGAATTAAAAAAACAAAATTCTTACAAATTACAAATCTGAAGTTAAAAATTGTAAAAGTTTGAAGGGAAGAAATCACTTAGAATTTTGGCTTAAAGCCTACTCTTCAAAAGCTCTTTATTTATAGAGAAAAAAGCCTTTTTGGTTAGAGACTGATAGCCAGGAGGAAGCAGCCAAGAAGAGGAGCAACTGGAGAAGTTGGAGAAACCAGAACCAGAAAAGGGGAAACAGAAGCCAGTACTATATTCAGATCAGCAATGTAACTGGGGGAGCAGTAATGACCCAAGCAGGAGTTTTGAAAGGTAAATAATAGTGAAAATATTCTAAATTTAAAGTAGAGATATATATAAAAGTAATAGAGGCGGACAGAGCAAACAACAACAACAATGATTCAAATGCAAATAGCATCAAAAACAAAGGTAATAAACTTAAAATACTTAAATATTAACTTTTGATTTAAATTCCAAATATTTAAAATACTGGAAATCAAACCAAGCAAAAATAATAAATATGAAAAATTCAAAGAGACTGCCCTTTGGGGCAGGGCATGACATTACCCCCTCCAGATCCAAGCTCAGGATGTGCTTGGATATAAGACTTGATAACATTGTGACAGTTTTCAAGATCAGACAATGGCTCCCAAGAACTCTCTTCAACGGAATATCCCTTCCAAACAACCAAGTATTGGAGTTTACCATAGTGGTAACAATGGTTGATAATGGAGTCAACCTCATATTCAGGGGTCCCTTGGACCATGTGAGGAGGAGGTGCTTTGTTGTTCTGATGAGAAGGAGGAGGAGAATTCTGGAGTTTGAGGAGGGACACATGGAAGACGTCATGAATGTGATACCCTGGGGGAAGTTGGATAAAATATGCAACCTTGCCTAACTCTTTCTGTTACAAAAGGACCTATGAACTGAGGGCCAAGTTTATGGTAAGGCCATCTGATAGGAAGATTCTTTGTATTTAGATATACAAGGTTGTTGACCTGGATGCCTTTTCCCTCCTGATAATGACGGTTGGCCTGGACCTTGTAAACCTTGATAGCCTTAGAGAGATTCTCTTTTAAGGAATTCTGAATGAGTTTTAGCTGGACAAGAAACTCCTTGGCTAACAGGGAACGGACAGAGGAGGTGACAAAAGGGACAAAGGCAGGAGTGTAGCCTAAATTTGCTATGAACAGAGTCATCTTGGTAGAGGAATGAGGAGTAGCATTGTAGGAATACTGGGCCAAAGAAGGTGAGAAGCCCAATTGTATTGTTGTTTGTTGGAAAAACAGCAAAGGAAACATTCTAGTGTCTGATTTGTACGTTCGGTTTGCCCATCAGACTGGGGATGATAAGAGGTGCTAAGAGAAAGGTGAACACCTAGCTGAGTCATAAACTCCTTCCAGAACAGGGAAAGAAATTGTGGTCTACATTCAGAGACAATATCTCTTGGAGTACCATGGTGGATGAAGACGTTCTTAACAAAGAGGGAAGCAGTCTGCTTTGCAGTAATGTTAGAATTTCAGGGAGAAAAAATAGCCTGCTTTGAGAATCTGTATACAATGACCAGTATGGCGTCAAAACCTTTGGACTGAGGAAGCTGGACAATATAATCCAAAGAGACAGACTGCCAAGGACCTTCAGGGACTGGAAGGGGACATAGAAGACCCATGGGCTTCTGGGAGGAGTGTTTGCTTCTCTGACAAACTAGGCAACTACTGACATATGACTTGACAAAGGTGGATATTTTTGGCCATCAGAAGTGATTGCGGAGATTAGAAAGGGTTTTCTTATATCCAGTGTGGCCTGCAGCAAGAGAGTCATAGAACATGATGGTTAGGAGCTGTTGAAGGTCCAGAGAAGGGACTACCAAAAGGTTGTTGAAGTATAACACACCATCTAGAAGGGAGAAAGAAGGATTTGTGACTGTCTTATTGTTTGTAAGAGCATCAATGATCTGAGACAAGGCTTTATCAGAAAGCTGGGATTTGTGGATTTGCTTCAGTATATTGAGGGTTGTAGTACTGATAACATTAAGTTTTAGAAAGCTCTCAGGTGGAAGGGCCATCTTGGTGTTAAGGAGTTTGTAGTCTTTGTCAACATTGGATAATGAAGGATGACAACTAAACCCGCCAGGTAGGGTATTAAGTACACCTTTCTTGTACACAAGCTTGAAGCAGAAATTTGACAGCTCCAGTACCCATCTAGTGTGTCTTTGGGAAATGTGGCGTGCCTCGTTGAAGTAAAGCAAGTTCTTATGGTCCGTGTAAATGAGGAAAGGCTCATCAAGTCCCTCAAGGTAGCAACGCCAATGCTTGAGTGTTTTGATGATGGCAAGAAGTTCCTTGTTGTATACGGGGTAGTTTTGTTCAGCTGAAAGATGTTTTTGAGAGAAGTATGCAACAGGGTGTTGCATCCCATCCCCCCAAGCTGAATGAGAACACTGCCAATGGCATAGTTGCTGGCATCAGTCTCAACTGAGAAGGATTTGGAAGGATTAGGCATCAGGAGGACAGGTGTGGAGACAAAGACAGCCTTCATAGCCTCAAACGCGAGCTGGGCCTCAGGTGTCCAGACAAAAGGAACAGAATGAGAAGTGAGGGTAGTGAGTGGCAAAACTAGAGAAGAAAAAATTTCCACAAACTTACGGCAATAGTTTGCCAATCCAAGGAAACCACAAAGTTGTGAGCAAGTCTTGGGAACAGGCCAGCTTTGGATAACATCCATCTTGCTAGGGGAGACAGCAAAACTGTTTTGAGTGACAACGTAGCCAAGGAAATCAACCTTGGTACAGAAGAATGAGCACTTATAAGATTTTGCAAACAGGTTGTAGTCTCAAAGTCTCTGGAGTACTTGTCAGATGTGGGCAACATGGTTGTAAATGGAAGAGGAGTATATGAGGATATCATCAAGATAGACAACAACAAACTTGTTAAGGAAGGGCAGAAGTGCCTCATTCATTAAAGGCTGGAAGTTTAAAGGAGTGTTACATAATCCAAAGGGCATTAAATTGTATTTTTATAACCCAAATGGGGTACAGAACATGGTCTTCCATTTGTGGCCAGGAGAGACTCTGATCTGGTTAAAAGTGCTTCAGAGATCAATCTTGGTGTATACAGAACTACCAGCAAGGCAATCAGTCAAAGCCTCAGCAGAAGGAATAGGGCATCTATCCTTGATTGTGATCTCATTGAGAGCTCTATAGTCTACACAAGGGCGCTTAGAGCCATCAGATTTACTGACAAAGAAGATGGGGGAAGAACATGGAGACGTAGATCATGAGATGGAACCCTTGGAGAGTTCCTCATTGATGTAGTTCTTTAGTAGAGTGTTGTCTGAATCAGAGAGAGGAATAAGCCTTCCCCAGGGGGGAGTGGTGCCTGGCTTAAGGTTTATCTGAATATTGTAGGGCCTATGAGGAGGTAGCAGGTTACATTCCTCCTCACTAAAACGATCCTTGAAGTCAGAGTAACAATAAGATAATCCATCTTTGTCCTTGGCGGAAAGAGTATCTGGGATTGTACTAGAGATAGCAGTCAGGTTTGGTTTGGAGGGAGTTGAGCCAAGAGTACCAGGTACAAGGGATAAAGATTTGACAACGTCATTGTATGTAAATGATATCTTGTTGTTTAGGTGATCAAAGTTAAGCAAAGACTCTCTCAACCACGGGAATTCAAGGATGAACAGGAAGGATAAGTTGGGGGAAGAGTTAACTGTGACGCAGAAAGGAGAGCCCTCCAAGTCAATGGTGACAGGTTGGAGGATAGGTGTGGCACCAATGAGAGTGCTGTTTCCCACCTTAATGTCAAGAGATCCAAAGGCGGGGAGTCCAAGTAGTTTAGCAAGTTTCTCCTTAATAAAGTTGGCGTCAGCGCCAGTGTCAAGAAGAGCAAGCACCTTGATCTTTCCCAAAGGTCCATGAATGATCACTAGGACAGTAGGTGACTTGGAAGTATTATTAAGGGACAGCAAAGTGAGGGTGGAGGTCTTGTTGACAAAGGGGGGACGTTTGGAGAGAGGACAGGCTGGTAGAAGATGATCCTTTGATCCACAGTAAGAGCAGAGGTTGTTGTTCCTTCTTCTAAGGACTTCCTTGGCAGTAAGGCAAAAACCTCCCCCAGACTTTGGCTTGGTGCCAGGTGGAAGAGTTGAAGAGAGCAAGGCCTTGTCTGGAATAAACAACCGGGCTGTAGGGGATAGGTTAGAAGGAGAGTGTGTTTTCAAAGAAAGGTATTTCCAATTCCAATTAACCACTTCTCTGATAAGAGGTTCTAGTTTGTCAGGGGGATTGTGGTGGACCAAAAATTCCTGGAGTGATCTGTTGAGGCCTATCTTGTAGAAGCTGCAAGCCTCAGCGTCAGAGGCTTGTAGTCTTGACTGGAGGGAGCAAAACTTCTGGTTGTATTTTCCAAGTGGAAGAGAACCTTGTGTGAGACCTGCAAACCAAGAAGCAGAGGGAGTGGACAACTCCTTGTCTTCTCCAGAGAAAGATAGGAGTGAACTGACAAAGAGATCATAATTCTGGAGAATGCCCGGGTTGCATATCAAATGAGAGCTAAATGAATCTCTGTAGTGACCAGTGAGCTTCTCTGCAAGATAGAGGACCTTCTGGGAGTTGGTGGAGAACTCAGACCCGTAAGCAGTAAAGTGGGCCTGTGCATAAGCTAAAGTGTTAAAAATACTAGGGGGTGGTGAACTATGGGCTAAGGTATTGAGAACTACTGTTTGGTTGGTGTAGGTAGTGGGGGTATGATCCTCCTTATTATAAAAAAACCTTATCATATAACCAACCAAGTAAGAAAACTACTAGAGATAACAAAGTTACAATAATAATAGAGAGAAATAAAGCCAAAAAGCTAATAAAAGAGATGGAAAAAGTGTTGCCTGGGTCAATCCCATGAGAAGCCAAAATAATGTAAGGTCTTTCCCATAATGTTGCAAGGTTATAAACTAAAGTGTGCAAAGCATTGGGATTCAAATTTAAAAGATATAAGAATGTAGGTACTGTCTGTAAGATGATCTTACAGAAACCCGCTAAAAATATATATTGCATCACAAATGGAGTAATAGAGTTTGAAAACCCTAAGTAAAGAAGATAGAATAAAGTGTTCAATAGTGAACAATTTGTAACTAAAGGAATATCAATATTAGGATATTCTCCATCTGCAAATTGATACATATAACTATTAAAAGATTCCTTAAGGGAAAAAATGGATACAACAAGCCTAAGGCTTGTTGTTTTACAAGTTCCATTTGGATTTAAGGAAAAAGCTAAACTAAAAAAATGAAATTAAAAAAACAAAATTCTAAAAAATACAAATTTGAAGTTAAAATTGTAAAAGTTGAAGGGGGAGAAATCACTTAGAATTTTGGCTTAAAGCCTACTATTCACAAGTTCTTTATTATATAAGCTTGTCTTTATCAGTTATGTGAAGATCAGCAGGGAGTGAAACAGCCAAGAAAAGGAGCAACTGGAGAAGACCTAAGAAGAACCTGGAGAAAGGAGAGCCGCAAAGCCCAACAGAAGTTGCAGATCAGCAACGTGAAAGCTGGAGGAGCGGCAACGACGTAAGCGGGGAGAGTTTTGAAAGGTAAGTGAGTAAAAATATTCTAACTTTAAAGTAGATATATATAAAGGTTAAGGCGAGCAACATAGCAAACAACAATGATGACAATTTGAAAGCAAATGAAATAAAAAACAAGGCAATTAATTTAAAAATACTTAAATATTAACTTCTAATTTAAATTTCCAATATTAAAATAATGAAAAATCTAATCCCAACAAAAAAATAAATACTAAAATTTCAAAGAGCCTGCCCTTTGGGGCAGGGCATGACAAGATGGCAAAGACAAAATAAGACAGTAGCTGTGTAAGCCAAAATAACATAACCTTTATTCAAAAATGGCAATAAGTATGGAGCGCGGAGTCCTTTGGTCTATATAGCACCCCACTTCCAAACTTAATATTTTCCATGGGGGTTCATCAGGGTATTGGCAAAGGCAGGCCCGGGGGATTTGGGTGCTCTGGTTCAAAGGTGGAAAAATGGCACCTGGGCCAGGAGTTCTTTCATTTTTCAGAGATCTTGAATTGGCTACTTAATTATCTTGCTCTAGAGTTGTGGTCATGGGGTTGGGCCACAGGCCTGTGCCTTCTTCTGGGGATGGCTCTTAATTAGCCACTAGGGTAGAATTCAAGCTCATGAAGCTAATAGTAGGAATTTCATTGCCTCCATATGGCGCCTTGATTACTCCTTCATTTGGGGTGTTGATTTATTTGGTTTTGCTTGCTTCACCATTTGGGCCATCATTCTTGGCCTCAGCTTGCAGGGGTTTGACCCCAGGGAAACGCAAGCAGGCAGCCCCTCAGTCTCCAGGCCCAGCGGCCTGCAGGGATTTAGGTTCAGGGTTCAAATCCTGTCCTTCAGCCCAGGTTTCAAGGGTAAACAAATTGTCAATCCTGACAGATGGCCTAAAGTGTAGTTCACTGATGGGGGTCAAGTCTAAGTTGATTCACTTGTGAAGACTTATTGCCTAAGTCTGAGGTGTTGACTGATGGAGACTACTATGGTAGAGAAGCTCAGGCATAAAGTATTCTTAAAGGCTTCAGAATTGGCTTAATAATTATGTGGAATGCTATACAGGTAGAAGAAGTTTGGAACAAGAAGGAACAGAGCAATGCGGCACAGAGAAATATTCTAATGTTTTGCAAATCAAATTGCTGTGGTAGCATAAGGTGCTTGTTTTGCCTTGATTTTATTTCAGTAGTAAAATAAAGGAAGAATATTAAAGAAATTGCAGTTAAGAGGTTTTATATTAAGTTTCTAGGGCATATAAAGGTATTTTGCTACAAGAGCAGGATACAAAGCCATTTTGGTGAGACATTTTCTGTGGATTTTACTATAAGAGTAAATATATGTAAAAAACATTGGAGAAAATCAGAAAGAGAAATTTAAAAAGAATTCTACTATTTAAGTTGACTAAAGTTGAATGCGGGGAAAAACAATGACAGAACAGTGAATCAGTTAACATTTTGGTACACAAAGAGCGGACACTTTGTTCGGTTTGAGCGATGAAAACTGATTTCCTAGCTGGATTGCAGTAGAACTTCAGAAATGGTCTAGTTTTGCGCTCTATAGTTATTGTTGAGTTCTGGCATATTCAATGATAAATATGATTGGTTAGAAGCTAAAAGCTTAAATTATAAGCAAGAAAACAGTGAATAAAATACTTTAATCTTCTGAGAAAAAAGCCATTCTGAAGGCAGATACACTGGGAAAAAGACAATATAAGAAGGAGGCTAACTGAAAAGTTGACGGGGTCTTTTGGAAATCTTTTGGTCACAAGTGGGATGGTTTTTGGGCGCTTGATCTAAATATTGATGGTTATACATCTGGTTATTTTGAAGTAACTAGAGGTCTTCTAAAATGTTCAGACGTCCTTTCTAAAGAGAATGCTGTTCAAAATGACTCCAAAATAGTGGCAAATCAGAAGGTTTTTAAGGGGATCTTACTTCTGTTAATAAAGACTATCTCAACCCCTATTCTCCCTTTTTGTGGTAGAGAACTTACCTAGTTATAGTGATTATGGAGTTGGTCAAGAGGATCAGAAAAGTCAGAACCTTAGTATGTTCATTTATAGAAAGCTCCTGGTTAAGGAATGAGTGAGGCAGTGCAAATAACCTTGAGACCTGGGATTTTATTATATCAAAGATTATCATGAAAACATCCCCCTAGATGATGGAGCTACTTTGGTAGCCCATGCATTGCTATGAAATAAGATTCTCCTAGTTATTAATTTCCAATGATGATTGGGGGCATGATGAGTCTCTTTTGGAGTGTTTAGATAATTCACTTTTGTCCTTTTCATAGAACAAGTATCTCTGAGGATGACAACCTCAACCCAGCCGGTCCCTGGCTTTGATATAGGACACAACTTGGTGACCCCCTATGAGCAGGAGTGTTATAACTGAACCAATGGGGATTCAGTATTTGGAATTGGGGAAGACAACAGTCCAATAGAAAGGACAGAATAATAAGAATAAGGTATCCTTTATTATAGAATATTGTGATTAATATATCATATGGGGAAAGCCACAAGGCCACAAGGGGGTGATATGTTCCATGTAAGGTTCAAAGCCAAGGAATAACTTGTGTAAGATCAGAAGGTTGAATTGGTAGTGCTCCTAATTAGGAGAAAGTGCCCACAGTTTGACATTGCCATCAGACTGGTTCATGTTGTTAGATACATCAAGGGGCAACTCATTGAGCACTTCCTGTGTATTGTAAGATACGTTGACAGGAAAGTCTGGGAACTTGGTTGCAACAATACATTTCTTTAAAAATAACAATGTGGATTGATCTTGGTCTGGAAGGTAATTATACTTCACTTCCAGGCTTCATTTTATGTTGGGTTTCTTGAGCTTGGGCGGGTTGGCATCAGGGGGTTTTAGATGGCAGGGTGGCGTTTGACACTGATGGGTTGCCACTGGATGCTTTGGGATAAGAAGGCTTTGAATCCTTCTGTTTGTCAATTTGGGTATTGGGTGCCTCTTCAGCTTCAGTGCCTCCTCTGGGGATTTAGGGAAGTTTGGAATAACTCTCATTAAGAAACTTGTGCATTTCACCAAGCAAACCATCAGTGTCAAGTATTGGCACCTCAGGGAAACTCCTGGCATTAAGCACTGGCAGTTTGCTTGCCAAACCCTGTGGTGTTATTTAGGATTTGGATCCCAGTGGGTTGGTATTGAATTTATGGATGGGTGATTTATCAGTCAGTTGCAGGCTGTCAAGCTCCTGGTATTTGGAACTGGTAGTCTGCAAATGGTTTTTTTAGGGTTCAAACCTGGCTCCATACTTTGGGGTTCAGGTACAGAAAAATTGTCATTACTGACACTTCTTGTGCCGTGTACAAAGGACAAGTAATTTCCACTGGGCGCTAAAGACATTAATTGTGATACTTTCATAAAAACACTTGTTTGCAGACATCTATGAAACACTGCACCAAAAAATGCCAGATGGAGTAACCATCCCATATGTACTCACACATCAAAGAGTAGATGACATCTTACAGGGGCAAGAAGATGTTCTGTCAATTATTTTTCTGCTGGCTGATTTTCAGTCAAATTCAATCCAACTATAATTTTCTTCATATGTAAAAAAATTTACTTTGAAAAAATAAAAAATAAAAAGTTCAAAATAAATAAAATCTTTCTTATAAAAGTTATTAATTGAAATTTTTAATGTTCTTATTATGTTTTTCAGCAATAAAATTTAATTAAATTGGCTTTCAAAAAGGTAAAGATTCAAAATTAAGACTCTTAAATACAAAAAATATAATTAAAAATAATTTCTTGTGTAAGCATAGCTTTTATTTTTAAATAGATAATTTTAAATTTTTGATTTATTGTAATGTTAAAATTTTTATATATTGTTGAGGAGCCAGATGTACTGTAATTCTGGCTGATGCTGACATAAATAACATCCAGTCATCACCTGGTTTGATGCCAATCCAATATTTAGTTCAATGTTCCAGAAATAGCAACAAACCAATATCACATGAATTTTCTAGGCATCCAGCAACTTGAATCTAACTCACACATGACCTCCCTTATATTTGATTTGACTTAAGTCCCTGCCACAGCGCAAGTCATATAAGTCTAAAGTATTGTCCAATAAAACATACTTCTCTTCTTCTTAAATCCATATTTGAAGCTTCCCCAAAATTTGCTTCTCATTAATATGAAGAAAATAATATATGGATATAAATTTGACTGAAAATTAGTCAGCAGAAAAATAATTGACAGAACATCTTCCTGCCCCATCTTACGCTATCATAGAGGCCTCAGAAATACCAAGAGTAGGAATCTGTACAAGTTTCTAAAGCACAAAGTGTAAGGTCTGAAGGCTTGGAGTAAATTTTTGTAAACTAAGGCCTTTAAACTAAGATTATATATATTAAGTATTAAAAGGTAGATAAGGTTTGCAACAATAACTGCACTAAGGCTCCTAAAAGCTTATATGAAGTGAAGTAGGGACTAAGCAATTTATTAAACCTAAGAAAATAAAATAAAGACCAGTCTTGATGACAGAAGATTTGGTTAAAAAGTCAATCTCTAAGTCTGGGTAGTGATCAGCACTAAATGGATTTTTGAAGCTGTCAGCAATTAAAGCGTGTGTACCACTATAAAAATTGCCTAACTAGTGAAAGATGTAGTTGAATGAAATTATAAACTTAAGATAGAAAAGATACAAGATAGAAGTTCAAAGAAAAAACACAAGCCACAAAACCTAACAAGTACCTTTTTGGAGTGTAAGTCAAACAATATCAACGTAAGTTGAGACTGTACAGAACACAAGCCTTTTATTTCAGCTTGGGTTTGAGGTAAACTTAAAGGGGTGATGAGCTAACCAAAATTGATTAGGAGGCTTAAAATGAAAAGGAGACAGAGTACATGATTGTTTGGGATATACTAGACTTAAAAGGTTAAGTCTTAGTTAAAGGAGAAGCAGGAAATTAGTGTTTGGAATCAGAAATAAACCAGAGGTGCAGAGGAGGCCAGAGAGCGGGGAAAACTGATTCTGAAGTTGCTTGCATAAGCAAAAGCAAAATAGAAGGTAATGATTTTTGGACTTAATTAAAACTAACTCAGTGTTAGGTACCAGGTTTAAGAACTGTATGAGGATAAAGATAAGCTTTGAAAGTGAATTTAACATTGATATTATTGAATTGAACAGTAGAAGCAAGGGAAGGAAGGGAAAAGCTGTTTGGAAATAAATTTATGATTTAAAGCCAAGGATAAAGATAAATTAAATAGATATTCCTTGAAAGAATACTAGCAGCAAAATAAAATAAAGAAATGAGAATCCAGATACAAAGTATGGTGACCTACCCTCTTCAGAGACATCCATGAAGTACTCAAACAATGCAAGATTTGTGAGAAGGTTTCCAAGAGCAACAAACCTCTCAAGTAAGTACTCCCAATCCAAACTCAATTATCTTTCAAAGTATGGGCACTGGACATTTTAGGCCCCATGCCCAGAAAGAGTAATGAAAAAACGTATATAATTACTGTCATTGAATTTGCCATGTAATGGCCAGCAGCACAGGCTGTCAAAGATCACACTGGTAACAATGACCAAATATTCATGGGCAAGGAAATTATTAGCAAGTTTGAAAAGCCAGAAATATTGATTACAGATGGAGACAAAAACTAACTTCCAATGTTACTAATGTATATCTGGCAAATCAAAGGTTAAAACACATTGTAACAACGCCCTACCATCCTCAGGCCAACACAGAGTAGATCAGTTGAATGGTAGCTTAGTGCAAGCCAGACCAAACTCACTGCCTGAACTCCTGAAGATTAGCCAAAGCAATTACCAACTACCATCTTTTTATGCCACACCCAATTGAAAGGATCTACTGGGAAGAGCCCCTTCAAAATAGTTTATGTCAACACCCAAATATAGTTTAGCCCTAAAAAGACCCAAGTTAATAATGCTAAAGTAAGTTTCACTCAGATCTAATCCCCAAGTACTCTGCGCCAATGCTGACCTATCATTCAGAGAAGAGAAAAACCTACAAATACAGTTACACCTCTCAAAAACAGGCATGAAGTCAGGAACAAGGTCTGGTTACTTAACACAGACATGAACAAATTATAACCCAAAAATATGTTTCCCATTGTATTAAAGGTAAATGGTAACAGTAATTAACTGATGCAAGGCTTGGGCAAAAGAGAAGAGGACAAGGCCCTAAATCACAATGGAATTTGTTCATGTAAGGCCCACCAGAAGCAACACAAGACCATCATCCCAGAAACAGAACAACAGTTTGTGGAATATAGAGCTTGCACCCCTGATAATCTTCCCACAGAACTTTCAACAGAGGAAGTTGAACTTCAGCCAGGGGGTGTTAAAGCAGCAGGGTTGCCCCCAGGAAAGTTCTTCACAAGACCCCTTGTCCCTCAAACTAGCTTCCTCAAAACTCAAAGCCAAATTTGGAGGTTAACTCAAGTTTTCAAACAAAGCAGCAAGACCCAGTGTGTCACAGCCCATGTCAGAGTCTTTCTGGACTCCCACAGGGGAGACAGGCCAGGCCTGGAAAGCATGTACACAATAGGCGCAATTCTGACCAGGTATTTGACTGTAGTAGCTAGGGGATGCCAACTCCCAGTATGGGACACAACCTGGTTGGTCAGTCCCAATACTGTGATATAGACAAACCCTAACTTACTGAAGTCCTGAGCAGGAGGCGCGTTGGGCGGGGGTAGTAGTAGGAATCTCCTTCATAGCAGGTGAGATGGTCTCTCTAGCATGACCAGGAGGGAGATCCAGATGATGGGGATGGAAATGCTCAAAGTCAAGAGCGTGGGGTGGTTTGACTGCGGTAGCAGGAGTATAGCAAGGAGGGTGTGGTTAGGCAAGAATATATTGAGTAGTAGATTCACAAATAGATGCAAAAAGAATAATTAAATTTGAGCAAAAATAGATAATTCCTGCAAGAAGATAATGATTTATGAGCATAAACTCATTTATTTTTAAGATTTCAACAGTGAGGAGGTCTTTCCCTCCTCACTACTTATACTTACTGGTAAAGATGCAGCCTTTTGTGCCACCAGGGATCTAGTAGCAACATTTTCAGTCAAACTGGCAATTTTTCCCGAGAATTGCACACTAGAGCTTAGGGATGCATTATTATTGATCAGCATAACAGGAACCTTGCTTGAGCTGCAGCATGCCAAGGTGCCACATCTATTTATAGAACCTGCAAGAAATTGAGTTCCTGATTGCGCAATTATACAATTGCGCTCCTGATGTATCATTTCCCAATAATTAAGATGGCCAAATTTGTTAATAGAATCAAAGCCAGAGATTTGAGGCTTGTGTGCCTCTTAAATACTGGGCCATTTGTTAATTAAAAGTGGGGTTTCTTGCTCTGGAAGACAATTGTTAAGGATATCCAGGCTGTGAGTTTTTTGGCCTCTAGGAAGGCCAGCTGATTGTTCAGGCATTCTGGGCCCTGACATCATCCTCTACTATATTCAAGCTTGCAGAGCACAACTCTTTATTCCGGGACAAGTAATCCTTCAGCAGAGTAGCAGCATTCTCTAGGTTGGATTCTGGCTCCCAAGTATTCTCTTCATTGGGGCACCCTTTCCATTTGACCAAGAAATGAGGTTTTTGGTATTGGAGTTTGTGTCCCAGGATGGCTTTGATCTTGTGTTCTGTGAAGCTTCCTACTTTGATGGATGGGGGAGCTGTTCTCACTATCTGGTGCAGGAGAGAAGGGATTTTCTTTTTTGATAACAGGGAGCAGTGGAATACATCATGAATCTTCCATCTGGTGGGCAGTTCTAGTTGGTACACTACAGTACCAATACACTGTAAGACCTTGTAAGAACCTGTTTGTTGGGGGCTCAAGCTAGCGCAAGGGGAAGTGGTCTTGATGTTCTTTGTGCTGAGGTACACAAGGTCTTCTACTTTGATTGGGGGCCATGGCTTAATTTATTGTTGGCAAAGTCCTTGTATACTTGTACTGCTCTTCTCAGGTTCTAGGAACATTCTTCTTGGCACACATGGATGTTACTGACCCAATCTTGTCCTTCTGGGTTTTGGCTTCCTCTGTGGGAGGGGCGTTCCATGTGGGGTTGAATCTGTAGTTGGCTTTGAAGGGGGACATACTGGTGGAGCTGTGGTCTTGGTTGTTGTCCGCAAACTGAGCCATTAGTAGGTGTGCTACCCAGTTGTTCTGTTCTGAATTTACATAGCATTCTAAGTACTGTTTGAGGACTTGGTTTACTATCTTGGTCTGCCTGTTGCTCTGAGGGTGATATGCAGTAGGCAACAATCTTTTCATTCCCAATTCCTTTAGGATTTGGGCCCAAAACTTGGAGGTAAATTGTGGGCCTCTTTCTGAGACCACTTCTTGTGGGAGTCTGTGGTTCATTAATACACAGTTCTGGAATAGAGTAGCAGTTTATTTTGCTGTTACTCTGGTTGGTGTTGGAATAAAGTGAGCCATTTTGGTGAAACAATCAACAATTATAAGGATGATATTGAATCATTTTGAATTAGGTAGCTCCATAATGTAGTCCATAGATACTGACTTCCAAGGGCCTTCTGCAATCTGAAGGGGTTTGTCATGAATGACATTTCAGTACTTGTATTGAAAACCCAAGTGTTAAAACCCAGTTCCCAGGAGGCAGATCCAACCCGCCAGACCAGTCCAGGACCCGCCAATCCATTAAAAGACGGGCTCAAATTAGTAAATTACTCCGTGTTCCGCCGGCCTACTACAGAGGACCCTCCAAAGATTACTCGAGTCACACAAAGTGGACGGGAGACTGCCCACCCTTTAAATTGTAAACCCAAGTTAACAAGTTACTCTGAGACCCGCCAGCCTCCCAGAGACAATTCCCCAAATGGTCATCAGATTGATGCCAACCTTGAGCCACCAAAGACCCAAACCTATGCAGAGGTTGCAGCTTGCCTTAAGGAGGTTAAGACAAAACCTATTTTTAACCTTGCCAATGACCACCAGCAACTGCCAGTCTCCCACCCAGAAGGGGTAGTGCAATTGGGCTACTCAGGTGACATAGTGAACAGTGGCGGCAAAACAAAGTGTTGCCTTTCCAATTTGCCAGGCCAGGCACAACCTGGATCTGCCGCCCTTGAGACCCCAAGCCAAGACCCACATCCTGCCAGTGCCTTGTCTGCAAACCTGAACCCTGCAAAAATTAAAGAAGCAAAGTACCAGGGTATAAAAACCCTGGCAGTACGGCAAAAACCCCATTGTCATTTTCAATAATAAAGTTTTATGAACCTTTGGTTCAAACAAATCTTATCTTATCTAGTCTTAGTGATCTTCCATCTTAATTCCAGTCAAGTAGATCACCAGGCCGCCGCCCTCTCCCAAGACCAACCTGCTGAATTGCCCCAGGCATTATACCGTCCCCCGGGAGCCCCCTTTGGACCTGTGCATTTTAATGAATACCCCCCCAACCTGGCCTATTCAGAGTACGAATTGGAAACCATTCTCATTGCTGACCCTTTGGCAAGGACTAGAAGTACCAAATACATAGGACGCAAAGGAAAGAGGGTCAAGATCCCGCCATTACTGTTCAAAGACAAGTACAATTATCTGCCTGCCTACTTTGTTCCTATGACTCCTCCTTTAACCCCACAACCAGACTGCCCATTGGAACCCACCACCGCAGCTGAGACCACCTCTACCCAACTTTTTGGAGTACTCTACATTACTTTGACAGGCTTGGTAGATTCCATGGTCCCCAACTCCAGGCCTTTGTCCTTAATTGGGCGATCTGTATCTTATATTATCAAGTTAGCACCCATTCTATGGTGGGCCCTACCTGCTGGCTCAGCCGTACCTCACCCCGAGCCGCCCAATGCCTCTACCTACAACTGGCTTCCTGACAGGATTGTAGTAATCCTTCTGGCTTTCCTCGCTTAGGCTTGGTACGTCCACATGTCTTGCAACCATTGAGGTATCCTTTGATTTCTGGATTCCTCCTGGTCCACATGTAGATTTTCTGGATCCCTTTGAGAGTCTTTGTACTCCCAGGGTGTCCTGACATGGGAGAGTCTTGGTATTCCTTCAGTATCTCTAAGCGCAGTGGACCTTCTGGTACGTAGGTGCGTCCCTGTAGCTACAGGGTGTTTTCATGTAAGGATTAACCAGTTTGGTAGTATCACTGTTGATATCTTTCTTTAAGTCTCCAATGATGAAGATGAAGTACTGGTCTACGGTCTGAGATAGTTGGATTTCTTCACTTCTACTGGCTAGTCCCAGGAATAGGAGCATTGGCTTAATTATGTTTTGAGACAGCAATGATTTAGTGTTGAATTCTTCAATCTCTTTGACGCTGGAAAAAGGTCTGGTCTTTGGCTTAGGGCATCAGGTACAATGTTGATCTTACCAGGTTTGTAACTAATCAATAAGTTGTAATCTGCTAGGAATAGGGCCCATCTAGCTTGGCGCTGATTCAGTTGTTGTGGTTTGAAGAAGTATGTCAGGTTCTTGTGATTGGTCATGATTCTTACTGGGTGGTTGGTGTCACACAAGTATCTTCTCCAATGTTTCAAGGACTGGATGATAGCAAACATCTCTTTATTGTAGATGGGGTAGTTTAACTAAGGCAGAATAAACTTCCTTGAGAGTAAGCTACAGGGTGCAGCTTACTATCATGCCCCTCCTGAAGCAACACCCCCCAATGCAAAGTCAGAGGCGTCTGTTTCCACAATGAAAGGCTTATTGTAAACTGGCATTGCCAAGATGGGGCGGAGACAAAGGCGTTCTTTAGGACTCAAAGGCAGATTTGGCAGTGTCATCTCATAAAAAGGGGTGTTTCTCAGAGGTGAGGCGGGTCAAGGGCAATTAGATTGAAGAAAATTTTTAGGGGGATTCCCAGCATAAATTTGCCAGGCCCAGGAAACTTCTGACCTCCTTGCTGTTCTTAGGTTCAGGCCATGACGCCACAGCCTCTATTTTGTTAGGTGGTATTGTAAATCCTCCTTTCAGTACATTGTACCCCAAGAACTTGGCTTCCTCTTGGAAAAACTCTCATTTCAGGAGTTTAACAAAGATTCTGTGTTCCTTGAAGCGTTATAGGACAGCTTGAAGGTGTTTAACATGTTCTTCAGGGGTGCAACTGTAGATGAGGATGTCATCTAAGTAGGCTACACAACACTGATCCTTAAGTCCTCCCAAGACCACGTCCACCATAGTTTGAAAAGTGCTGGGCGTGTTGCACAACCCAAACAACATAACCAAGTATTTGTAGAGACCTTGTCTAGTCTTGAAGGCAGTCTTCTATTTGTTGCCAGGACTAATCTGGATCTGGTTAAAGGCATCCCTAAAATCAACTTTTGAGAAGACATTGGCCCCTGAAAGATGGTCTTAGAGGTCTTCAGCATTGGCTACAGGGTATCTGTTTTTCACAGTGATGCTGTTTAGGTCCTAGTAATTGATGCAAGGATGTAAGTTGCTGCCCTTCTTTTAACAAACAGTAAAGGGGATGAACAAGGAGATTTGGAGACATGTATATATCCCTTCTTCAACATCTTGTCCAAGTACTCTCTTAAGGCATCTTGTTCCTTAATGTTACAACTGTAGACAGGTCCATGCCTAGGTTTGGTTTCAGGGAGGAGGTCAATGGCATGGTCAAAATGACTGTGTTTAGGCAAGGCAGTGGCTTCTTCTTCTGAGAAAACGGACTCCCAAGGCTTCAAACATTTTGGGATCTCAGCTTTGCAGGATTCCATGGTGATGTTGTTTAGCTCAGGGGTCTGCTGAGGGTTCAAGTATGGGACACTAAGGCTTGGCTCTCATGAGTGATAGTCACCTGATGGTTCTTATAGTCCAAGTTCAATTGGTGGTCAACCCATCATTCAAACCCTATCACTACAGGTTCAGGAAGCTTCTTCATGACGTGGAATCTGGTGGGCAGGAGTGCCCCATTTAAATTTAAGAAGACAGACTCTTTGCATTTTTGGGACAGGTCTGTCATCTTGCTGCCCAAGTTTACCAGTTGGGAGTTTTCCTTGATTGGTACACCCAGTTTCTCAGCTAGGCTACGTTCCATGTAGTTGAGAGTTGCCTCATTGTCTAGGAGGGCTATAGTGTTCACCTCATGGTCATGGTAACATAAAGTAGTGTCAATGATTGGATAGGACTAAGAAGTGTTGTTTATTGCTGAAATAGTTGCTCCTTGGATTCTGTTGGAGCTGCTAGTGCAATCCTTGGATAAGTGGCCACTCTGGTGGCAAAAGAAGCATAGCCCACTTCTGACGTGGTGTTGGTAATCTTCTGGGGTCATGTTCAAACTGGGCCCACTTGCACCAGGGGTTTTATTGTTCTGGGGTTAACCAGTGTGGTATCCTTGTGGTTGGCTGAAGTCCATGCCTCTGGAAATAGCCAGGAGCTTGTCTTTGAGGAGATCACATTGATGGTGTCTCATTAGGCTGGTGTGGTGTGGGTTCAGACTGTTTCTGAAATGCAGACCTGAAATGTTGTCAGAAATCTCTGCAGCCTCTGCCGGGCGTAGGAATTGTAGTATGTAGGTCTCAAGGTTGTCCCTTCCTTGGGTCAGGCAGATGAGCCCTATGTAGGCTTGGATCTTGGCCCCAGCAGGGGTGGTTGCAGAGTTCATTCTCCCCAGGAATTGGTTGTAGGAGAGTATGAGATAGGGTCTTCCTCTAGGCTGGTCAAGAAGATTTCTCTGGTGTCATCCTTTAGTTGGGCAGCCACCATCATAACCTTCTGAGTGTCATTGCTGAAGCTCTTAGGGTGGGGACAGAACAGGGTGTTTATCATGATAATTCCTTTTCTGAAACCAGTCAAGTCAATTTTTGGCAGATCAGGAAAGGTTGTAGGGGCAGCAGTATTTTGGTTTGAGGTAGAGATGATTACAGTCTGGACCTGGGATGGCTTGGCAAAAATTCCTTCTTTGCTTTTGTTTGTTTCTTGCTTCTTGGTTGTATACTGACTTAGGTAGTAAGCTGAGGTCAAAAATAAAAGCATAAAAGATGCCCCTATAAACAAAGAAGAATAGGGGCCCAGGGTTACTAGTTTTTTTATGGTTGACATACTGACACAGCCCATACCAGAGTCCAGCTGGACTCCCCCAGGAGAGGCAGGCTGGGCCTGGAAGGCCATGAACACAATAGGTGCAATTCTGACCAGTTAGTTGACTGCAGCAGCTAGGGGACACCAACTCCCAGTATGGGGCACAGCCTGGTTGGCCAGCCCCAATACTGTGATATAGACAAACCCTAACTCACTGAAGTCCTGAGCAGGAGGCGTGTTGGGTGGGGGAGTAGTAGTAGGAATCTCCTTCATATCGGGCGGGATGGTCTCTCTAGAATGACCAGGAGGGAGATCCAGATGATGGGGATGGAACTACTCCAAGTCAAGAGCGCAGGGTGGTTTGACTGAGTTAGCAGGAGTATAACCAGGAGGGTGTGGATAGGCAAGTTTAAATTGAGTAGTAGATTCACAAATAGATGAAAACAGAATAATTAAATTTGAGCAACAATAGATAATTATTGCAAGAAGATAATGATTTCTGGGCATAAACTCATTTATTTTTAAGATGTCAACAGTGAGGAGGTCTTTCCCTCCTCACTACTTATACTTACTGGTAAATATGCAGCCTTTTGTGCCACCAGGGATCTAGTAGCAACATTTTCAGTCAAACTGGCAATTTTTCCCAAGAATTGCACACTAGAGCTTAGGGATGGATTATTATTGATCAGCATAACAGGAACCTTGCTTGAGCTGCAGCATGCCAAGGTGCCACAGCTATTTATAGAACCCAAAAGCAATTGAGTGCCTGATTGCACAATTATACAATTGCACTCCTGATGTATCATTTCCCAATAATTAAGATGGCCAAATTTGTTAATAGAATCAAAGCCAGAGATTTGAGGCTTGTGTGCCTCTCAAATACTGGGCCATTTGTTAATTAAAAGTGGGGTTTCTTGCTCTGGAAGACAATTGTTAAGGATATCCAGGCTGTGAGTTTTTTGGCCTCTAGGAAGGCCAGCTGATTGTCCAGGGAATTCTGGGCCCTGACACAGTGACAATCTTTGCTTGGTAGACAGCTTGATTTGATGCTTGACTTATTATAAGGATCAAGCCATTTGATGTCTAATCCAATTGATTGTTTGTTGCATTCTTGTTCCTCTTAAAATGATTCACTCAAACTATATAAACATATATCTCAATAAAGATAACTATATATTTTCCAAATATTTCTTCTTGTAACTTGCTAATCCAGAACAGTTACAACATTTTTAGTTTTAAAATAATGCAATTATCTGATTCAGGTGTATATTGCGCATTATTCACAGTATACTACTCTTAAAAAAATTTAAAAATTCTTGTTTACATTCTCAGAAAACTAGGGACCAAGTATAAAGTTGTTTGTAGGAGCTTTATCCCCTATGCTCTAACCTTAAGAAGCTTCAGGTTAAATCCATGACTTTGGTGCTACAGAAATTTCTCCTTCAGCACTCATAGATATAAGAAGTCTACTATTGCAACCAAGTTTCCAGACCTTCCTGCCAATGTATCTCATGATATACAGGGGGCGCTCAATGAGCCGTCCCTTGACGTATCTAATGACATGGCTTAATCTGATGGCAATGTCAAACTGTAGGCACTTTCTCCTAATTAGGAGCACTACAATTTGACCTGTTGATCCCACACAAGTTATTCCTTGGCTCCAATCCTTACATGGAACATGCCACCATGCCACCCCCTTATGACCTGGTGGCTTTTCCCATATAGTATATTAATCACAGTATTCTATAATAAACAATACCATATTCTTATTATTCCTGTCCTTTCTATTAGACTGTTGTCTTCCCCAATTCAAATACTGAATCCTCATTGGTTAAGTTTCAACACTACCATGGCTCAAAGCTGAAATAAGCACATGCTGCGCTTTAACAAATATGGAGATCCTGGTTGAGTCCTTTGAAGAAATGCACTGAATATGAGGCCACAGCACTTTTGGTGAATTGATGTCAGCCTGGCAGAATATCTGGGCAAGCTCAACCAGTTACAACTAATCATGGTCTGTATTGCCAAAATTAACAGCCTAACTAATAATCCTGTGAACAGACCATATTTGACTTTAGATTCACTTCAATTAACTGGCTAGCCCAGCTGCCCATGTAATTTGATTATCCTATTAATTAGCCAATATTCAGAATCCTGAAATGCATTTTTAGTATTTAAAAATAGTGGGTTTGGGGAATGAATTTTATCAATGTTTTATTGGGGGCTCTGATGTTAGTATCATGACTCATAATACAACTAGCTTATGTCAGACTTAGCTATCCTCCTATTGTAACTGTGTTGTTCTAAAAAAGGTACAGAAAAAATATAATATTATAATATATATCTCTTTATTTTGGTATAAATGCATTGTATAGTTTTTGTAGTGGCATCAGGTGTAGATGGGTAATCCCACTATGAGATAATATTTGGAGAATGAGGTACAGCCCATATAAAGAACTATTGGCTGTGATGTCTCAGCTGGTGAGCTTGATTTAGTGCATCCTGGCTTTGGGTCATATGCAGGTTGCTTCAAGTCATATGTATTATTTTCTGACTCAAAAGCTTGCTAGGGGGCTTATCCTGCAGTTTTGAAGCAACATTGTTCAAAACATGTCGTATTTTTACAGCAGATGTAAATTTTTATTTTTACTTAGAAAAATCCTGAAAAGGAAGTGAAAGAACTGTAGAGCTCTCTATCAATTAGGGCTGCGGTGTCCCACCCCCAGACAAAGATCTTCTTTTTCCAAAATTCTGGAAGATTGGATTTAAAATCTGCTTTATATAGAAAATATGTTACCCTCCACATTTTCAGAAACTTTGGACAGAATCTGGGTTTTTTCTGGGGGTGGGACGCCACAGCCCTACTATCAATTGACATTTGTTGTAAATGCTGCCATTCACCATGTTTTGATTTTGCCTTTGTTAGGTTATTTTGAGGACAAATCCCTCTATCTCGCTTTTGCCCTTTGGAATGAGGCTGGCTCCAAATTGGGAAGTTCAATTGTCCATTTTCATGATTCTGCGCAAACTATTTGCCCCACTCATGCTTGTGGCAAGTGATCCTACCGTTCATGTACTGTTTTGTGGTAAAGCTACACAGTATATATTCCATTTTACTTCTACCAATAAAATTTAAGTTCTATTCACATTTTTTCTTTATGTCTCCACGTACTTTGGCGCCTCTCTAGCCATGTCTAGCAGATATTATTCAATCAGGGCCACAAGGTAATTGCATAGCATTCCCTGCCTTTCTAACCAAGACTTAGTACAAATCCAATCCTAAGGTTAGGATTTCATGATGTGACTCTGTGCTGCGCCTCAGATCACAAAAAAATGGTACTCACTACTAGGGGCTGTAAGCCCCTTGGTTATCTCTTTCTCAACCAAGTTTTCAGGACCTTCACCTCCTCCCATACAAGAGCCAACTTCACCTGAAATTACCAGTCCTCATATTGAGGAAGACATTGCCAACCTGCCTATTGTCCCTACTGTGTTGAACCTTGGGAATGGTCCCCGCCTAGTGGCCTACCCTTTGGGTACCCCTGACTTGGAACAAGTCATGGCAGTAGCTCTTGGGTTAGCCCGTGATGGAGCCATCCCTTGCCTCCAGCTTCAGTTCAGTTGAGCAGAATACTACAAATTGATTGTGGCTCCACAATTTCCACAGCATCTCCTATTAGTGGCTGGCTCTGCTGAGCACCTATTGTCATCCTTTGTACAACCTGCCTTAGCCCACCATCAAATGGTGTTAGGGCTCTACGTTCAGGAGATTTTGTCTCTACAAGCAGCAGTCACTCATTGCTGGGATCAGTTTGCTGCCTATTAACAATGGATACACTCCCTGTTTTCCTTGGTATCATAAAATCAGTGCAACTCTTTCACCTCCCAAGCCCGCTTGGTTGATTCCATTGAACAAATGTGCCAGTCCATCCCCAAGTATGTCAGAGAGCGTCTACATGAGTTTCACCAGTTGGAACAGCCCTGGGCTCCCAAGTAGATTCCACCCTGAACGCCTATCTCACTGATTTTGAACAACTTGTGCAGCAGCTCAAAAAGTTCAGTGCTTACTTATTTGACCAATTACAGCAAGTAGCCCTTGCTCAAAATGCCTCCGCAAACTTGGAAAAGAATTTGATCAAGAAGTAGCTGCTACTTCCGCTACCATTGCAAAACTCCAGACTCAAGTGAATGGATTGTCTACACTCAAACCAGATGCCCTGCCTTCTCCTCCATCAGATGATTTGGCAGATAGAGAGCAGAGACTATGGGATGCCATTTGAGAGTTAAGAACGTCTATCTGCAGTCAGGATTGCTCTACCAAAGCCCCTCAGCCAGATCCACAAGCGCTTGCTCTGACAACTCAAGTTGCTGACTTACAACAAGAGGTTGCTACCTTGCGTGAGATGATGGCGTCTGCTGTTTGTCCAACTGGGGTTACTGATGAAGATGGCTGTTGCTCTGGCTTGTCAGGAGCTCCCTGCATTCACTGTATTAGAGAGTTGATAGCTCTAGCTAATGAGATAGACCATTTGAAACAAGACCACTCTGAGCTTGATAAAGACGTACAAGAACTAAGTGAAGTGATTTATTCAGTAAATGACAGGTTTGCTCCTTGCCTTTCAGTGAGTCCCTCTCTTACCTCCCAACTGGCTGAATTTTCCTCAGTAGTAACTGCACATGACCAATAACTAGATATTACTGAGCAGCAGACCACCCTAGCTAATAATACAGGCACCCAAACCGCTGAGACCCTGACTACTCTTGAGGAAAGTGTTTTCCAGCTGTGGGCCAAGCAGCCCCCCTCCAAATCCAAAGCAGAATTCTCCCCGTGCGTAAATGTACTCAATAGCAACAATGGTGGCCCAACTCCAGAAGCACATTTCAAGCCTACCTTTAAGCAAGTCTTTGACCCCAAAACCTCAACCATTGCAGCTTTCCTAACTATCTATGAAACTGCCATGAGAAGAGCCTCAGATGAGGTTAAGAAGGAACACATTTTAACCTGTCTGCACCCAACCTGTCAGGAGATAGTAGTGCCAGATCTGCCCACCATTGAGACCTTGGAAGATATGAAACAACTCTTGATTGACAAGTTTGGTGGTGATCTTAGCCTGGAGGTGAAAAAAGATGTTTTCATGCACATATCCTTCAAGCCCAAAGGATACCCTAGCTGAATTTGCAGGTAGATTCTACATCAAGGGACAGCAACTAATTACAAGCCGCCAGTTGACCGCACATGAAGCGTACATGGCTTGCGCTCAAGCCCTCAAGGTTAACCAGCTTCTGTGTCTTCACTTTAAGGCTCATAAAGTCATTCTTTCTTCTATGAAGAGCATAAAGACACTGTTGCAGGATATACACCTTACTCATTCTGGGGCAGTTGTGCAGGAGAATTGTGACGCCTCTAACTCTGGTTCATCTTCACATGGTCCACGTATCCTCACTATGAACTCACAGAATCCTATTCAGCGTCAGGGTTGCCATAGCTGTGGTCAGATAAGTCACTACTTTTGAGTCTGCACCAATCCTTGGGTTGAAGGGGCTGATCCCAAGGAGCAGGCAGGAAAAGAACAGTCAACCTAGAGGCAGAGACACTCTTGGTTGACAATTCTTCCCAGTCTCCCTCAATTACTCCCTCTATAGCTGACTCTGAGCCTGCTGACACATAGGCTCCCCCATTCTGCTGCTGTTAACAAAATCTCTGACAACTCTTACATTGAAAATTCAGATGTTGATGATCCTGACACCTATAGGTATTCAGTACTTGCTGTCCCCAAAATTATTGTGGTCCCTTATAAGTTACGCTCCGGGAAAACTACAAAAACTGCCAAGCCTTTGGCAGAAGCCAAAGAGATTGTCTCTTGTCCATACCTTACACAAGGTAAGAGGTCCCCTGTGCTTGTAGAGCCGTCTAAAGAAGCTTCTGAGGTTACTGATACTGTATTCAAGAATGTTTCCGTTTTGCTTCCTCTCCAGAATGTTTATAAGGAGTTTCCAGGATTTAGATGCATGATTGAGAAATGGGACAAAGAGCTAGCAGAAGATCAAGACATTCTGGCTGTCCTCCCTCCCTTTGGTTGCACCACCACTTGTGTTGAAATATCCATTCAAAAGGTGAAAATTAAGGCTGTCTTAGACACAGGGTCTCAAGTTAATGTTGTCTTCTTGAAGCTGGTCAAGAAACTCAAACTTTCCCCCAACTTTATCTATCATCAATTGTATGGCATAGCTGGCCTGTTCATGACTTGTGCTATAGGGACTTAGTCCGCTCTGCCCATGCAATTTGGCAAGCTGCTCTTGTCAGCGCCTGCCATAGTCCTGGAGAATGAAAGCTACAATCTTCTAGTTGGTACCCAGTTCCTTAGATAACACAATGGGATCATCAACTTAAAGGACAGCTACATCTCTTTCTTAGGGTACAAGGTCCCTCTGATCTTTGAAGAGCCAGTTAAAGTTCCCAGGAAGTGCCTCAAGACATGTGCCTTAGAATATCCCACTGGTATTTTCACTCTAAAATACTGTATCCATTCCTCCAACATGAAGTGTCCTACTATGGCTTGCCCTGCGTCTGAAGGGATTCCTCTCTTGTCCACCTCTGCTGTAACCATTCTCCCTGGATCTCAGGATATCCTAGACTCCCAAATATTATATGAGCTACCTGAGCATATGTTCCTAGAGTTATACTCTCCTCCCTTTCTAGGACGCAATGAACCCTACCTCTGTCCGGGAATCTTGGATGTCTCACATGAAGACCCTATTCAATTGCTGGTTGCCAACTTAACTGCTCTACCCATAAATGTGTCTAGAGGGCAGGTTTTTGGCTATGGCAAGTTGTTGAATGCCCCTGACGTCCTATCACTAAATCCCTTTGGTACGTTCCAGGACTTTAATTTACCTGAGGACAAGCCCCAAGTCCTATCCTTGATTACTGCTCAAGGCTTCCTGCAACTATCCCTGGTTCAACAGAAAGAGGTGCTTGACCTAATGGATCAGTTTTCAGATATCTTTGCTAAAGATAATACTGATTATGGTCTAACCAAAGGTGTCATTCACCAGATTGATACTGGTGACGCTCCCCCCTTCTGCTCTAAACCTTATTGTTGCAGTTGTGTAGAGGATGCTCAGGTGTCTAAAGAGCTCAAACAACTTCTAGACGCTGGACTACTTGCTCCTTCCCAAAGTCCATGGGCCTCCCCCTTGCTCATACTAAAAAAGAAGGATGGAGGTCATTGTATTGTGATGGACTACCAACAATTGAGCTCTTTAACCAAAAAGGATTCCTACCCCTTACCACACATTGATGATGCTCTCTGCCGCTTTGGGGGCTCCAAGTTCTTCTCTGCTATGGATCTAGCCTCTGGGTACTGGAAAGTTGATCTCTCTCCCAAGGATAGACAGAAGGCTGCTGTCATCACTTCTGAAGGATTGTTTGAGCCTACGTGAATGCCGCAAGGAATCTGCAATGCTCCAGCTACTTTCCAACAAGCCATGGACTCCATCCTCCGTGATTTGAAGCTCTCATGTGTCCTAATGTACTTAGATGATATAACAGTCTTTAGTGCTACCTTTACCAACCACCTGGCTCATCTCAAAGAAGTGTTTATAAAGATTCAAGAAGCTGTTCTTAAGTTAAAACCATCTAAGTGTGCCTTCTTCAAGGAACGCCTTGAATTCTTGGGACATGAGGTGAATCAGACAGGAATTTGCCCCATAACTAAGAAAGTTGAGGCCATTGAAAAAATGCTTCCGCCCACCAACCTGCAAGAAGTTCAAGTCTTTCTGGACATGATGGGATACTACAGACAATTCATCCCCAATTTTGCTGACACTAGCAAACCCTTGGTCCAGCTGCTGTGTAATTTTCCTTTCAAATGGACCGCTAGCCAGCAACAGGCCTTTGAGACCCTTAAGCAAAAACTTAAGGAGGCCCATATCCTAGTATATCCTGATTAAAATAAGGAATTCATCCTATATACTGATGCTAGTGACCTGGCCATTGATGCCATCTTGGCTCAATTGGATGGTGAAGGTGTAGATCACCCTGCACCTTATACCTCTTGTGTCTTGAATAAGCATGAGAAGAACTACAGTGTAACAGAGAAAGAGTGCCTTGCTGTGCTGCATGCCGTCAAGCAGTTCCACCATTACGTGTATGGCACCCATTTCACTGTGGTCAATGACCACGCTTTGCTCAAATGGTTACAACAACTTAAGAAACCAGAAGGACAACTAGCTATATGGGCTCTCCGCCTGCAAGGGTACGACTTCACTGTGCTGCACCACCCCAGGATTCAACATCAGAATGCTGATAGACTGTCCAGAATGCTCATTTTGCTCTACACTCTTCTGAGGCTGACAGGTTGTACAAACTAATTGTATATCCTTCTTTGTGAGAGAATGAGACAGAAGAAGTTTGAGTCACCTTTTCTAAATTATCCAAAGACACACTCATTTGTGACAATCAGCTTTTCAAGAAAGTACAAGACCACTACTTGCCTTATTTAAGGCCTAGTCTTTGCCTTTTGGTGGTGCTTCAAGCTCATAAGGAGACAGGACACGGAGGCGTTGCCAAGACTTATGCCTGGCTCCAGAAGAACTACTTCCAGGAAAATCTTTGCCTGCTGATTCCAGATGTCATTGCTAGTTGCCATGATTGTCAGCTCCAACAATCTTGAGCTGCCGCTCACAAGTTCAAGTTAGTTCCCCCTCAACACGCATTTCACACTGTCAGCATTGACACTGTAGGACCTCTCCCTTGCTCCTGCTCTGGTTGTTGCTTTATCCTAATTGCTGTTGATTATTTTAGCAAGTGGGTAGAAGCTCGCCCTACTAAGGACATCACTGCCAAGACAACACCGCCTTTCTGCTGCAAGATGTTTTCTTTTGCCACGGTTGTCCTCAAGTGTTGTTGTCTGACAATGGGACTAACTTTGACGCCAAGTTAGTAACATCTGTTGTTGAAGCCTTGGGGTCTCACCAGTCTTTCTCTACCCCCTATAATCCTTCCACCAATGGGGTGGTTGAGCGCGCAAATTCAACTCTGGTTTCTATCATGAGGAAACTCACTTACTCTGACGCTGCCAACTGGGATCTATACTTACCCGCTGCTCTCTTTGCCTATTGCCTTAGCAAACATTGTGTCACTGGGTATTCCCCTTTTGCTATGTTGTATGGTTGTGAAGCCACCACTCCGTTGCTCTTGGGGCCCCCCTACTCTTCTCTGATAAGGCCATGAACTCTGACAGCCATATCAAAGATCTAGTCAACCAAATCATTGATATTCAGGCCACTCACTGCCTACATGTCCACATATAAGACCAAGATGCTTGAGCTAACTTCTGACAATGCTGGACAATCTTCCTTGCCTGAGATCAACATTGGGGACCATGTTCTTTACTATCAGCGTAGAGTAGGAGGGCACACTCATAAACTAGACTTGTTGTGGATTGGGCCCTTGGAAGTGACCTTCAAGCAAGGATCAGAGTATACTGTAAAACTCCTCTCCAGTGGTCAACTGTTTGCCCGCGTGCATGCCAAGTTCCTCCACAAGTACCACCCCCTAAGGCCAATCTAGAGGGGGGCAATGTCATGAATGCCGTCATTCACTATGTTTCAATTTTGCCTTTGATGGGTTATTTTGAGGACAAATATCTCTCTTTTGCTTTCTCCCTTCAAAATGAGGCTGACTCTAAATTGGGAAATACACTTGTTCAGTTTCCTGATCCTGCACAACTCACTTGCCCTTTTATGCTTGTGGCAAGTGATCCTACCGTCTATGTACTTTTTTGTGATAAAGCTACACTGTAAGGTCTGAAGGCTTGGGGTAAATTGTTGTAAACTAAAGCCTTTAACCCAAGAATGTTTATATTTGTCAAATATAGAAAGGTAGGAAAAGTTTGCAATAGTAACTGTAATAAGGCTCCTAAGAGCTTGTACAAAGTAAAATAAGGACTAAGACAATTTATTAACCCTAGGAAAATAAAATAGAGACCAGTCTTAATGACTGACAATTTATTTAAAAAGTCAACTTCTAAGTCTGGAAAATGGTCTGCACTAGCAGGAGGGTTAAAACTATCAACAGTTAAATTGTGAGTATTACTATAAAACTACCCAACTGGTGGAGAAAAAATCAAAAGGAATCATAAGCTAGATAAACTAAGATAAAGAGTAGAAGGAGAAACACAAGCCACAAAACCTAACAAGTACCTTTTGGGGTGCAAGTCAAACAATCTCAACTTAGTGTTGAGACTGGAAAAAACCAAGCCTTTTATTGTGCTTTGTTTGTAGAATGCAGAATTTGGGGTGGAAAGTTCAACCATTTTTGGTTAGAGAACATCTTGAAAAAAAGAGGTCAAAGGCATCAAGACATTGTAAATTTAACTTAAAATAGTTAAACTAATGTAAAGGAGACCAGGAGGAGAAGAAGGCGGTTACAGTGATGCTTTGGAAGTAAGAGAGAGCGAAAAAGTAAGGGAAAAACCCAGTCCAAAGCTTGAGGGGACGTAAGCGAGCGTATAGTAAAAGGTAAGCTTTTTGGAGCCAACTTCCTAATTTTCATTGTGTAGGTCCAGGGTTCAAAACCCGGTGGCAAAAGGTAAGGGATGTTTGAAAATAATATTAACCAGCATTTAGAACATAGCTAGGCTTTAACAAAGCCAAAATTAAACCCCAAATATGGAAAATGAAGGGGAAAAGAAGGGGATCATGAAATAAGTAAAAGAGACAATCCTGATAAATACTTACAAGCCAATGAAGGCAAATAAATATAAAAACAGAATAGCAGCTAAAAGGGTGAATCCTGACATGCACAGTATATATTCCAATTCACTTCTACAAATAAAATTTAAGTTCTATTCACATTTTTGTCTTTGTGTCTCCACGTACTTCGGCACCTCTCTAGCCACGTCTAGCAGATATTATTCAATCAGGGCCACAAGGTAATTACATAGCCTTCCCTGCCATTCTAGCCGAGACTTAGTACAAATCCAATCCTAAGGTTAGGATTTCCCGTTGTGACTCTGTGCCGCGCCTCAGATCACAACATTTTATTTCTAAACTCTGGGAACCCCATATACTAAGACTTACAATCATTGTTTTAGAACCCTTTGAAAATTTCAAGTGATGCAATAAAATTTTAAGCTAACAATTTATTACAAACCATTAGCTTACTTTCTTACCAATAATCATCCCCTTTATGTTAAATTTATAAATAGCTTTTACAATACTTCACAGCTTTAGATCTCTTACACGATAGCTTTTTGTAAAAATAGTCTATGCAGCTTTAGGGAAACAGTAATGAATATTGTGATGCCAAGCTGAGCCATGCTTTTAGGTTTCTCGGCATAAATTTTTCACTGGATGCTACAAGAGTTTCTTGTTTGGTTTAGGCTTGCGTCATCAAATGTCATTGGGCTGGTAGGTTTGCTTGAAACAAACCTGCTGAATCAAGGATATTGATTTGGGTACTTATCCACAAGACGTCATGCTTGGATATGGGAAACACTCCCCCTTTATAGGAAGGCGAAGTGTTGAACCGTTCCGAAATTTTAAGCAAATTTCTCGCATAATTTACCAGCTAAAGGATGGATCAGATCATCTAAATTTAAATTTTTACTGTTAATTGTCTTATTTTCATGAGCTTCAGATGCCGATTTCCGATGAGTCCAGCTAACTGTATAGTTCCTGCCAAGAAACAGCCGATCGGTCAGATCTCAAGAAAAGTCACGACTACAAAGGTAGTCACACCAAGTGTAGCTGTTCTTTGATCCCGCAATGTTTTCTGTAGCAAGAGTTTTTTCAAAGCCAGTATCTGGACTACGTGTCCCACTACTCCGGTAATTTTGATTTCTTATGATAGCATTTACCATTCTCTCGTTTCCTAACGTCAACCAAAGATCCTTTTCAACCCGGAACGCTGTATGCTCTGAAGCTCGTTTGAACTCTCTCTATACTCTAAGCGAGGAAGAGCAGATGCTCAAAACTGAAGGTTGGGCCCTTTTCAAGCTATCTCCTAACTTTTAAAGTCGCTAGATTTGCGAATGATAAAGTCAAGCCTTTAGTTCAAGAGATGGATGAAAACGAAACTCTCGATAAGGGAATTCTCAAAGCACTCTTTGATGCTGGAGTAAATTAATAGGGCTGTCACATTACTAATTAATTCAGCTTATGGGAATAGAAACACCTGTAGAATATGGAGGTAGCGGCGGCTCTTTCATGTCGGCTATCCTCACTGTCGAAGAGCTGGCTAAGATTGATCCTTCCATCAGCGTGATTTGCGATGTGCAAAATACTTTGGTCAATACTTTATTCCGTAAGTTCGGCTCTAAGCATCTGAAAGAGAAGTACCTTGCTCGTCTTGCCACTGATACCGTTGGGTGCTTTGGTCTCTCTGAGGCCAGCAGTGGTTCTGATGCATTTGCACTTAAAACTAGAGCTGTCAAGGATGGGAGCCATTACATCATCACAGGCTCCAAGCTATGGATTACAAACTCTGGAGAGGCAGATATTTTCTTGGTATTTGCTAATGCTGACCCTTCAGCTGGGTACAAAGGAATTACTTGCTTTGTTCTTGATCGTGACATGGGAGTACAAGTTTCTGCCAAAGAAAAAAAGGTAAGATGTAATTGTGTGCGCTGTTGACTTTCTTTAGCTTGGGATTCGTTGCTCCTCCACTTGTGGTCTAACATTTGACGGGATCAGGGTAAATATTCTATTTGATCTAGTCTAACTTGATCCAAGGTTCCAGAAGAAAACATTTTGGGTGAATACGGAAAAGGCTACAAATACGCTATTGAAATCTTAAATGAAGGTCGTATTGGTATAGCAGCCCAGATGGTTGGGTTGGCTCAAGGCGTATTCGATATGACGCTACCATATTTGTTTGAGCGCCAGCAATTTGGCGAGAAGATAGGTGAATTCCAGGTATTTGATGTTTCATCCGATTGTCTAATGATTTCAGGGTATGCAACACCAATATGCTCAAGCGGCAACTGAAATAGAGGCAGCGCGTCTATTGACATATAATGCTGCCCGCCTTAAGGACGAGGGCCAACCATTCCTTTATCAATCAACCATGGCTAAGCTTTATGCTAGTCAGATCGCCCAAAAGGTTTCCAGCCAGTGCATTGATTGGATGGGCGGTGTAGGGTTTACTAGGGAATATCCTATTGAGAAGTTCTATCGTGATTCCAAGATTGGCACTATTTATGAAGGAACCTCCAACATCCAACTTTCTACTATTGCCAAGAATCTTGCCAAGCGGTACAGCTAGACCCAATCCCTTGCTATATATACATTATGTGACTTGACACGCGTGAGCTCATCTAATGAAACTTTAAATTTATATATTATTTTTGAAATTATATTGTTTAAAGATACTTGATCACCATGCCATATACGCATGGAAATTAGAGATGGGAGAGGCGCCAAAATCGTCATAATTTGTGTTGTGACCAAGCTTCGCCCACAAGAATCTTTTTTGTGACTTTAGCTGTTGGCCACAAATTATTTTGTGACCTTCAAGTCACATCACAATTCATGCAGATTTTTTTGTGACTTTAGGAGCAGGTCACAATTATAACTGCTGCATTTTGTGACCTGCTCCTAAAGTCATAAAACAAATCTGCATGAATTGTGATGTGATTAAGCATAATCTTGTTTTGTTGTGTAAATCATAAGAATGTAAACTATTCTTTTTTGGTTGAAATAGATAAATATTTAAATAGTTTTTTACTATAATTATCTAAAGCAAACTGTGGTTCAATCACTCTTATCATTGTGAGATAATGATAGATAAAGCTTGTTTAAATTGTAGTTAAAAAATCCAACAACTGAACCTGCTCAGATTTTACTGCCTGTGCCTTGCACAAAATAAAATAATCTGTTTCATCCTTGGAAATCACATTTTTATATTTTGTGACCATCACTATAGAGTGATACACAAATTGTGTCCTACTCCAAAAGTTGCAGCACAAATCCCCAAAGATTGTTTTGCGACCTAATCTAAAATCTTTTTAAAAACAGGTTTGTGGCTCTGTGATCACACAATTTCTGTGACTGTCCCAACCCTAGGCCCCCAGACAGAGACCCAAAGATCTTTAGTGATGAACAGGAAAGCGGCTAAGGCCCATAGAGAGCGATAAAAAACCCACTCCCCCTGTTCCTCATTGATAATCATCTTGCTCTATTCCGCCAAATAAAGAACATTATATTCAAAAAACTATTGATGGATTCAAGTTGGTAGCCCCTGGGCCCTGAGAATGATCCAGGTCCCGTATGAAACATCATTCTGTCTGCCACTTAGCCCAGAAATAGATTTCTAACTGATATTCTTTCAATTTCATTGCAGCACTGCTTTATTTGATATCGGAGCAGATAGAGCCCAGATCGATGAACACTTTTCCAACCATACAGGATCATCTACCTTCCGGGCCAAAGTTCAACAAGTGATAACTGCAGGCATCCAAGAAAAGAAAGTAACCAGAGAAGCACAGGAGCTTTCAATAGAAACAAGAGACTTTCAAGTGTTGAGTATATACTTCTGAGAAGTATAATGGACAAAATAAAGGGGGAAACTAACAATAGAATGATACTTTATTGTATACGTGTTTAGAGTATTATATAGTATCATGGGAAGCCACATACTGTCTGTGTACGTCATATAGTTATGGGGCTTGTCCAAGTAATATTCCCCTTGGGACTCAAAAGGGTTGATCCCCGTAATAGATGGGTGATGGATAAGAGTGCCATCGGCTTAATGATCTTTCATGAAATCACTCAGGGAGTTACTTTCCCGAGAGGGAGCACTCAAGGATGTTGTGAAATTCTCCTGGGGCGCTGGAAGGTGGAACCTTTGGAATTTTCTTGGGAGAGTCAGATATTCAGGCTCAGTATCAATCCAGTTCTGTGTGGAGACAGGTAGTTGTGAGTTGTGTTGTGCAGTTCTTGCCTTGCATAGGCAGAGTCAGTCATGGTGCATGCATTTTAAATCAGTACAGGTACTGATTCCTTTGATAAGGCAGGTATTGTTAGTTTTGACCTTCATGTCAATTCCTGGTCCTCTTAATCCTGGTTCCAGCTTTTGCAAATCATTGTTCAGAACCTGAATCTTGTCTCCAACTTGAAAATTTTCCTGTTTGATGGGGACTGTTTCTCTCTCAACTTTTTTCTTTTCTTTAGTCTCTTGGTTCTTTCTGGTGTATTGCACATCAGGATTGCTGCCAGTTGGTACTTTCTAAGGTAAAGGTAATTGAGGTTCTAACTTAGTACTGATAATGAAAGTTTTGTGCCTGTAGACAAGTTCATATGGATTTTTACCTGTTTTTAGTTGATCTACATTTGACATATCATTAGCGCTGTTGGGATCATGTTAGCCCAAAGTCGTAGGTTCTTGGCAGATAATTTACTGAGTGCCTCTACAAGGGCACCATTCAATCCTTCTACTCTCCCATTTTCTTGTGGATAATAAGGGCTGTCAACTTTGTATTTTATCTCATTCTTAGCAAGGTAGATGTTGGTATTGATAGCAGTGAGTTCTGTCTCTCCATCTGTAATCAGTAGTTCAGGTTTTTCTGAACTTGGCTATGATCTCTTTACCAATAAATTGTCTCACATCATTTCCTTTATGTTCTTTTGTGACTTGTGCCACAGGCAACCTTTTTGCATAGTTAATAGCTGTGATGATGTATTTATTTGCCTTTGCTATCTCCAGGCATGGGTCCCATGATATTCAATTCCCATACCTTGAAGGGTTGGGTGGTTTATATTAGCATCACTGATTTGGGGGGTGCCTTGGAGTGGGCATACTTTTCATATACTTTGCATTGTTGAGCACCTCTTTGATGACATCCAGAATTTTTGGCTATAAATAGTGTATCTTAAGATATTCATGTAAGTTCCTGCTACATATGTGGCCCAGATCTCTGTGTTAGCAAAGAAGTGTGTAAATCTTTTGTGTTAACAGAATGTAAGGTACTGTATTGTCGCTTGATAATATACAGTGTAGAGTGCTGTATACATTTTTTAACAGGTGTTTTTTCTTGAGGACTTTTTCTTGGATGTCTATTAGAGTATCAGGTGAGAACCCCTCTTGGAGATTTCCTATGATTAATATTGGCTAATCAGGGTTCTTTCTGTTAGTAAAGAGTAAGTGCTTATGATATAGCCTTGATAGGACATCTTCAGTAAGTAGTTTATTTCCTGGTTTATAATCAATTATTATTGGATACCTTTGAATGAGGTTCATCCATTCAGCTTGTTGTCTAGATAGATGTTGTTGTGTTTTAAAGAATACTAGTGACTTGTGGTCAGTTAGAACTTTGAATATCTGTGCACCTTCCAGGTAGCACCACCACTTCATTAAGCAGTGGACAATGGCTATCAGTTCTTTGTCATGTATTGGGTATCTTTGTTCACCTTTAAGCAGCTTTCTTGATTTATACACAACAGGGAGGAAGCCCTTTTCTGTGGTCTGAATCCTAAATACTCCTCCTATTGTATAGTTCAAGGTGTCTGTTACTAACTTGTAGACTCTTTTGTGGTTGGGGAACTGTATAATGAGGGCTGTGACCATTCATTTTTTAGTAGTTAGAAATGTTGTTCTCTTTTTGATGCTCACAAAAATTTGATTGTTTTGCTGGTGATTGCAGACAAAGAGCAGTTAAAGCTCTCCAATCAGAGATGAACCTTCTGATATACACAACCATTCCCAAGAATATTTAGAGTTCACTCTTGTTGCATGGTGCTGGCCTGTCTGTGATGGCTCTTACCTTTTATGGATCAGGATTAATCCTATCTTTACTAATGATGTGTCCTAAGAATGGAAGTTTGGTCATATATGTCCTCATATGCTGCAATGTATTCTTAAATGGGTTGTCAGAAATTGCGCCATTAATGCTATTTTAATATGTCCTTCAAACATTGATAGCTGCAAAGATTTGGCTGGGTTCGCTTTTGAGTTTGGAAATTCCTTGCCTTCTGCAAATGGGTATGGTCCAATATTCACCCATTCTGGATTATAATACCTGTCTGTGAATGATCCTGGTATGACCTCATCCTAAAGTGACTCCCTCAGCCACTCTGTCTTTCTAATGAGTGATCACTGTCCCTTGTCTACTATTTAAGTATAATGATTTCTCCTAATAAAGACAAGTTTATCCACATTTGCGTTGGCTTTAATAATCTTCAAGCTTTTTCCTGTCCTTTCTGCTAAAAGGACTTTCACATCTTGTTTTCCAGGAAATTAAGGTACATGTCCTTAATTTTTCCCTAAAGACTAACCAAAGGCTAGCTTCAAACCACAAATCTTTCATTATAAAGATTTCCCGCCGTGTCCTCCTGGATGTTGTCCCCAGGAGCCAAACACAACAAAATGGTGCTCACTACAGGGACTGCAAGCCCCTTGGTTACCCCGTTCCCACGTGCATTCTCTGGTCCTTCTCCCTTTGTTTCTGAAGTACCCAAGCAACCTAAAGTTTCTAGTCCCCCTCTAGAAAAAGACATCACCAATGCCCCCTCCACTCCCATGGTATTGGTTCTGTCCCCCAGGCCCGTGTGGGCCCCCCTTCCAGCTTTCTCTCTCAATTAAAAGCAAGCTCGTGCTGCCGCCCGCTCCCTTCTCCATTATGGTACTGTGACAATTCACACTACCCCTGGTCTCTGTCCTGGGTACGCTTCTGAAGACCTGTACTCCTTTCTCTTGGACTTTGGTCTTCCCCCCGCGCTGATGGAGTCCATGGATACAATTGGCGTGTTGGCCAACCAGTTCATCCAACTCTCCCTGGTTCACCATCAACTTGCATTAGGATCCCAGAACCAACTTATAAATACTGTAGCCACCGCTGTCTCAAACAACCATGCTCAGAATATGGCATATCAATAATGGTCCCACAGTCTCTTTGTGTGTATTTCTGATAACCAGCGCAACTTGCTGGCCTCTCAGAAGTACTTAACCTCCTCCCTGAATTCCCTTTGTTCCTCGCTCCCTGGATACATCAAGGATTGACTATGAAAATTGGATGAGCATCAGGCAGAGTGGTGTGAACAAATTGAGGCCTTTCTGATAAATCATTGCTGAGATTTTGAGTTTCTGGTTAGTGAACTTAACCAATTCAGAGAACATGTCAATTTGCAACTTGAATTGGTGGGAGCTCATGTTGATACTTGGGGACACCATCTGCAGAATCAATATGGTCTGGATAAGGCGGCATTAGGTGACACTCTATATCAAGTACAAAATTATGTGGACAATAGAGTAGCGTCTATTGAGGTAACTCCTCCTGCTGAGGCCCCCTCTGAATTTGAGGCAAAGGTATGGGAAGCTATAGCCAAGCTCAAGGCTCCCACTTGACGTCAATCTTCTGTTCAGACCCCCCTCCAGTCAAACCTATGCCTGACTCTTGCATTGCCTTGCTCACTGATCAAGTGGCTACTTTGTGAGGCAAAATTGAGTATTTGAGGCAACGCCTCTCTAATTCTGAGGACTCATCATCTGAATCTGAAGATGAAGAGGAAGGTGAAGTTGCTAATACTCCCAATCATGGCAATCATGGTTGCTGCCCCGGTTTGGAAGGCCAACCCCGGGTCAACTGTGCACGTGCACTAGATCAGCTTGCAGAAGTAACAAATGATGTGGCTGATAGGCTAGACACATTAGAAAGGGAGGTACAAAACCTCTCCCGCTTTACTGAGACACTAAATAGACAAGTCATTCCCTTGGTTGCTCAGACCACTTCCCTGACCACTCGCCTCAATGAGATCACTGGCACCTTGGCGGTGCAACAAATTAAGATTGACAAATTTGGAGCTGCTGCCGCCACCGCTAGGGATATTAGCGGACAGAACAGCTCTACCTTGGATACCCTAGAGGAAAGTCTTTGACTCCTCTGGGCTAGACAACCTGCTGCTGAATCCAAGTTTGAAGGCAACCCTCATATTAACGTCCTCAACCCAGGTGATAAAAGTCAGTCTTTGTCCTTGTCTATTAACCTGAATTACAAACCAACCTTAAAACAGATATTTGATCCTAAAACCTCTATCATTGCTGCCTTTCTAACAATTTACAAGACTGCAATGCATAGGGCTACTGATGAACTCAAAAAAGAACATATCCTCACCTGTCTCCATCTCACCTGCCAAGAAGTAGTGGTCCCCAAGCTCCCCTCTATTGTCACTTAGGAGGACATGAAGTGCCTCCTTATTGAGGAGTTAAGAGGAGATCTCAGCTTGGAGATCAAGAAGGATGTATTTATGCACATCATCTTTAAACCCAAGGAAACCCTGGCTAATTTTGTGGATTGTTTCTACATTGAAGGCCAGCAGTTAATCACTAGTTGACAGTTAACTCCCTGGGAAGCTTACACAGCTTGTTCAGATGCTTTTAAAGTGAACCAGCTTCTATGCCTACACTTTAAGGCACACAAGGCTTTGCTCACTTCCATGAAGAGTATTAAGACACTCTTGCAAGACATGCATTTGACCCATGGGGGTACAGTGGTATGTGAAAATAAAGCCAGTAATGCTGGGACTACCTCTTGTACGCCACACATTATGACGCTGGGTGCAGGTGGACAGACTAAGAGGCAAGGTTGTCATAATTGTGGCCAAATAGGGCACCACTTGCATACTTGCACTAATCCCCAAGTGGAAGGTTGTGACCCCAATGAACAGGCGGGAAAAGAGAGGTCAGCTTAGAGACAGAGACGCTCTCTGCTGACCAATATCCCCCTGATCCTCCTTCTGATGAGGAAGCTCTGTCTTCCTCTGGACCAACTATTCTTCACCTATTCCACAATCTCTCCAGTGATTCAGACCCTGAAGATTCTGATAGTAAAGATTCTGATAGTTATGGCTATTCCGTCCTGGCTGTTCTGGAAACTATCTCTGTCCCATACAAGATTCACTCTGGGAAGACCACCACCACTTCCTGAGTACCTGCAAGTGAAGCTAAAGCCATGGTGGCTTTCCCTTACCTAGCTCAAGCCCATCAACCTCCTGTCTTGGTTGATTCTTCTGAGGAAGCAGTCAAACTAGCCAAAGCGCTCTTCCAAAACGTAACTGTATCTCTCCCACTGCATACTGTATATAAGGAAATTCCTGCCTTAAGGTGCATGTTGGCTAAATGGGAAAAGGAGCTAGAGGCTGCGCAAGATGTACTGGCAGTCTTGCCCCCCTTTGGGAAAGATACAGCTCGCGTGGAAGTATCAATCCAAAAGGTTAAAAAAAGGCCATCCTGGACACAGGTTCTCCAGTCAATGTAGTATCTTCAAAACTAATGAAGAAACTTAAGCTGGCCCCTGAACTCAACTACACTCAGTTGTATGGCACAGCTGGCATGGCACAAATTTGAGCCATTGGTGCCTACTCTGCTCTACCCATTAGGTTTGGGCAACTCCTCATTGCTCCACCTACTGTTGTCCTTGAGAACAAAAGCTATGACCTCTTGGTTGGTACACAATTCCTCCAAGAGTATGACGGGATTGTGAACTTACAAAATGGATATCTTTTGCTCTTAGGATATAAGGTCCCTTTGATTTTTGAGGAACCTCCACGCCTCCCAGGAAAATGTCTTAAAACTTGCGTGCTTGAGTACCCTACAGGTATCTTCTCTCTCAAGTATAGGACTCACTCCTCCAACATGCGCACCCCTCCTCCTTCCTGCCCTGCAGAAGAAGGGGTACCTCTTCTTGCCCCTGCAGCTATCATCATTCCCCCGGGCTCTCAAGTGGTGATTGATTCTCAGATTTCTTACAAACTATCTGAAAAATTGTTCTTGGAACTCTACTCACCTGAATCCCTAAGCCATAAAGAACCCCACCTGTGTCCTGGGATTCTAGATCATACCCACAAAGAGCCCATACAATTACTGCTTGCCAACCTGACAGCCCTGCCCATTCAGGTGACCTGAGGCCAGGTTGTAGGGCATGGTCATATATTGGGAGCAGAACAATTGGCCTCCCTCTACCCCTTTGGATCTTTTAGTGATTTCAATCTACCCAAAGACAATCATCAAGTTCTCTCCTTGTTCACTGCTGCTAATTCCCCCAATTGTCTCACATCCAACAAAAAGACGTGTTGGACCTGCTCAATCAGTTTAGCAACATCTTTGCCTCTGGACCTACGGACTATGGCCTGGCTAAAGGAGTCATCCATCAGATTGATACTGGGGATGCACCCCCTTTTTGTGCCAAACCATACCACTGTAGTAGGGTGGAGGATGCTCAGGTGTCTAAGGAACTCAAAAAACTACTAGATGCTGGGTTACTGGCTCCTTTCCAAAGTCCTTGGGCTTCCCCGTTACTGATACTAAAGAATAAAGATGGAGGACATTGCATTGTAATGGACTATCACTGCCTGAACTCTCTCACTAAGAAAGAATTGTACCCCTTGCCCAGAATTGACAATGCTCTTAGACGGCTGGGTGGTTCCAAGTTTTTCTCAGCCATGGATCTAGCCTCTGGATACTGGTAAGTTGACTTATCTCTTGAGGATAGAGAAAAGGCTGCGCTTATCACCTCAGAAGGCCTTTTTGAACCCACTTGTATGCCCCAAGGACTCTGCAATGCCCCTGCTGCATTTCAGCAGGCTATGGACTCCATCCTAAGACCTTAAGCTCTCTTGTGTCCTTGTGTACCTTGATGACATCACCATATTCAGCGCTACCTTTACCAACCACTTGGAACACCTCTAGGCTGTCTTCATCAAGATCCGCAAAGCTGGCTTGAAACTCAAACCCTCCAAGTGCTCCTTCTTTAAAGAACGCCTTGAGTTCTTAGGTCATGAGGTCACTCAAATTGGAATCTGCCCCATGAATAATAAAGTGGAAGCCATTGACAAGATGCTACCAACTACAAATCTTTGAGAGGTTCAAGTATTCCTTGGTATGATGGGCTACTACCAACAGTTCATACCCAATTTTTCTAAGCTGAGTAAACCCCTTGTCTAACTGCTTTGCAACGTCCCCTTTGAGTGGACTGATAGCCTACAACAAGAATTTGAAGCGTTGAAGGCCAAGCTCAAAGAGGCTCCTATATTGGTCTATCCTGATTATGATAAAGAGTTTATATTGTATACTGTTGCTAGTGGAGTAGCTGTGGGTGCCATCTTAGCTCAGCTTGACAACAAAGGCGTGGATAAACCTGTAGCCTACTCTTCACAGGTCCTCAATAAACATAAGAAGAACTACAGTGTAACTGAGAAGGAATGTCTGGCAGTGCTACATGCTGTAAAACAGTTCAGACATTACATCTATGTGACCCACTTCACGGTGGTCACATATCACTCCTCCCTCAAATGGCTGCAACATCTAAAGGAACCTGAAGGTTGAATAGCGTATTGGGCTCTGCATCTACAAGGGTACAATTTCACTGTGATACACCACCCTGGGGCCCAACATCAGAACGCTGATGGCTTGTCAAGGATGCCAATACTAGCTATCCATCCTGCTGACGCTGATTGTCTATAAAAATTAATAGGGTAACCTGACTCTTGGACCACTGAGTCAGAAGACATCCTCCTGGCGCTACAAACCCTATCCAAGGACACTGTAATTTGAGATAGACAGCTCTTCAAAAAGGTCAACAATGCCTACCTACCCTATGTTTGCCCTAGCATGAGATTAGCCATTATCCTCTAAGAGCACATTGACACTGGGCATGGGGTAATAGCCAAAACCCATGACTGGCTATACAAGAACTTCTACTGGGAGAACATGCGCCTTCTGATCCCTGATGTTCTTGCCTCCTGTCATTTTTGCCAACTCCAACGCCATTGCCTTTCCCAACACCAATTCAAACTAATCCCTCCTAAGCATGCTTTCCACACTGTGAGTATTATTGCTGTTGGGCCTTTCCCTTGGTCTAGGCCAGGATGACAATTTATCTTAGTCGCCATAGACCATTTTAGCAAATGGATTGAAGCCAGAGCAACAAAAGATATAACTACTAAGACCACAGCTACTTTCTTGCTGCAAGATATCTTCTATTTTACATGGCTGCTCTCAAGTCCTGCTTTCTGACAATGATACCAACTTTAATGCTAGACTCATCACATCTAGTTGTTGAGGCTATGGGTGTCACAGTAGGTTCCATAATGCCGGGTATTGTCCCTCCAAGTAAGAAGGCTTGGAAGGCCGGGAAACCTGTATCAAAATTGACCAAGTTAACGGATTTAAACCAAACAGTTGATTGAAAATGGGTCACAGCTGCTCCAGTCTGTCAGCTGAAACCAGCTCCCCCTTGCAAACTGACGTTGATAAATTGACGTAATATGAAGGTCACCCAATATAAGCTCATTAATCAGCATGGTTGTCAGAAACTGGTCAAGCAAGGGTTCTATGTAACCTGGACTAGATACTTACTTGAAGATGCAAAAGAAATAGGAGATCAAGACTCAGGTGGTATTGCTTAGTCAATTTTCTGGTATATATTGAATAATTTTCCCTGTTTTAACTCTAAGAGTTGAGTCCTCCTAACTTTACTCAATAAAAATCAATTATCCCAAGTTCTAACTTTAAATTTTAAAAATGCATCCTGTGCTTGGGTTTTTGCAGTATATCCTGTACAATCTGATTCTGAACAGAATCATTTCAGGAAGATGGGGCCCAGCATCTGGAACTTTGTTGTTGGCGCCGCAAAATGTTAATTTCATGCCAGCCAATTTTGTAGCTCCTCCCCCCATTCTGGAAAATGAAAATTGTGTCACTTCTCAATGCCCAGAATTCTACGCTGAAGATGCATTGATGCTTTCCCAGGTCATTTATCTTGGTTTACTCTGGTTAGGATTGATTGTTCTACTTAATCCTGGAGTTTCAATTGGAAATTTCACAAAAATATATTTAAAGCTGCGTTGGTGGTTAATCATCAATTCTATGTGGATTTGGGTGGTAATTCCCCATCATTTAGAAACAGCTTTATATTATCCAGTGATTTCAGTCACATTACTCAACTTTTCTACATCTGAGTTTTTGGAAGCAGTTTGTCATGAATTTGTGTTTCTTTTCTCCTGCTCTGTCAAGATATCTGCGTTTACCATGTTTATTTGCATCAGTTCATTTATGAGTTTTCAGTTTGGGCTTTTTTTAATTTGTGGTTTCCATCTACGGTTGCAGTTGTAGAAACTGGATCCTCTGTTTCCTATTTCTGTTGTGTCATGTCATTTTGGCACCCGGATTATTTTCCTGCCCCACCCACTGATGAAATTTTGCGTGAAGTTTTTTCAGCATTATCATTTTATTCCAGCTCTAGCCTTAGTCACAAATCCCAAGTTTACCATGTGATGACAAAGGTTTCTGAAGATGCTCAAGAATGGTTGTTGTCCGCGGTGGAGCGCAATCCACATGGTTTAACTGAGAGTGCATCTCTATACCCTTTGTTAAAAAATTTGTGTGTATCTATTGAGGAGCTCAAAGTATATCGTAAGCTGTACGCCTTCCGTCAGGGTACAACTCCGCTTTCAGTATTCCTTCCTCAGTTTCTTACCTACTGCTGTACAATTGATGTTCCAGAGGTGAACAAACTCTCAGTGTTATGGTTAGCAGTTGACCAGACTGCCCAGGATTTGGCGGTTTGGGATTCCCCGTTAATCACACCTGAGGCCCTGGTAAGCCAAATTCTTTCTCTGGTCTCAAATCCATCTACTTCCAAACAAGGTACGTTGGTAATTGAGGATAAACCTGCTGTGCGCTCATGGTTTTCTGGACCTTGCTCCTCAGTAGTTCCTTCCAACCAAAGCCAAGATTGTTCTCTCCCTAGCTAATCTCAGCTACAATTGGCAGTGGTGAACAAACCCAGTGATGTAAAGGAGGCCCCCATAGTGTCCGTTCCTGATAGTTCCTTGGTGATGCTTCAGCACGTTGTACCTGCAAAATCTTCTGTTATTACGTCCAAAGAGTTGACCATTGTTCCTATTTATTGTGATAACCCCGTTCTTCCAGCTGCTGTCCAAGAAATGATCAAGCGTTACTTCCAGGAGCATCCTGCTTCCTTAGCTGCTGTCTGTACTGCAATGAAAAACAAGACCCTGCCAAGATTGCTACCTTTGCTGAAAATAAATCCACTTCTGGTTACTTCTTGTTTCATGGTAGCATCAATAATGGTCATACTATCTATCAGCTAGCCATCTTGTTAGATACAGGTGCTTCCAAAAAATTTATGAGTGTGGAGACTGCTGACTTGCTACAACTCAAGTACCATCTGGGAATGCTTGTTAGGGGTGGAAATTGTCAAACATTTCCCTCTTTCCAGCTGAAGAAGCCAGTTACTTTTGTAGTTGCAGGTCAGTCTTTTACTGCAAGGTTTTCTGTTTGCCCTACCATTATGTATCCTATCATTTTGGGAGTGAGTTAATGGAGAGATCATAATGTATCAACCTTACTGGAGAAAAATGAGCTACAGGTGGAACACTCCTTGGGTATAACTATTTGTATTCTGCTGTTGGATATGTCTGAATCTGAGCAATCATCACAGACCATACAATTGTTTCCTGTCCTTGTCCTCATAAGTTTGGATTTACTGGCATGTTTGCAACCCTGGTCCACAGAATTTGATGCCACCAGAGGGAAGATCCTCCCCAAGCACACTCAGTTTGACTTTGACTTTAAGGTCACTGTTGATCTGATCAGATTTGTGTCTCCTATTTACCCTTTAACCTTGAAGGAAGATGCATGTTTGGAAGAGTGGACTCGTGACATGTTGGCAAAAGGCTACATTTTCAAGAAGGCTTTGCTTATCTGCTCTCCGCTATTATTTGTTCAGAAGTCTGGTGGGTCCTTTTTTCCTTGTGTTGACTACAGGAATTTGAATAACATTATGATTCCAGATCCTTATCCTTTACCTCTTGAAGCACAGATCTCTAGGTGCGTTGAGAAGGCCAAGGTATTATTGAAACTTGACTTGTTGAATTCTTTCAATCAAATCAGGATTGCAGAAGGAATGGAATGGTTAACAGCATTCAGAACTAAAAAGGGTATCTTCAAGTTCTGCGAAATGCCTTTTGGATTGAAGAATGCCCTGGCTTGCTTTAAGCAGTTAATTGATTCAGTCCTGGGAGATCTCCTAGGTGTTTGTGATATTGCATATATGGATGACATCTTGGTGTTTTCTCCGGATGAAGAGTCCCATAAGGCCCACTTGTTGGCAGTTGTAGAGCGCATTCTCCAAGAAAACTTGATCATCAAAAGGAGTAAGGGTGAATTCTTTAAATCTAAGGTTACCTTTCTGGGTAATATTATCTTTGAGGATGGCCACACCATTGCCCCTGACAAGGAAGCTGCGGTTTGAGAGTATGCTACGCCTGTGACAGTATCCTAACTTTGTAGTTTCTTGGGTACATGTACGTTCTTGAAGAAATTCACCCCCCATTTGTCTGAGGTGCCCACCCCTTTATATTTGGCTAGTTGAAAGACGACTTTAGTCTGGACGCCTGAGTGTGCAAGTGCCTTCTCAGCATTCAAGGCTCTTTTGTTGTCCTCCCCAGTGTTAAGACATGTGGATCCTGAGCTTCCTTTCATGGTTTCTACTGATGCATCTAGATACGCTGTGGCTGGTGTGCTATTGCAGACGGCTAGTGACAGGATTGAGAGACCTATAGGGTATTTCTCCCAGAAGATGGAGGCTCAAGAACACAACTACATGATTTATGACAAGGAATTGTTGGCAGTAGTGGAATTGTTAAAGCATTGGCACCATCATCTCATGTTGGCACGTCATCCATTTGTAGTAAGAACTGACTACAAAGCTCTTCTATATTATCAACAACCCAGAGTTTTTTCAGGTTGCCAATCCAGATGGCATGGTGATCTGACAAGATACAAGTTCTGCTACAAGTTTATTAAGTGATCAGAAAATCACTTGGCCAATGCACTAAGCAGGAATCCTTCCCATCTCCCAGATGCTAGTATGGACATTGAGTTTAACACACATACTATGATTCCGGACAAGGCTGTGGTGCCTTTTGTATTTCCTCCACCAGCTACGTTGGCCACCATGTCCTTAGCTGAGGGCAAAGACCAGGAATTGTATCCCAAAGTTAAGTTCCTGCAATCTTTGTCCAAAGGTTATGATAGGCTATTGGAGCTAGCATGTGCAAACCCAGTAGTTCAACCTCAGGGTTATCATAAAATTGGTCCAGTTCTATATCATCAAGGTTGCTTGTGGGTCTCTGAAGGCACTATTTGGGATGAGATCATGGAGGCTAATCATACCTGTTCAATGGCTGGCCATCCAGAGAAAAACAAGACAGTGGAACTTATCCGCCGCCAGTTTTCCTGGAAAGGTTTAACTGTGCAGGTGGCCGCTTTTGTTTGAGATTGCCTGGTATGTGTTTGATCCAAGGCCAGTCAGAATAAGACTACTGGTTTACTGGTCCCACTTCAGCCTGCTGCGGGCCCCTGGACGTCTGTGTTGGTGGATTTCATTGGCAAGCTTTATAATTCCAATGGGTTTAATGCAATCAGGGTGATAGTTGATTGTTTCACAAAAATGGCACACTTTGTACCTTGCTCAACCACAATTACTTCAGTGGAAACTGCTAGGCTATTTATAAACAGAATCTTCTCTCTACATGGCATCCCAATGGAGATTGTAAGTGACTGTGGTCCTCAATTTATTGCTCAGTTCTGGGAAGCTTTTACTGGAATCCTTGGTATCAAATTGTGCCGCTCTACTGCTTTTCACCCCCAATATGATGGACAAACAGAGAGGGTAAACCAAAGTTTGGAGGTCTACCTACGCTGCTACACCAATGTGCAACAAGATGACTGGTGTGATAATCTACCCATGGCAGAGTTCACATATAATAACGCCCCGCACACGTCAACTCAAGTATCCCCATTTTATGCCAATGTGGGTTACAATCCTTCTTCCAACATGGGCCCTTGTTTGGTTAGCAACGTGGAAGCTGCAACTGATCAAGCCGCTGTATTGAAGCAGGTCCATCAGGAGCTCCAAGTTACTCTCGCCGCTGCTGTGACAACTTACAAGGAATACACAGATTGCAAGCGCCAGGAAGGTCCAACTTACAGGCCAGGTGATCTAGTCATGGTTGATGCTTGCAATATGAAACTTAAGGTTCCCTGTTGCAAATTGGGTCCCAAGCAAGTTGGTCCCTTCAAGGTAGAACATCAGATTGGTCCCTCCGCCTATTGACTGGATTTACCTCCTGATTTCAAGATTTTCCACACCTTCCATGAGTGTCTCCTTACTCCCTTCAAAGGAACAGAGACCCCCTCTTCCCAACCCATTCTTGTGGAAGGAGAACCTGAGTACAAGTTAAATTGTATTCTGGCTTCCCGTAAGAATTGCTGCTGTTTGAAATATTTGGTATTTTGGAAAGGTTATCCTGATTCTGAAAACTCCTGGGTTCCCCACTACAATTATTTAAATTCCTCTGATCTGATCCACAAGTTATACAAGCGCAATCCTACTGCTATTGGTCACCCTGAACTTAAACTTGCCGCAATGAAACTCCCACCTGCCCATAAGAATTTCTCTTTATCCCATCTTCCAGATGGTGGTATTGTGCCCAGGGCTAAAGCAGAGGGTAATGTCATGGTAGGTTCCATAATGCTGGGTATTGTCTGTCCAAGTAAGAAGGCACAGAAGGCCGGAAAAACTGTATCAAAATTGACCAAGTTAACAAATTTAAACCAAACAATTGATTGAAAATGGGTCACAGCTGCTCCAGTATGCCAGCTGAAACCAGCTCCCCCTTGTAAACTGACGTTGATAAATTGACGTAATATGAAGGTCACCCGATATAAGCTCATTAATCAGCATGGTTGTCAGAAACTGGTCAAGCAAGGGTTCTATGTAACCTGGACTAGATACTTACTTGAAGATGCAAAAGAAATAGGAGATCAAGACTCAGGTGGTATTGCTTAGTCAATTTTTCTGGTATATATTGAATAATTTTCCCTGTTTTAACTCTAAGAGTTGAGTCCTCCTAACTTTACTCAATAAAAATCAATTATCCCAAGATCTAATTTTAAATTTTAAAAATGCATCCTGTGCTTGGGTTGTTGCGGTATATCCCATACAATCTGACTCTGAACAGAATCATTTCAAGAAGATGTGGCCCAGCATCTGGAACTTTGTTGTCAGCGCTGCAAAATGTTAATTTCATGCCATCCAATTTTTTAGCTCCTCCCCCATTCTGGAAAATGAAAATTGTGTCACTTCTCAATGCCCAGAATTCTACGCTGAAGATGCATTGATGCTTTCCAAGGTCCTTTATCTTGGTTTACTCTGGTTAGGATTGATTGTTCTACTTAATCCTGGAGTTTCAATTGGAAATTTCACAAAAATATATTTAAAGCTGTGTTGGTGGTTAATCATCAATTCTATGTGGATTTGGGTGGTAATTCCCCATCATTTAGAAATAGCTTCATATTATCCAGTTATTTCTGTCATAGCAAGTGGGTCCCTGTAGGTTGCTGAATCTTCATCAATGACTGCTACAAGGCCATTGTGGAGGCTAACAACCAGGCCTCAATGAGCTTTGGCTGTACCAGTGACGCTCTATCCCAACCTCATACAGCACCTGGCAATGGCCACAATCAAGTGGGCTGTCACCAGCCCCGTCAGCAGGATAATGAGACTAAACGCCCCCACAAGGGGGAGCTCCAGCTAGCGCAAATCAAGGATCAGGGAAAAGCCTGGGAGTTGTAGTGACAAGAGGCCCTGCAACCCCACCTGACCCATCCTCTCAAGCTTTGCTTGCAAAGAACCCCTGTGACTACAGCATCCATGAAGTCCAAACCCTGGACGTCTTCCAAGTCCACAGTGACAACCCTGTCCTATAACCAAGCCACTCCTCAAATAGAGTAACCCGCTTATCCCCTCTGTTTCCATGGGAACACCCACAAATTACTGGTAGATACCAGGGCCAACCACACTATGGTGGACCAGGCATTCACCAACTCCCAACAACTGGACCAAGTGCCTAGCAGGTTCAAGGCAGTACAAGTAGCTGACTCCTGCAGAGTTGCAATCACCCATGAGACAGTACCCTTCTCTGTGAGAATGGGGAACGTCCAGGTTAAGCTCTCTGGGCCAATCATGACAGGGCTCAGCCATAACGTAATTGCTGGTCTCAAATGGCTTTTGCACAACTGTCACTACATTGACTGGGATACCTCTGTCATCACCCTCAATAGGAATGGGGTGGGTTTCCAGATCTACCCATTAGAAATGAGCAAGTTACTCCATGATACCATGTTTTTCAGAATAACAGAGACAGGCTCGTAAAATTTCAAAGGGGAAACTAGACTTTAATCAATGCTCAGTCAAAGTAATCTGTGCTGAACCATCTGCAGCCCCTCTCTTGACCTCTTCACCACCACCAGCGCTTGCTGCACTCCTTGAGGAGTACAAGGACATGTTCAGTAAGACACTTGAACAACTACCTCCTCCCCGGGAGATCCAGCACGCTGTGCAACTCCAAGGATTGTTACCTAAAGCACAACCATTATATTGCCTTACACCAAAGGAAGATGCGACCCTCTGTCAGCACCTTGTGGACGCTCTTGATAAGGGCTTCATTTTCCCCTTGCTCTCTCCATACAGGATAGCTGTCTTCTTTGTAGCCAAGAAGGACGGGTCCCTTTGCCTGGTCACAGACTACCGCGCTCTAAATGAGGTGACAGTTAAAAAAAGAACCCCCTGCTGCTGATTGACAACATGTTTGATACACTAACAGGTGCAAAGGTCTTTAGCAAGATTGATCTCACTGCAGGGTACAACCAGGTCCGCATTGCACCAGGGGATGAGGCAAAAACTGCCTTCTGCACGCGCTACAGGTTGTTTGTGTGTCGTGTCATGAACTTTGGAATGACCAACACTCCTTCTACCTTTGCCATGTTGATGAACAAAGCATTTGAGGAACTGATTGGCAAATGTGTGGTTGTGTACCTTGACAACATTATTGTCTTCAGTCAAGATCAAACCACACACCTTCAACACCTCCATGCAGTCTCAACACCCTTTGGAAAACCCAGCTAAAAGCTAAACCCTCCAAATGCAAGTTCCTCAAGTTGGAGCTTTTATTCCTTGGGCACACCATCTCTTCCCAAGGGATAAAGCCCAACCCTGCCAAAATCAAGGTAATCACCAGCATGCTGCCCCCCACTGATGTGGGCCAGGTTTGGACATTCTTAGGCATGGTTGCCTACGTGCACAAGTTCATTCCCAATTGCAAGCAACTGATTGCACCTCTCACTGAGCTCTTCAACACCAAACAGCACTTCCATTGGACCCCCGTCAGAGATCAAGTCTTCAAGATGTTGAAGCAAAGGCTCACAAAAGTACCAGTAATGCAGTTTCCCAATTGAAACTGTCAGTACAAACTCAAGACTGATGCCTCTGACAGGGCCATAGGGGGCGTGCTAAGGATAGAAACTGACAATTTCATCTTCCTCCCCGTGGCATATGAGTCCAGGAAACTTACTGACTTGGAAAAACACTATCCCATTCATGATAAAGAATTGGTAGCAATTGTGCACTGCGTTGAGAAGTGGCGCTGTTACCTGGAAGGTGCTACCTTCCCACCCTGCGTTCTGACAGACCACAAGTTGCTTCAGTACTTCAACACGCAGTCCCACTTGACACAGCACCAAGCAGGATGGGTTGAGCGTCTATCCCCTTACCAGTTGCGCATCAAGTACAAGCCTGGGAAGGAACTTGTCACAGCTGACGCCCTTTCGCAACTCTATGTAGTGTCCATCACTGGGGAGAATGGTTTGGACCCAGATTGACCCATGATCTACCTCCGCCCTGAGGCAACTTGCTACAAGGGCCTTAACTTGGTAACCATCTCCAAGTTGAAGGACAACAAAAGTCAGTTCACCACTGATGCTGGTAACCTCTGCTGCCGGGCAGAGACAGGTGAGAAGACACCTTACATTCCCACTACGCAACAAGGTGACACTTTATTGCACTACCAACAAACCCTTGATCATATCAGAGGGTGTAACCTCTTTGAGATCATGAAACAAAAGGTTTGGTGGCCACGCATGCGCCAAGACATATTAGACCTCCTCAAAACGTGTATGCTGTGCAAGAAGAATACGTCCAAACCTGCACCCCCCCAAGTCTGTCCTGCCCATCAAGGCCATGGAACACTTCAAGCAGTGGGCCCTTGACATTGTGGGACCACCCCCCAAAGACAGACTGGGGAAAAAGTACATTATCACTTCCATAGATTACTTCACTTGCTGGCCAGTGGCCTGAGCAACCACTAACCACACCGCCACTACCATCACCTGTTTCATTGGCAAGGAAATTATGGCCCGCTTTGGGCAACCCAAACGTCTCATCACAGATGGTGACCTCAAACTTTTTGGGCATGTCATGAAGGCATACTGTGCCAAGAACACACTCCAACATATAGTTACACCCACTACCATCCTCAAGCCAATAGACGTGTGAAACAGTTAAATGGCTCACTGGTTCAACTGATTGCCAAACTCTCACAAGAGCACCCCAACACCTCATGGACTGAACACCTGCCCACTGTTCTACTTATCCTGCAAGCAAGAATCAACAGGGGCACAGGGTTCAGCCCCAGCACCCTGGCCTTTGGGACACCTGACAGTCTGACAGGAGTTGAACAGGAAAAGGTACAATCCAGAGTTCCCAAAAAGCCTCCCCTAGTAACAACCCCATCCCTAGACCAATGGTGTGCCAAAGCCTGGGAAATTGAACAAAAGCAAATTGAAGGAGGGACAAAGCCCTCAAAGCCAGGTACACCGTAGATGACCCTGTCTACACCCTCAATCCCAATTCTGCCAAGTTGGAGCCCAATCACCTAGGGCCCTTCAAGATAGCCGCTGTCTATGACAATCATACCTGTTGTGAATAACAGCATTCACCATGTTTTGATTTTGCCTTTGGTGGGCCATTTTGAAGACAAATCTCTTGCTTTTGCTTTTGACTCTTGAAATGAACTGGCTTCTGCTTCAGGAAATATGATTGTTTGGTTTCCTGACTCTGCGCAACTCACTCACCCCACTCATGCTTGTGGCAAGTGATCCTACCATCCTGGTAATGTTTTGTGGTATTCTTAACCATTATATAATACATTTCCTATTATATCAATAAAATTAAGTTCTATTCACATTTTTGTCTTTGTGTCTTCTGTACTTCTGCACCTCTCTCTAGCCACGCCTAGCAGAGATTATTCATCCAGGGCCGCAAGGTAAACACAATTGCCTTCCCTGTCATCTAACCAAGACTTAGTACAAACCCAATCCTAAGGTTAGGATTTCCTGTCTGTGCCAAGCCTCAGAACACAACAATACCTATCAACTCAAAGATGCCCAAGGAACCACCAAAAAACTTCACCACAATTGCTTGCGCCCCTGCTGTGCCATCACCACACAAAGGTTGTTTGTGTGGACCTTCCCAGATCTTCCACAGACTCCAATTCCGGTGTCTGAAAACAAGCAGAGGGCAAGGTGAGGTGTTGCAACTGAGTTCCCAGACTTGCCTGCCAATGTATCTTACAATACACAGGGAGCCCTCAATGAGTTGCCCCTTGGCGTATCTAACAACATGAGCCAGTCTGATGGCAATGTCAAACTGTGGGCACTTTCTCCTAATTAGGAGCACTACCAATTTGACCTGCTGATCCTGCACAATTTATTCCTTGGCTCCAATCCTTACATGGAACATGCCACCCCCTTGTGGCCCGGTGGCTTTCCCCATATAGTATATTAATCACAGTATTCTATAATAAACACTACCTTATTCTTATTATTCCTGTCCTTTCTATTGAACTGTTGTCTTCCCCAATTAAAATACTGAATCATCATTGGTTCAGTTGCAACATTATGGGATAAAGTAGTTTTAGAATCTATGGCAACAATCAAAAATATCTCAGATTTAAACAAAATGATTTCAGATTTAAGCAAAATCCAACTATCAGGTTAAAATATACACTCTGTTAACAGGATTTATTGGCATTAATAGGCAAAATGAGTCAACACAGCAAAGAAGTGCTCACGCGCAAAGCAAAACTATTCAAAATACAATCTGAAATACATTGATTCACAAAAAATGATGTTAGTTGACTTTTGGTGTGCACATGTTTACTGTGTGAATCATTGACAAAATACACCCAAGCACGGTGAGTCAAAACTCAATCAAAAAACGAAACACAATAGCAACTCACCATGTAAAAAAATCACTCACTCTGTGTGTGCAATGGATTGTAATCAAGAATGATACCAAGGTATCTAAAATAAGACACGAGATCTGAAACATAAATTTTAAAAATATTGTGTTGGGTGCTACAATTTGGCATAAAATATGGGGAAATGTGTGGAATTTTTTTGGGTGTTCAAAAATGAGCGTTGTAAAATCAGAAACAACTAATTAAGAAATAAAAAATCTATGATTGGGATATTGGGTGGGAAAAAATATTAATTGAATATCCATATTCAGATAAAAGCAAAAATTAAAAATAGGGAGTAACTTAATTAAGTTTTATTTAATATTTTATTAAATTCTAAAAATGGGAGGAACACAACAACAGACTACCATTGCACCTGTTGTGCGCCGCAATTGCAGTTGCCCCCGCGGGTCAAAGAACAGAGTTAGTGCAACCCAAGTGCATACTTGGGAAGGAGACAGGAGAGTAGAGTTTGATAGTGATGCTGCAATGACACAGCTGGTTCAAGGAGCACAAGCTGCTAGGGCGCAGGGAAAGAACCCTTGGGTCCCCAAGCTGACCCGGAAGCCCACCAAGGTTACCTTCACCAAGAAAGTTAGAAACAAGGAGGTAGAACTTACTTTGTATGTGTTTGATGTTGTGTACCGGCAACAGTTGGTCCCGTCAGCCATGCTGGAGAAGGTGAAGCCTGTACTTGATACTAGCTACAAGCCCTACATCAGTGATGGCAATAAGAAAGAGGGCAAGGAGCCTGAGTTCTATAGAACTGATGAGGGATTGTTGGTGCTAAAGAAAGTTGCAGCCTTCTACAAAAAGGTGTCCATGCCTTGCAAGCCAGTCCCTGAGAAGAATCCCAATTCAACTACTCCCGCTAAGCCCGCCCAGAAGCGCATCCCTGACATCAAACACATCATCCTGCTCAAGCTAATGTGTGAATCTGGTGACTACAAGGCAGTGCGGTCATTTTTGGAGTGGATCCCAAGTACGCCAGCAAGACCTTCCACAAATTCATCAATACTGGCTGTATCCTTGCCGCGGAGAAATCCTTGCGCATTTCTACCATGCTCACCAAGGAGCACAAATGGGCAATCTGCCAGTGGATAACCCGAGATTGTCATCTTGCACTGGCAAATATACAGGCCATAGTTAAATCTACTTTTGGGGTTGAGGCCTCAATTTCCTTTTATTACCATTTGGTCAAGGGAATGCACTTTTCCTGGAAAAAGCTCTGGGTATCGCCCTAAAATTGTAATAGTCCAGCCAACATTGACATCCAGAAAAAATATGCAGAGGCGTACACTGCCCTCAAAGCCAAGGGGACGGTGAAATTCTATTATATCAATGAATCAGCATTTGCCTTGTCAATGCGCAATGAGTATGGGTATGTCCCCAGAGGCTCTAATGACAGGATGGCTTGATGTGCTGCAGTCTGCGCCACAGCCTATTCAATGGTGGCTCTCCTTGGTCCAAAGGGGGTTGAGCTCTACCAAATGATATTGGGATCTCACAATAGCCGGACCTTCCTATCTTTTCTCTGGTTGGTCCAGGAGCCCCTGAGGTGCACAAGCCCTGGCTTCACCAATGTCATTGTGTTGGACAACGTTGGTCTCCACAAAGTGGCTGACATTCTTGAAGAATTCCCAATGATTGACATCAGCATTGCGGTGCACCCCCAGCAATTGGCCATGGCAAATTTGCGCCTTCTCTTCCTCCCTGCCTATTCGCCCTTCCTAAATCCCATTGAGGAAGTTTTTGGGTGGCTCAAGCAAGTTTTCAAGCAAGGAATCCCAACTGGGACCAAGGACCTGTTTAATTTGCTGCAGGGCAGGATCCACACCCTCCCAAAGGAGACTGTGGCCAGAATTCTATTGCCACACTGATTCATTAATCCCTGTGTGCCTAGCCAAACAGCCAATCAATTAAAGGCTTAGTGTGTCCAACTTTTTTTATATTCTATAATTTACTATTCAAGATTTATTAATTATCATTTTATATTTAGATGTTTCCAAGCCCACAATCACATTCAGCAGGACCATCAATGGAGGTTAGTAATTTATTTATTTTATATTAATTTTTATTATGCCATCTGAGGTTATCTCAAAGACTTGATACTGGATTAAGTGAACTTATTTATATTACTCTTATCAAATAAATATAAAAATCAAACTTAAAAAAATTAAATGTAAAATGCATAAGTTAGAATTTATTTTATTAACATATAATTTTATGCTTTTATGAAACCATTTCCGCAATATATTTTGCAAAACTTGTTTGCTGAAATAAAAATGATTAAAATTTATTATAATAAAAATAATATAAATTGTAATAAATTTTTTGGAATCATATTTTTATTGTGTGCACCTATAGTGAATCATTCAGTATGTATTGTCATGCCCTGCCCCAAAGGGCAGGCTTCTTGAGATAATTAATTTATTTTTCAGTTTTTACTTATGTTTTGGGTTATTTATTAATATCCAAAATTTAGGTTAAATTGTTAATAATTTAGTATTTTAAAGTACTTACTTTTGGTTCTTTGTGATTTGCGTTAAAATTGTTGTTTTTGTCACCTGCTATCTTCCCAGCTATTCAAATAGCTTATATTTCTTTACTTTAAGTTAGATTTATTCTAATTTTTGCTTACCTTTTCAAACCTCCTTTTTCAAGTCGTTGCTGCTCTCCCCAACCTCATTCTGCCTATCAAACTTGAACTGGTCTTTTTTTCTCCTTTTCTGTTCCTGGTTCTCCAAACTTCTCCAGTTGCTCCTCCTCTTGGCTGCTTCCTCCTGTTTATCATACTCAAACAGAAAAGGCTTTCTCTTCTATAAATAAAGAGCTTTTGAAGAGTAGGCTTTAAGCCAAAATTCTAAGTGATTTCTTCCCTTCAATCTTTTCCAAATTTAACTTGAGATCTTAATTTTTAATAATTTATACATTTTTATTATTTTCTTTTCAAAGTTTAGTTTTCCTTTCTTTTAAAACAGATGGAACTAGTAAGACAACAAGCCTTAGGCTTGTTGTATCCATTGTTTTCCCTTAAAGAAGCTTTCAATAGTTATATGTACCAATTTGGGGATGGAGAATATCCTAATATTGACATTCCCTTAGTTACAAATTGTTCACTATTAAATACTTTGTTTTATCTTATTTGCTTAGGGTTTTTACACTCAATCACTCCTTTTGTAAAACAATATAGGTTTTTAGCAGGGTTCTGTAAAATTATCTTACAGACAGTTCCTACGTTTCTATATCTTTTAAATTTGAATCCTAATGCCTTGCATGCCCTAGTTTATAACCTTGTGCCATTATAGGCAAGACCTTACATGTACCCACCTTGCAATGGAGGTGGCGCACAACCTCCACCACCACACCGTGGACAGTAGATACACTCTGGTTAAAATACTCCCGCCTGCTGGTGAAAGGGAGTATGGTCAGGTGGGAGTGAAGCAGCAGCTTCTATGGCGGGGCTGCAAACCCGTAAATTCCAGCCAGGACCAGGGCGTCCTGGATAACGTGGTCCACCAAGTTGTATCCCGGGGGACCTTCTTCCCATCCAGGGAGAGCCTGGCCTTGTCAATCCCAAGGAGGACCCTGTCCAGGTCCTCAACAGACGCAGCCATCCCAAAGTAAAAGAGGAACCCCAGGTAAACAACAAGGTGAAGCCTTTGCCCAGCAAAGGCTTCTGTAAACTCACAGAGCTTATTGTACATGGTACTAATCTTCTTCTTGTTCTTTGTCTTGGCAAACATGAGCTCAATTGCCAGAGGGACCCCTGTCTTGTTGGCACTCCAGGCCAGCTCAAAGTCAGCAAAGAGAATTTTTGTCTTCTTCACAGCTGTTGCATCCGCAACAGCCAGTTTTCCTACTTTGCGCCCAAAGTTCTCCAGCAGGTAAGAGAGTGTATTCTCTACTGGAAATCAGAAGCAAGCATCCGCATGGGTCCGGCTCATCTCCGGTACATCCTTGAATGGGAGCGTCTCCAGGACGTCCCAAAAAAGCTCAATGGAGTTTGCAAAGTAAACTCCACTGAGGACTACCGGGTCAAGGCAGACCAGTTAGACATCCTTGTAGGCAGTAACTGCCCACTCATATGCCCCCTCATCATGTGAAAGCCCAGCCAATGCCTCCCCAGACATTGGGAAGGTACCGCAAATCATATCCTCAAGTTCCTGCAAGACAGGGGGGACAGAAAGAGCTGTTTGGCCACATAGGTGGCATAATTTGAATAGAAGGTGGGCAGGACAAAAGGAACCAGAACCTGGCAGAGTTTACCATCTACGTTTTCTAAAAAAAGGTAAGCATTTAGAAAATTTTATTAATTTTATTTTTTAGGTTACCTTCTTGTGTTTCCTCTTTGCCAGCCGCTTTAGCAGGCTTGGCTATTCTTGGCGCAAGCAGTTAGGCTGGCAATTATGTATCCTCAGTTCTTGCTTGCTTGGCTGGCTTGAGATGTGCATACATCTCAGGATTGTTGACCCTGACAGACGGTGCAGAGAGGGCAAATGACTTGAACTGGAGGCCCTCAACTACAGTTTTTTGAACATTAAGAAGACGCTCAATTGTTATTTTGGGAGTGTCTGGCATCTTGGCCATGAGTGACTTGGCAGACACCTTTTCAATTTTTCCCCTGTAAGGACGGCAGCCTTCACTTTTGCCTTGACCTTGCAGTCACTATCTTTAATTTTGGCAATTGCCGAGTCAAGGTCTTTGAGTAGTTTTTCAAGTTCTCTCATTTGATTTTTTACTAACCTTTCCATATGTTTTTATACATTTTACCCCAATAAAATCTGTGCTATTCTGATACTTTTGCCTCTTTGTTTATCCTTGTTTATTTTCCATTTACTACAATATCTCATCTTTTTACCCATTGTGTATATGCTTTACGCTCATCTCAATATGTGTTGTTTGCTTTGTGTTGGCATTGTTTCCTTAATTGCCATATTATTTTTAGTACCCAAACACAGCCCCCTGTGAAAATATTAACAAAAATTTGGTGATAAGCTAAATTTTAATTAGAAAATTACAGGTTAACTGTTTTTAGATAAAGTTGTTACTGATCCAAATTCAAAACCTTAATGATAAACTTTAAGCCAATCAGGAGCCAAGTGATAAAGTGATTGTTGTGACATAAAGGGTCATTCAATAATTCTTTGATGCATGTGCACCATTGTTGCTGTGGAGAGTTGTTGATGGACTAGTGCCCCATTGGCTGCTGGGTTAGCACTAGTCCATCAACAACTTGCCACAGCAACAATGGAGCACAATATCAAAACAACCAGCCAATCATATTAATTAGCGCACATGCATCAGAGAATTATTGAATGACCCTTTATGTCACAACAATCACTTTATCACTTGGCTCCTGATTAGCTTAAAGTTTATCATTAAGGTTTTGAATTTGGATCAGTAACAACTTTATCTGAAAACAGTTAACCTGTAATTTTCTAATTCAAATTTAGCTTATCACCAAATTGTTGTTAATATTTTCACACAGGGCTGTGTTTGGGTACTAAAAATAACTGTGTTCTGGATCTAGATACACAGCATAGTAAATATATGATTTTATAGAAAAAAGCTGAACATGAAGAATAAAACCAACTATAAACAAAGAGAACATGAACAATCAAAATTCAAAAAAAAGATAATATAAATAGAAAATGTTTGGTGACAGGGGGATTATTGGGGCAGGGAAGAGTGATGCCTAGTAGGCAGAATGGCGCAGGAAGGAAGACGTAGAGGCAGTGCTGGCCTGGGGGGTCTGGGATTGGGTGGGTGGGGCTGGAAGGTGGGGTGTTGTGGTGGCGGGGGTGGAGGCAGGAGGATTTTGCGTGATGGCTGCCATATAACGCTTGTTGTATTCCTCATCAGTCATTGGCTGGATGGGCTGGTAGGTGGCAGTGGCCCAAGGTGAGAGGCGCTTATCTTTGTGTGATTGGCTGCCCATGTTCATGTGGAAGACAATTTGGGCAAACAAGACAGCCATCATTTGGCAGCTAAAGAGAGAATTATGATCAAGGACCCCAAGATAGAGGTTGTTGAAAGCCTGAGGGCGGCGCTCCCGTAGTGTGGATCCAATGTCAAAGAAGACAACATCAGCCAGATGGATGTCTGTGTGGCTGGCGGGGTATACTGAGGCCTGGTGCCCACGTCTCAGGATGACCTCAAGGGCGGTGGAGCTACCCCCATCTGGTGGCTCAAGAAAACCCAATGCTTTGAATTTGAGCCATCCCAGGAGTCAAGTAATCCACCAAAGATGTGGCTGTACTTGTAGCCATTAGTGAAATCTGGGTTTGTTCAATAGTAGACAAAACCCTTGGCTGAGAGAGCCAGAAATGCACCAATAAATGTCCCCTTCTTAACCTTATTCCTTCTATTCTTGGCAGCAGCTCTTCCTTGGGCGCCAAAATTGTCAAAAGCTATGAATAGCTTATAGTAAGAGATGAAAATGATGTCATCTGACAAACTTGTCAGGCATCAGACCAGGGTTGACTCGATGTCAATATCATACAGGGAATCCTCAGCGCCATCCCATTGGTTGCCAGCAAAATTTGTAAGAACCTGAATGGAAGCCACCTTTCCATACATCCAGAGCTGAACCATGCGCTTGGAGACCCATATGTTATGGTGCACAAGCTATTTGCGGACCTGGGTTAGGGGAAGCTTGAGGTCCCGCTGGAGGAGGTCAAGCATTATTGGGTAGGCCTCAGTTATCTGGGACTTGGAAGCCTTTTTTGGCTTATTGGCTGTCCTGATCAGATTCCCCTTATTCATTAAGTTATTGAATTCCTGCATTATTGTGGCTTGGGTGAATTGCAACTGGGCGGCAATCTGGTCCCATGACAGACCCTGCAGGTTCAGTGCCACAATTTCTTGGAGAATTTGGGCAGTAATTATTCTGCGTTTGGGGTGCTAGGCTGGGGGAGCTGAAGCCTTATTGGCTGTATGGGGGCAGTTTGGCTAGCAGCAGGAAGATGTTCCAAATCAAGGTTGCCATCCTGATTGATTGGTTGGCAGGCAGCTTGTGCAGGGGTGGGTACGGGAACAGGGGCAGAGCTAGACACTGCATGACTACTGAACAAGTCAAAGCCATAGGGGTCAGGTACAGTTCAGCTTTCTTGTTACCCGCCTCAAAGGCTTGGGTATAAATGGGTGCCTCCACTCCCTGAACCTTGCCTCCATTGAAGCTGGCTTGGCTGCTGCTGGCGCCATTGAAGATGTTGCTGTTGAAAACCATATTAAAAAAACCTAGGATAAAATCACTAAAAGTAGAAATTTTAAATTTTAATGATTTATTTTTATTGTAATCTTGAGTCCATATTTGGAAGGTTCTCAAAACCATTTCATACAAATTTGGAGCCATGAAAATGAATAAAAATGCCTCTGTTCCTAAATTGAATAGCTGTTGATTGGCTGTTAAATTGATAGTTTTCTATTTTAGGCTGCTCATACTACACATCTTGTGTGAGTTCATTTTGTTTTGTGCTTGTGGAATCTTGCTTCTAGATTGCTCAAATTTTGTTTCATTTTAGTCCTTCTATTGGTGCCTCATATGAATACTGATTGGATTATAATATAATCTGGAATAGCATCCATCCATCTCACTTGTTGCGCCAGTTCATTTTGTTTGTGGTTTGAACTACACTGCTTGATGTTTGATATAATTTGTATAATGGCCTAGTGAAATTTTGTTTTTTTTGACAGTTCATTTATTAACCAAAAATACTTGAATTAATTGAGTTCTGAATCTCGCGTGACTTGAATTTTGTTCAAATCTGAAATAATTTTGTTTAAATCTGAGATATTTTTGGTTGTTGCCATAGCTTCTAAAACTACTGTATTGGTTTCCCAATTATTACCATATTTTATCCTAGTCATCTGCCAGTTAACTCAAAAACTGTCTGATTCTTCTGCCGCCCCACCAGCTACTTATTATCTTCCAGGTGCTCTTTGGTCCTGTCCATTTTACAGAATACTCTTTTATGCCTGAATATAAGGATTACACATCTAACAAGATATTAGCACTGGATCCCTTGGCCTAATTTGAAGCATTAATAAGATATAACAGGAAGGGTCCTTGGCATGTTACAGAGTCCCACCTGTTCAGAGATAAATACAACTTCCTCCCTGCTTACCAATTAGACATAGAATCACATGTCACCCCCAAACCAATTCTGCATCTGCTGATAAGCTTCCCCTGGACCATACCAACAAGCTATTTGAAATAGTATAATTACCCTCACTGGAGTAATAGACAATATTGTCTCAGCTGCCGGCCTGTGGTCCTGGGTGGGCAAACCAATGTCCTACCTCATTAAGTTAACACCAATCCTTTGGTGGGCTTTCCCCACCCAGTCTGCAATCCTCCAGTTCCCAGGGACTAGCAATCTGGTAGCTCAGGGTTGGTTCCCTGACAAGGAGTAGCCAATCAGATCTAACCTATTTTGTCCCCTAGAGGCCCAAACATTGTGCTGTGACAATTCATCTTCAGTGACCAATGCCAGTCCTGGCTTATACTGGATGTTCATGTTGAAACTTTTGAGAAATATCATTCATCTGGCCTTCCTGTGGGGGAGGTTTGCTTGTGGTTTAAAGTAGATAAAGCACTTTTAATTGGTGAAGGCAGTGAACTAATCTTGTCTCTCAAGGTAGCAGTACCACTTCACCAAGCATTGTATGATTGCAAATAACTCTTTGTAATAAATTGGGTAACAACATTTTCTGTCGGTTAACTTGTGGGATTTTTATGATACTGGTAATAGCTTTACATTGCCAGTCTTTATGCAAAGAACCCTGCCTATAGGTGTGTCTGAGGCATTGGTATCCACATGGTAGTCTACATACCTTCTTGGGTACTATAGGATAGGGGCAAACACTAGATTTTCTTTGAGCTGGCAGAAAAAGAAGTCCCATTAGGGTGTTCATACAACATTGGAATTGACGTCTGTGATGGCTGGTAGAGACGCAGTGAGGACACCACAGCCTGGAATGGTATGGTGTATGTAAGCAACCATGCCAATGTTGAAACAGCGTATTTGGCCCCTGGAAAAGTTCTTCAAAAGAGACCCTGTGTCACTCAAACTGACTTCCCCACAACTCAAAGCCAAATGTGGAATTCAACTAAAGTTTCCAAACAGGCAACAAGAGCCAGTGACAATTTCTACTTGATGAACAGCTCAATTTGGCGCTTGAATCATTACAAGAACCAAGTCATCCCCTGTTTAATCAAATTGATTGATTGTCAAAATCATGTTTCTCTTTAAATAATTTTCTCAAACAATATAAGTGATACATCTTAATAAAGATAACTATCTAGTTTTCAAATATTTTCCCTTGTAACTTACTAATACAGCACATTTACAACACCAATAAAGGTTCTCAGTCTGCTTTTGATCTTGGGAGGTGGTATGTTTCAAATGGCTTATATCTTCTGTTTGTTGGTTTGGATCCTTTACTTGAACACTATGTGACCTAAGAATGGTAGTTTCTCCCTGAAGAACTGGTATTTGAAGGGGTTTTCTAGAATTTTGTGTTGGGCTAAATGTGCCAAACACCACTTTCATGTCTTTGTGGTGCTGTTTAACATTTATGCTTTACAGGATGATATCAACTAGGTAAATGAGGGCCTGTTTTATAATGTGAGGTACAAACACTTTGTTCATGAACATGAAAAACATAGGCGGTGTGTTGGTCATCCCAAAGTTGATAACAACACACTTGTAAGACCTATATTTGGTAAAGAAAAAAGTTTCTGGAATGTCCTATTTCTTAATTCATATTTGATTATAGCCAGCTACAAGGTCAATATTGAAAAATACAGCACCTCCCAGTGCATCAAAGAGATCATCAATCAAATGTAATGGGTATTGATTCCCTATGTTGACCTTGTTTAAAGCTCTGTAGTTGGTGATTAATTGTAGAAACTCATCCTTCTTGGCTAAAAAAATACAACTGCTTCAAAAGATGATTGTGAATGTCTGATGAGTCCTTTCTCTAGAGATTCTTTAAGGTAAGTGAAAAGAACATCATCTTTGTTTGGAGTGATTCAGTAGATGTTTTATTCCTTAGGTACAGCACCCTTTAATTATATGGAGTGTTGGATGTGTTTTTTGGGGGGCAGTCCTGAAAAAGACTCCTCAAATATTTTGGGGTGCTTTGAGACTATCTCCTGATCTTAGGGTAATAGTGTCCTGCTTTTTTTTGAGGTGAATAACCTTTTACTGGCATATTGAAATAAATTGCAGAATAGTATAAAGCTGCTTCTAAGTGGTGAGTGATAAACACCCAAATCCACATAGAGTTGATAAGTAAGCACCAACATGGCTCCAAATATTGGTTGGTAAAAATTTCAAAGAAAATGCTATGATTTAATAGGAATATTAAGTCTAGCCAGAGTAAAACTAAGTATATTGCCTGTGAAAAGATCAAAGAATATTTTGTAATAAAACTCTGGACATTGTTGTGATCTGAGGCACGGCACAGAGTCTTAACGGGAAATCCTAACCTTAGGATTGGATTTGTACTAAGTCTTGGTTAGAATGGCATGGAAGGCTATGCAATTACCTTGTGGCCCTGAATGAATAATATCTACTAGACATGGCTAGAGAGGCGCCAAAGTACGTGGGGACACAAAGACAAAAATGTGAATAGAACTTAATTTTATTGGAAAATAGGAAATGGAATATATACTGTGTAGCTTTACCACAAAACAGTACATGGACAGTAGGATCACTCGCCACAGGCATGAGTGGGGCAAGTGAGTTGTGCAGGATCAGGAAACTGAACAATTGTATTTCCCGATGTAGATCCAGCCTCATTTTGAAGGGCAAAAGCAAAAGAAAGAGATTTGTCCTCAAAATAACCCAACAAAGGCAAAATTAAAATATGGTGAATGGTGTCATTCACGACAGACATTGAGAGTTAACAATGGTCTCATTTTCCATTCCCACATTATATATTTTGATATTAGGAGGCATAGAAGTAACATTGGGTGGAAAAAAAGAGTAGACCTTGGAACCAGACCCCATCTTCCAGCTACAATACAATTTAGAATCAAAGTGTAGATAATATATTGGAGTAAGCTAATCACCAGATGCATTTGTATATGTTAAAATCAAATAGATGAGTTTTAGGTTTATTGAAAAAATAGGAGGACTCAACTCTTAAGAGTTGAACAATGGGGGAATTTCAATATGTACCAAAATTATTGACTCATAAATAACACCTGAATCTATGGATTCTAACCTGTCCCATCATTGCAACATGTACCTAGCCCATCAAGCAAAAAACCTTGAATGTTTAATTTTTAATGAGATTTCTGATAAATAAGGTTGTATTGAGTGATCATCAGATTACGTCTATTTATTAGTGTCAACTTGTTACATATAATTGAATCCTGCTGATTAATTGGGGCTACCCTGACTCACTTTAAATCAATATTTTTATTCAAGTCCTTTAATTCTATCAATTTTGTCAATGGGTTTCTGGATTTTTTTGTCTTGTGACTGAGAAATTTTATTTTCAGTATTATGAAATCTATTGTGACAGACAGAAGTCCTGTTCAATGTCCTTGAGGTTCTCCTTTTCTTCCTGGGTCTCAGCTATATGTAAAAAAACATGGTCTCTTAGGAGTTGGTACACTGTGTCTGGTAATACTTGATGATTGATTCCCTTACATTTAACAGTTAGCACTGATGTGATTCAGTATATATGGATATTGTTTTTTCTTAGCTAATCCAGGCCAATTACTATATTAAATCTTGTGAAGTTGATGACAGGTACTTGGATAGTGGAATGGAGGCTTTCCAGGGCAATGAAGAAGTGAGAAATCTCCCAGGTACCAGCGATATAATGTTCATCAGCTAAAATTATGTTCTTAATCTGAAAAGGCTTATTAGATAGTTTTAACTTGCTCACAAAGTTGCTGTTGACTAAGTTACAATCTGTGCCTGAGCCCAAGAGTGCTGAACCAGAGTAAATTTGAAATAAAAAATGATAGAACGTCAATTTATTTAGGTGTCTGGTGATTATTTATAGTACCAGGTTGCTTGATGGTACTTGTATAATTGTATATTTTTTATGTCCTCATGTTAATATTCATTATTGGGAGAGGCTGACAGTTGTCAGGGAGAGCTTGGCCTGCTTATTGCTCTTTTTGGGCTTTTCCTTCATCCTGTTTGCCTTGGGTGGAAGTGATTCTGAAATGTCTGCAATTGGACTGAACATTATTCCTATTATGATAAGTACTGGGCGCCTGAGGCTTATTGTTTTTGTAATGCAGAGAAAAGCTGGAAAACCCTGGGGGATTAGAGTCCTTGGGTCTCTCTCTTTCCCAATTCTACACCTTGTGAAGCCCATTAGAGGGTTTCCCTGCTTTTTCTGCTTCATGGTACAGACTTTTGAGGATGGTTGCTTGATCCAAGTTGATGTGTCTATTATGTGAGGCTTGAGTGCATTGTAGTACATGAGGTGTGTGGTAGGGTTTCAAAGTCCATATCAGAGGGAGGGTGTAGGTGTAATGCTTTGTAGGCTCTTTTCAACTCTTTTACTGGGCCAGCTTACATCAGATTCTTAACTTGGTGGATGATCATGAGTGCTGTGTCCTTCATCACAAACCTGGTCAGTAAGTCCTGCTTGAAGGTCTCTCATTCCTTCTTGGTATGATTATCATTCATTTTTTGCACCAAGTGCCCATGTCATGGGTAAGTCAAATGAAGATCTCCATAATCCATAAGTCTGCTAGACATTACATTTGTACCAGCTTTTTTTGTAAAGACTGAATTCACACTGTGGTGTTGTTGTTGGCTCCCAAAAACAACTCCAAGGTGGCACTGCAAAGTCTCTGGGTCATGTGCACAGGAATGATGCTCTTGTCATTGGTTTGAGAGGTGGAAGAGGGAGCCTGAAAGAAACTTTGCTCTTACAAGGCATTGAAAATGGGAACTGGGATTGGCATGCTTTGGTACAGAACATGTCCTTCTGGTATTTGGTTCCTGGTGTGTAGAGCTTCCAATCCAAGGGGAGCATGTACATGATTATTTTGTATGTTTGTTGACCACGTCAAGTACAGGCAACAGAATACATCTTGAAAAAAGGTATGGTGAAGAACCTACCTGTGCTACCAATGTTGTAACTGCATTGTATTAGAAGAGTTAAAAGAGGAAAATATTTGGGAACTATATAGTTATCTTTATTGAGATATATTGTAAAGTTACTCCCCCTTTGGCCCTGGATAGAACAATCTTACCTTAACATAAAAAACCTCCCAAACCCCATTCAGACCGCTTAATTCCTTGGAAGAGTTTGCCACACAGTGGATGAAAGATTTTTATTAGAATATACAATGGATTTCCCTGCTGTTGCTGTCCCATCCTGGGAAGAAACACTAATCAGTTTGGATTATTTGCTGGCTTTGTTGTTGACCATTGTTAAAGACCATAAGGGACAGCTAATCAAATGTAACTTTGATGTCAACAAGTTCAAATACAGCTGGGATATTTGGGTCTCTTAAGTATCTCATATGTGCCAACCAATCAGGAGTTGATTCATAAATTGATGAGAAACCTTCCAACCCTCCTGGATCATCCTTGCAAAATTTCTTTTCTGGCCAATTAGATTTGCTAATTGGGTCAGGTGACCATCTAAATCTAGACTCTGTCCTTTAAAACAAGCCAGGGGACTTTTTGTCTTCTGTTTACTCAGCTATATTTCATTAAAAGTTTAGTAGAATTTTTTAAAAAATAATTTTTTGTTGGACTCCTCTTTGAGTCCTGTGCTTTAAATAATTATTAAGACTCTTACCTTGTCTTACCTTCTCCTTCATGCACTGATTATCTCCCACTATTCCAGAGCTCCTAGTGTTAACATTAACACTAACATTAAGGCTTACCTGTTTCACTTTCAAAATTTAAGTTCAAACCTAAAATTTAGTATTAAAACACTATATTTTCTTATTTTGAGTTCAAGATCTCAAGGTTATTTCCTAACTTCAAACCTGACCTCCAAGATACCAACGTTAAGGACCTTTTACTGTGCCCTGCTAGGATTTTAGGGTTTTTGGGACCCCTCTTTCACTTAGAAGCCGCCAAGATACCCTTGGATTCCTGGTGTCCTTCTGTTTGACCTCTCCCAACCATTTTAAAGGCTTCTAAATTTATCAGTGTTTCCATAAATGTTTATTCCAGTGCTCAAATTTGTGGTGTTTACCTTGGCACTGGTTCTGTTTATGATCTGGTCTACTTCCCCAGACTACTGGAGACAAGTATCCTCCTCTACCCACCATATGTGATATAACCCTGTCCAGCTCTTGAATCTGCTTGAGGATCTCCTTGCTAGAGCCCAAGATCTCCTTGCCATTGGGGAGAATTTGATCAAAAGTCTCACTTGCAACAATATTGACCTGTATCTCTCAGAGCCAGATTTCTTGTCCCCTCAGAAGGTGCACTCCTGGTCTTCCTCCTGCAAAGGAGGCCCCACCTTCTTCCCAGGATGCACCTGTGCTCCCAGAGCACACTTGCTGGCTAGTAGGTGACATGGTGTTGATGGGAATTAATTCCTACTTCCCCCAACTGTCCCTTGTGTCCTCTCTCTGGACGCCTGTTCAAGCGGCTTTACCTGTCAGAGATCCTGCCTGCAGGGGGTTCTTGAGAACTTGCAGGTGGATGGTTCATAGGTCCTGAGGGAAGGACCAGCCACAAAATTGGAGCTAACTTTACAATATAATATAATTATTTGCCCAAGATGGCCCAGGGTTCACTGGCAGGTACTATGGAATCAATAAGGCCAGTTAGGGTGATGTACATCACCCTAAATATTTGAGTTGAGGTAGATTCATTGGCTGCAACATATTCCTGTGGGCAGTTGGGCCACAGGGTGTGGGGTGGAGACATTGGTACTAGGTAGGTGGGCAGGTAGTTGCATTTGTCTCAGAACAGTAGGGGAGGCACAGTGATCCAGGCTCCTTCTCTGCTGATGACTTCAGTCTCTCTGGTCCTGGCCTTGGGGCTGTAGAGCAGGATTTCCTCTAAGGTGGATTTTGAATACACCAGGTTGGGTGGGTATTCAGTGAAATGTACCAGGCCAAAGGGTGCTCCTGGTGGACAATATAGTTCTTGCAGTTGGTTCACAGTTTCTTGGGGTTGATAGGTGTGAGGAATGGAGCTGCAGGGGTTAGACTGCAAATGAAAGAGAACTAAAATCAAATATGAGATGACCTGGTTGAACCAAAGGTTCATATCACTTTATTGTAAGAATGGCAATGGGCAACTTCCTGGTGGCCCAGGGTATAATTATTCCCATCTGCCATGGGAAAACTTTTATGATCCCCTCAGGCCAGGTGGTACCATCTACCAGGGTTTGGAAGCCCTTGGTGGTGTTCTTCCTGGGGGATCTCTCATTGGCTGGATCATAATGGGAAAAATTAAACTCCCTTTTTGAGCTGCAGGATTTGTCCTCCTTAGGCCACCCACATTCTACGGGAAGCTTCTTCAATTTCCCAACAGCAGTGACCCCAGTTATCTTGGGATTGTTGGCCAGACCTACGCTCTTATTGGCAGGACTAACAGGATTCTTTTGCAGGTGAGGCATTGGTGCAGGTAGCTCCAGGTTGGTAGGTCTCAGGGGTTTCACCAAAGTTGAATTTGTCTCTGGTTCAAGCCCAAAAAATGTGGGCAGCTGGGCCTGCAGGCTGGCAGCCCTCAGAGTTTTGGGGGTTTGAATCCTGTAGTTGGGATTCTACCATGTGCATTGATAACAGGAGCTTGTCACTTGTGACAATACCAATTATTCACTGAATGGTGTCCTGGTGGGCCTTTCCACTAGGATGAGAGCCAAACTTAGTTAGTTTATCCCCCTCTCTCACATATATAACTCATATAGTTTGAGGGAATCATTTTAAGAGAAGCAAGATTGGGACAATACATCAATTGGATTGAAAAGGGAGTGGCTTGATCCTTATAATGTCTCAAGCTTTAAATTAAGCTTTAAATCAAGCAGAAATTGTCACTTGCTCTTGCTACCTTGTTAGGAAACTTGAGTTGACTTCTGCATTTGCCTTTGAGTTGTAGAGAAGTCAGTTTGAGTGAAATATGTTTCTTGTGTGAAACTTTTCTGGAGAGTCAACTATGCTGTTTCAAAAAATCCCTCATAAATGACCTCCACCTAGGCTATTTTTTGGGTCCCTATCAATGAAACAACTTAGACTCAGGAAATAATTTTCCCAAGTGACTTCAATCTAGACTAGACCCCCACCAGTAGCCTCTACCTAGGTCATCAGAAGCAAGCATAACTCATGTAATACTACTGTTTTTACTCATCCAAGTGGTTAGTTTGAGCCTTTAGTTGCAAATTAACCAACTTGTCTTCCCAGAGACCTTTAATTCATTAAGTTCTGTATCTGTTTCTCTGAAAAAACACCCTAATGACGTTTCTGGGCTATCTATACTTTCCCAGAAGCTTTAAGACCTCCTTAAAGCTACCTCAAGCCATAAAAAAAGGAATCATACATCCTATCCAGGTAAAGTAACCCAACTTTATTATCACCCCAATTGGTATCAGGATTTAAATAATATCTAAACACATCTATATCAGGGAAAATACCTAGCTGTATTATCATCCCAGCTAGTCTCAGTATGCTTATACCCTTTGGTATAACTATCCCAGGGTACCCCTTCTATCTTCCCAGTATACTGAACAAGGGGCCACCTTTCTAATGTCTCTAGGATAGATCACCAATTCCAACCACCAAGGCTATAAATATCAATAAACTAATCAACATTTACCTTTCTAATGTGACCAATATTTATTTTATTAATACTAAGCCCTTGCCTGAAAAATAGCTCCTTATGTGGATCATCACAAACCCCCAACCTGTCACAGTAGGTTCCATAATGCCAGGTATTGTCCTTCCAAGTAAGAAGGCACAGAAGGCAGGAAAACCTGTATCAAAATTGACCAAGTTAACAAATTTAAACCAAACAGTTGATCAAAAATGGATCACAGCTGCTCCATTATGCCAGCTGAAACCAACTCCCCCTTGTAAACTGATGTTGATAAATTGATGTAATATGAGGGTCACCCAATATAAGCTCATTAATCAGCATGGTTGTCATAAACTGGTCATGCAAGGGTTCTTTGCAACCTGAACTAGATACTTACTTGAAGATGCCAAAGAAATAGGAGATCAAGACTCAGGTGGTATTGCTTAGTCAATTTTTCTGATATATATTGAATAATTTTCCCTGTTTCAACTCTAAGAGTTGAGTCCTTCAAAATTTACTCAATAAAAATCAATTATCCCAAGTTCTAATTTTAAATTTTAAAAATTCATCCTGTGCTCAGGTTGTTGTGGTATATCCTGTAAAATCTGATTCTGAACAGAATCATTTCAGGAAGATGGGGACCAGCATCTGGAACTTTGTTGTTGGCGCTGCAAAATTTAATTTCATACCAGCCAATTTTGTAGCTCCTCCCCCCATTCTGGAAAATGAAAATTGTGTCACTTCTCAATGCCCAGAATTCTACACTGAAGATGCATTGATGCTTTCCCAGGTCATTTATCTTGGTTTACTCTGGTTAGGATTGATTGTTCTACTTAATCCTGAAGTTACAATTGGAAATTTCACAAAAAGATATTTAAAGCCGCGTTGGTGGTTAATCATCAATTATATGTGGATTTGGGTGGTAATTCCCCATCATTTAGAAACGGCTTCATATTATCCAGTGATTTCCATCACACAACCATTGACTTGAAGATTCTCACATCAGCCAAGACTGCCAATGAAACCAACACTGGGATATTTGGGCCTTCTGTCACTGAAGAGGATGCCAGTTACCAGGCCACTCCCAAGAATAATACTTAAGAATAGAAGAGTTAAGAAATTGTTTTTCACAGCCTGCCAATAAAAGCCTTCCCTGCCTCAGTGCCATTTGCACCCAAAAGCCCATGTAGTCTACTTGTCCAAATCCCAGATACCCAAACTTCTAATTTCCAATCTCTTGAAGTAAAGCCTGGTAATGAAGCACTATATGAACCCCTAAGTCTAGCACCAGGCTTCATCACCATTTTAAATAAAAATATGTTATGAACAATTGGTTCTCCCAACTTCTTTCATATTTTTTTCTAGTCATCTGCCACCTGAACACTATTCTTTCTGGCCTGTCAGCCTTTCTGCCTGCAGTTTTATGTCCACCAGGAGCATCTTATAGGCCCATTCATTTTGCATAGTACCCTCTGAAGCCTGAGCTTAAAAATCATACACCCAATAATATATTATTATCTGATACCTTGTCCCACAAAAATAGTTAACCAGATTTAATTGTAAAGATATCTGGCACTTTAATGAGCCCATGTTATTCAAGGATAAGTATATTTTCTTTCATGCCTATCAACTCAAAATGAAACCACCCAAACCCACATACCTGTCTATATTTGCTCTCTCCCCTGACAATACCAACAAACTATTTGGGATAGTGTACATTACTCTCTCTGGTGTAATTGATATTGTAATTTCAGCTACTGGCCCCTGGTCTCGGGTGAGCCAATATCTGTCCTATATTTTCAGTTTAGCGTCAATCCTATGATGAGCTATGCCTGTGCAACCTGCGGCCCACCATATCCCCAATTTTGATGGGCTGGCTTCCCAAGGATGGTTCCTTGACAGTAACTGTTGCACAAATCATAGTTACATATTATTAATAAAAAAAATTAAAATCCATTTATTTTTATTTTATTTATTTTTTAGTTATCTTTTTAAGTGGAAAATTTATCTTTAATGGCATTTGAAAATTTTAAAAACACTAGATTAATATAGATATCAGTGAATTGAAAGGGAAGCAGAGTGCTTTACAAAGTTTTCAAAATCTATCAAGGGCTTTCTGAAATTGAAATCATAAGACAAAATCAAAAGTAAGAAACCTGAACATTCATGGCAAAAGGTATTTACACTATATTGTACTAGTTACTACTATTAGATTTCTTCAGTACCTCAAGAAAGATACTCTGAAGTTGTCCTGAATTAGATTTTAATTCTTATAGGTGTTTTAAGAGGCTGAACCACAGAGCACAACTACATGGGCTCTGATAATGGAAGCCTATGATTCTTTAAAAAATAGTCTGAGTATATTTTGCAAATTAAAAGACATGACTTTATTTTAACTCTTGATGCTGTGAATTCTCTTGGGTTGCAGTTTTCTTTTCATTCAAGCTCAAACTAGAGAGAAACAATATGATTTGAACTCCACAATTAGTGCATTTAAATAGTTATAAAAATATACTTATTTAGTGCATTTCTTCAGGCATTTTTCCAACCTTGATATCCTTACCCTTTAATGAGCCAAGCTGTCAGGAATTTATACTGACTTTGTTCTACCTTGAATGTCTCGGCGGCCTGCCAAGCCATTTATTGGAGAAGCTTCCAATATTACTGATAGGCTTAATTGATCTAAGAAGCCTTCGTAAAGTAGATTTGGATCACTTATTACAAGAACAACCAGAAATATTATAGACTCCAATTATGACTGGTTCCTGATTGACTAGAGTTAATCTGGAATACTCTGGCAAACTGCCGGGTTGAAAAATATGAGTTTCTCCGAGAACCAAAAAGAATGTGTCCAATTTGCACAAGCAAACTGCCAGTGCCACTGCAAATTCCTGCAAGAAAGGTTGCCCAGGAACAATATGTTATGCACTAAAAATAGAGTCATAAATTAGTGCTGCCACCGCCGGTACACTAATAGATTATACATTACTCTATGGTAATTAGTACCCAGCGCAGGGTACTATGATATGGAATCCCATTCCATTGCACGGATGCCTAGCTCTGGGGGTTGATGCTGGCGGTCTGGGGGTGAAAAGACTACCAAGCAAAAGTTAGATGTGCCAGATGATCTTATCCTGGCAAGAGAGCACTAGCTCTATAAAAGCCCTGCCATTGGACTAAGGGAAGGCAGATAATAATACCAATATCCTACTGTAGAACCTTTTCACAGCAGAAGAATAAATCTGAGTTCAAAGACCGTTGTCAGTACTCGAAGAACTACGCAAGCCGCCAGCTTAGAAGCCGCTTGCTTGTTGCCTCCCTTAGACACTGCCAGTTGTCGCCCTGTCAAGGAATCCCAGACGTCGCAAGTAATGCTTGTCGCCAAACAAGCTTCCCTATCAACACAATGACTAAGATTACACAACTACATAATAAAGCAAATCATAATCAGACCGCCAGGTCTGAGAGCAGAACCAAAAGTTCTGACACAAGCCAATCTTCTTTGGAGCTCCATGGTTTTAATTGCATTGATTCAAAAAAGAGGTGTTTCTTTTAGAGTTTGTGTTTGAGCAGTGAAACTTATGGAGTCCTAATCATTTACTAAAAGCTGAGTATGATACCTATAATTATGTCAATATTGGCAAATCTGACAATTCAAATATGGCTATTGTGCAATTACCATCTTTCCCAACTTGCCTTGCTTCCAGAATGCCTTCCAGAAACCCACCTGTGCATCTAGAAATACATTGATCTCATTTTATGTTTTACAATTGCCTTATAAGGCTACCATCCAATATTCAATAAAATCATCCTTTCTTCTCTAATTCTTGACTCCCCACAGCGTAACCTTGTCAATTATGCTGTCTCGTTTCAGCCACTATTAATGTAGGGGTTTAAATTTACCATTAAGAATTAAAAATGGCTTTTCATAATGTTGGCTTATCATAATTCTTCTTCAGATATGCACATGATTCAACAAAAAATAATTTTGTGATTAAAAATCTGGCATGATGAGATGTAATAGATGGTCCCGACGCTCAAAAGCAGATTAAGTTGTATAATTTGAATTGTAAAGTTTAACCAAAAATAGACAATTAAGACTAATTTTTTATGAAGATAAAGAAGTATTATGAGCCTTTGTTTGACGAAGCTTATATAGGATTGCTCAAAACTAAGAGTTCACTGTATTGAAACCTTAGGTCCTTGATTTTCCCCCTGTAGATAGCAACTTTTAAAAGATATTCATTTACTTTAAGTAGCATGTTCAGAATTTATTCTGTTGAGAATAACGGAATAGGCTACTTGTGAAGAAGATCCCGGAGAGAGTTGTTAGCATCCTGAATGCTACGCTCCAGAAAGCTTGCTTTTTTATTAAGCGCTGCTTGGGTGTCTTTATTGGTTGCTGCCTTAGCCGATAACTCTTTTTTAAGCTCACTTTGCGGTGCAAATAAAAACCTAAAAACAAGACAAGGGTATTAAATAAGTAAATAAGGGTTGCGAAAACGCAATTAGACTCTCTTACATTTTTTCCAATAGATTTATAAGTCGGTGTTTCGGGCTGAAGATTAGAAAGCTCCTTGGAAACAAGATCAACAATCCGAATTTCTCTTTGACTTTGCTGGAGCTGGGCACGAACTAAGCTCAATTGTTGAGAATCCTCGCCAATTTTATTCTGGATAGCCATGAATAACTATATTTAAACAATATGAGAATGTACACATAGCTTCTAAAGTAGCAAAATGGCTAAGGAATATTCCGTTAATTTTTTTGAATACTTACGTTTTTTGCTTCGTCTTGTGACATTTTTATGTTCTATGAAAAGAATTAGTACAGAGGAAGTTAAGCTTTATGGCTCGAAGTGTACAGAATTTTATCTAATTTTTAGTTACATTATTTTCCTTAGCAATTTACTTCCTTTTAAGAAATAAATCATAAGCTAATGTGCGGAAAGGTAGTTAAGGAAGCGAACTATAGTAAACTTCAAAAAAGAACACCCAAACTATGTTATCAGAAAGCTTAAACTTTTTAAGGAAAATGCTTTATTTAAAAAATATGCCCAGCGAAAAAAAATGATTCTAGAATTAAATTATTTTGATATCTTCTTTCCGATAAAAGTTTGTATTTATTATAAAACAATACCAGATTATACTAAGAATTAGATTAAGAGTCAGCTATGTGGGTTATTTATAAGTTGAACTAACTTTATTTGAGTTTTTGGTCTTCGCTTTAGTCAACTTGAATTGCCATGATAAGCTCTTGTGATAACTTCTCACCCATGGACTAAAAATCAAAGCCCAGTTTAAAAGCAGCATTATGAGTGGTTGGACCATTTAAATTTAATGTTTTGGCATTTTGAGCCAAGAGGTTGCCAAGCTTTAGTATTTATTCTTCTAATTTAACATTGAGCCTATAAAGATTGGCTCTTCCAAAATAGTAAAAAATGAACAAAAATTGATGTTGGACAAAATAAGCTCTAAGCTTTGAATCCTGGTTTTAGAGGTACAGTTCCATTTGGTTGCAAAAATATCTTGGTATTTTCTTTTTCAAGTATCCCAAAGTTAGAAATCAATATGATCCTCTAAAATCAGCTAACAGCCTGTCTGTTCAACTTGGTGCCCTTTTGCCAGAACATGTACCACCATGAGTGTCAGGGTATCAACCCTTTTGAGCAGGCCCATGGGGTGTTGGGATGGGGCTGGCTGGTGAGCAGAGCTCATCACATGATTGGGGCTAACTTGGCTACATAAAAGAGAGTGTATCCTAGCCAAGACCACAGACCTGTTACAGGTATCATAGAACCCACCACCTCTGTAAGACTGATGTACAAGATACCAAACAACTAACTGAAAGAGGTGTATGCAGGATTTTTGTGGCAGGGAGGACAGCTTGGTTTGGGAGTGGCATGATAGTTTCAATTTACAAAGTAATTGACTGTCTGAAACATAAAAAATAGAAATTTGAAATACAGCACAAAAAACCAGGATCCTCAGGTTTTGAATGCCATCATTGACAAAAGAAGATCATGGCTACAACCACTATTAAAACAGAAATCCCAAATTCAGCCTCCAAGGTCTCTAAAAACACCGTTCAAACATCCTGATATTGTTTTGGCAGAAAAACAGTCCTTAAACCCCTTTATGAAATCATAAACAGCAGCTACATAATTCAACACACAGAAGTGTGTCAGCACTCCAAAATTCATAACTAGCTACTAGCTTCATAACATAAGCTTAGTGGTTGTATAGCTAAGGCTTTATCAATAAAGCTTAAATTTTCATATCAGTTTTAATTTTGGAATTTATTAAAACATGCTTTCTCTTAAACTATTAATTTTTGTGGTCCCCTTGAAGAATGTTTTTATGTCTTGCCTATTTTACTTTTGAATCAATAACAAGCCAAGCCTCAAACTTGTCAATCATTTGTCCTCAATTTCCTGCAGAGGATTGAGAATGTGAAACTCTCCTCACAGTTGATAATTTAACTTATGTTGAGTTTTATTGGCTTTTCATTTTCTCATTCATTGTCAGGAAACCATCCTTGAGTTGCCAGCTTATCAGAATTAAGAATAGAGCAGGCCACAGGTTGGGGGCATTGCCCATCATATTATTGCTGTTAACTTAAAAATGTAAGAGAGGTACTAACCCACCCAAGACCAGGGGCCAGTAGCTGGAATTATAGTATCAATTACACTGGAAAGGATACTGTACACTACCCCAAATAACTTATTGGTGTTTTCAGTGAGGAGGTCAGGTGCAGACAAACATGTGAGATTTGATATGGGTGGTGGGTTCATATTAATTTGATAGGCAGAGAGAAAATCATACTTATACTTGAGCATTCTGGGCTCTGTAATATACCAGATGACTATAATGAAATATGGAAGCAATTGGGAGAACCAATAGTTCATAACTGTTAGGTCCCAAGGCCCAGGAGCAATCTCAACAGGTTTGAACCTGCGTCTGTGCTTGGCAAGCGCTCACGTTGATGGCAGTGTAAGCTTTTCAGGGGAATCAAACCCCTGCAGAGCCATCAGGGCAAGTGAGAGGTTGGGCCAATTGCTCTGGCCTATTTAGGCCAGGAGTGATCAGCCACAGCTGTTACTGAAGTCAGGACTAGCCAATTGGCTGACTCAGGGGGGCTAGCGGCTCCAAACAGCTTGGAAACCACTGGATTTAAACACAAAAGGGAGTTGACTGGCTCCCAGGCAGCAGCTGAGTGATTCAGCTAGGTGCTGGAGAAAATCCAGCACTAGCTGGGATTTCTCCAGTCCCCAATCAGCCTGGCGGCTACTGTGCTAGCTGGCAACCTCCTGAACTAACTCATACAGAATGGAACATCCTCCATGTTGACAATTCTCAAAAATATTTTTTCTTATTTTCAATATTAAAGATTATTTTTTTCTTGATTAAATAATTGGTATTGATAATAGAAGCAATGTTTGGTTTTTATTTTGAGCTTTTAATTGAAATTATAAAAGATAAAGCAAAAACAATTTTTGAAATTTTTGACATAGAGGATGTGATATTCTGTATGAGTTAATTCTGGAGGTTGCCTGCTGGCTGCCATTTCTGTCCCTGTTTCCTCCCCTGAAGTGCCTGCTGTTTCTGTTTCAGTTGGGTCCCCTGTTTCTGTTCCTGTCAAACCTACTGTCTCTGTCTCCAATGTTTTTTCTGTTTTTACTCAAAATAAGGCCAATTATGAGGATTATCTGGATATGCAGGATTGTAAGGTCTTATCCAATAAGGTTCAAAATTATAAACTAAGCCATGCAAGGTGTTAGGGTTAAGATTTAATAAGTAGATGAATGTAGGGACTGTTTGTAAAAATACATTCAAAAGGCCCACTAAAACCTTGTAATTTGACACAAAAGGTGTCATATAATTGAATAATCCTAAACAAACTATATAGAGTAGAGTATTAAATAAAGATTCATTTGTAACTAATAGAATGTTGACGTTAGGATACTCCCTGTGAGAGTATCTTAACTATAAGGTCTTAAATGTTGAGGGAGGTGATTATAAACTAAAGCCTTTAAACCCAGCATATTAATGTTGGTTAAAAAAAGGAAAGTTGGCAAAGTCTGTAATAAAAGCTGAAATAAAGCTCCTATTAGCTTATACAAAGTAAAATAAGGCTAAGGCAATTAATTAACCCCAAGAATACAAAGTAAAGTCCAGACTTAAGGACTGAGAACTGTGCCAAAAGTTCATTTCTAAATCTGGGTATTGTTCAACACTAACAGGAGTAATAAAGCTATATACTACAAGAGTTTGTGTCTTACTAAAAAGATTGCCTAGCTTATAAATAAGGTAGTCAAAAAGAATCATCAAAGGATGATTAAGATTCAAGAGAAGATATAAAGCTAGATTCAAAAGAAAAAGGAAAAGAAACACACACCTCAAAACCTAACAAGTAGCTTTTTGTTGTGCAAGTCAAACAATATCAACTTATTTTTGAGATTGGAAAACCAAGCCTTTTTATTGTGCTTGGTAGTGAGGTGTGAATTGAAGGCAGAAGGTTTTAACCAAGTTTAATCAAAAGTGCAAATTGGAAGCAGAAAGGTTTAACTAAGTTGGTTAGAAGTCATAGTGAAGTGACAAGTCTTTGAGGATCAGGTATGAGCAATGATTAACTTAAAGTTAAGTGAACATAAAGAAAGTTGGAAGGAGGGGGAAACAGTTTACAGTGATGCTTCTGGTGTTATTGACAAGTGAAAGGCAGGAAAACTGGGTCTGAAGCTTTTGTACGTAATCAGGTGTAAAGCAAAAGGTAAAGAGTTTTGGAAGCAAAAATAGCTAACTTGTGTGTATAAGTACTGGGTTCAAAACCCGTAGTGAGGTAAGGTAAGTCCAAAGGTACAAAACTGTTGTAACTGTGCTGTTTTAGCAAAGTTACAAGGGGAAAATGTTTAGAAACTAGATAGTATCCTTTATTGAGAGATAATCATTACATAGTTAGTGTGAGTCATGGATAACAGGAACATGATTGCATTGATCACACAGTGAGATGGTAAGGGGGTGGCTTGATCCTGGTAATGATTCAAGTGCCAAAACAAGATATCCATCTTAAGGGATCATCATTTGTTCATGTTGTTGGATTTGGAAATTTGAGTTGACTTCCTAGTCTGGCTTCAAGTGACTGGATAATTGGATTGCGGGTCACAAACCTGCTTACTTGGAACCTTGCTGGCAGGTTGAGCCTGCTGTTTCAACAAAACTAATATTTGTTAGGTTCTTATAAATACTGGAAATCCCAAATTGTACAAAAAAGATGGTTTTTAAAGTAGAAGATGAGGTGACTAACTGTAGGAAGTTTGTAGGGAATAAACCAAGATAGAAATGAAGATTGTAGAAAGTTGTGGGAAATAGACCAAGATAAAAATTACTCCAAGAATAGCAGCAAAAAAAGGTGAGTCCTGACATTAACATAAAGATGATAGGTTATCTCTCATATAAAAAATGGTGACAACAAGCCAATTGCTTGTTGTTGGTATATCTTCATTTTAATAATCCTAGCTAATAAAAAAGAACCAGTGAATTTAAAGCAGAAATTTATTAAGATTGTTTTTTCTCATTTAAAACTAAAGACTAATTTAAAGCCTAGAGCTAAAAGTTACAAATTATGAAATTAAAATTTAAGAGATTTTAAAGATTGAATTGAAAAGATTGAAGAAGAAACACATGTAAAATGGATTTAGGGAAACCTTGTTTAGAATTTCAGCTTAAAAGCCTACTTTTCTAAGACCTTTATTTATAGGTAAAAGTGAAGCAGATCTCCATGGGAAATATGGGGATTGGGGATGACTGAGTGTGATAACCCTGGCACAGTTGGGGAAACAGGCTTGGTTGTAGCAACCCAAAGATCTACATATGCAGTGATAGGGGATCAGTTTTTGCTTCAGCAGGCGTAAGGAAATAAAATGACCTATTTTATTATAGGATTTATATATAGAAGCAGAATGGAAACTGTGCACAGGAGCGCAAAAGCAAAAATAAAACCTGGAGCAAAAATCAAATATAACTAAACTCTTGATTTAAAAATACTATTAATTTCTAAAGTAATTTCATGTTTGAAATTAAACTTTGTCCTTTAAAAGCCAGTCTTTTGGGCAGAGCACAACAAGGATCCCAATCCATCTAATCCTCAAACACCCACTAATGTGATAATAGAGAATATCATCACCAAGGGGATTGAAGATAACCACCAATCAGTTGATCACAATAGCTTCCCCAACCATGTAATAGCAACACCCCAATTCAACTCTCTGCTTTTTATAGAAGCCACCCAATTAACACCCAACAATCCAACCATGATAAAGATGAGACCAGATGCCACTATTCTAGCCCCCAGCTAGGTTTCTAGCCAAGATTTTCCTAGCCACATCATTGCCACTGCTCTGATAAATTCCCATTCCCAAGCCCAGCTCAAAGTTCCTGGATCCCTATCACCTCTTTCCATAACCCTTTAAGTACCTGTGACCAAGAGATGGGCCACTGGTGCTTTCCAAAAGGCTGCCAGTGGCCTCTTCAAAAAAAGATCAGATGAGTGGTATAAAAACCACTTCACCTCAATCAAGTCAAATGAAGACAACATTAAATAAAGTGTATGATAAAACAATTGGTACTAGCCTTTATTCTTCACATATTGTTATAACCTTGGACCCAACCTTCCTATCAGACTACCTACCAAACAATCAAACCTATATAAACAACTATGATGGACTATCAACCAGGGCCCAGCCCTGAAAGGGTTAGTTGCTACATACCATCCACACCTCCCCCTAATCCATAACCTGCTGTTGAGGTACAACCCTATAACTATAGCAGATATGGGTTAGTTATCCTAACCATCCTCAGTCTGGCTGAAGTTGTGGTGCCTCACCCTGGTGCCTACCGTTCCATTGCAGCTGACATGCTGTATCTGTCCCGCTCCTTGTCCTTCTTATACTGGGAATTGATGCCATGTTACCCTGAAGAATGGAATTTTTCAATGGTATCTGGGTATTACATCACTCCCAGTCCTGACAATAACATGTCTTTATTTCAAAATTATGATAAAGCCTGGCACTAGACTTGGGGTCTCATATAGTCTAAATCACCAGGCTTTACTTCAAGAAATTGGTAATTAGAAGGTCAGATATCTGGGATATGGGCAGGTGGCATGGCCAGGCTTTTAGGAAGCAAAATAACACAAGACAGAGAAGGCTTTCATGACACAGTAGCTTTAAGATCTATGGCAACAAGAAGAAATACTTTGGATTTAAACAAAAATAATACAGATGTAAAAGAAATTAAAAGAAACAAATTTATTTTAATTTGCAATATATTTGGGTTAATTTCATTTTTGGTTACATCTGAGTTCATTTTATTTAAATCCAAAGTATTTTTGCTTGTTGGCATAGCTTTTTAAAACTACTGTAGGTTGAAATAAAATAGTTGTTTGGCTCCTTTGCTCTGGAGCACTATTATTGGAAAAGATCTGATAGCTGTTTTGCAACTGAACCAATGAAGATTCAGTATTTGAATTGAGGAAGACAACAGTCCAATAGAAAGGACAGAAATAATAAGAATAATGTATTGTTTATTATAGAATACTGTGATTAATATACTATATGGGGAAAGCCACTGGGTCATAAGGGGGTGACATGTTCCATGTAAGGATTGGAGCCAAGGAATAACTTGTTCAGGATCAGCAGGTCAAATTGGTAGCACTCCTAATTAGGAGAAAGTGCCCATACTTTGAGATTACCATCAGACTGATTCATGTTGTTAGATGCGTCAAGGGGCAACTCATTGAGCACTCCCTGTGTATTGTAAGATACATTGGCAGGCAAGTCTGGGAACTTGGTTTCAACACCCCCCTTGCCCCTGCTTGTTGTCAGACATGAGGATTGGAGTCTAGGAAGATCTGGGAAGGTCCGCATGAACAACTTTTGTGTGGGGATGGCGCGGCAGGGGCGCAAGTGATTGTGGTGAAGCTTTTTGGTGGTTCCTTGGGAATCTTCAAGTTGGTAGCTGTGGTTGTCATAGACCATGGATATCTTGAAGGGCCCCAAGTGTTTGGGCTCTAACTTAGCTGAATTGGGGTTGAGGGTGTAGACAGGGTCACCTACAGCGTATCTGGCCTTGAGATGTTTTTTTCCCTCCCTCAATTTGTTTGCGTTTAATTTCTTGGGCTTTGGAGCGCCACTGGCTCAGAGAAGGGGTAGCAACAAGGGGGTTTTACAGACACTGTGGATTGAAGCCTCCCTTGTTCTACTCCTGCCAACCCATTGGGCGTCCCAAAGGCCAGGGTGCTAGGACTGAACCCAGTGCCCCTGTTGACTCTCAATCATAAGATGAGCAGGGCGGTGGACAAGTGTTCAGTCCATACAGTATTAGGGTGTTCCTGTGAGAGCTTGGCAATCAGTTGAACCAGAAAACCATTCAGCCACTCTATGTATCTATTGGCTTGGGGGTGGTAGGGAGTTGTGATTATTTTTTATAGGGCATTCTTGGCACAGTACGCCTTCATGACATGCCCAACAAGTTTGGGGCCACAATCCGTGATAAGGCGTTTGGGTTGCCCAAAGCAGGCCACAATTTCCTTGCCAATGAAGCAGGTGATGGTGGTGGCGTTGTGATTAGTGGTTGCCCATGCTACTGGCCAACAGGTGAAGTAGTCAATGGCTGTGATGATGTACTTCTTTCCAAGTCTGTCTTTGGGAAGAGGTCCAACAATGTTGAGGGCCCACTGCTTGAAGGGTTCCATGGCCTTAATGGGTAGGACAGACTGGGGGGTGCAGGTTTAGACGTGTTCTTTTCACACAACACACATGCCTCAAGGAGATCCAAATTTTCTTGATGCATACGCGGCCACTAAACCTTACGTTTAATGATCTCAAAGAGGTTACACCCTCTGATATGACCCAAGGTGTAGTGATAGTGTAGCACAGTGCCACCTCGTTGTGTGATGGGGATATAGGGTGTCTTTTCACCTGTCTCTGCCTGGCAGCAATGTTACCAGCAAAGTTGGTAAACTGACTTATATTGTCCTTTAGCTTGGAGATGGTTACCAAATTAAGGCCTTTGTAACAGGCTGCTTCAGGACGGAGGTAAAGCATTGGCCAATATTTGTCCAAGCCATTTTCCCCAGTGATGGACGCTATGTATACCCTTGAGAGGGTGTCTGCCGTGACGAGCTCTTTCCCAGGCTTGTACTCAATACACAACTGGTAAGGAGATAGATGATCAACCCAGCCTTCCTGGTGGCGTGTCAAGTGGGACTGTGTGATAAAATATTGGAGCAACTTGTGGTCTGTCAGGACATGGGGTGGAAAGGTGGCCCCTTCCAAGTAACAGTGCCACTTCTTGACGCTGCACAATTGCTGCTAACTCCTTGTTGTGAATTGGGTAACGTTGTTCTGAGTCAGTGGGCTTCCTGTATTTGTATGCCACAGGGAGGAAAAACACTCTTGTCAGTTTCTACCTGTAAACTGCCCCCTATGGCCCTGTCAGAGGCATCAGTATCAAGTTTGTATTGGTGGTTTTGATTGGGAAACTGTAATACGGGTGCAGTTGTAAGTCTCTGCTTCAATGTCTCAAAGGCTTGATCTCTGACAGGGGTCCAACAGAAGGGCTGTTTAGTGTTCAGGAGCTTGATGAGAGGTGTAATAAGCTCTCTGCAATTGGGGATGAACTTGCGTACTTAGGCAATCATGCCCAAGAAGGTACACATCTGACCGACATTGGTTTGGGGTGGCATGCTGGTGATTGCCTTGATTTTGGCAGGGTCAGGCTTTATCCCTTGGGCAGAGATAGTGTGCCCAAGAAACAAGAGCTACAACTTGAGGAATTTGCATTTGGAGGGCTTAGCCTTCAACTGGTTTTTCCAAAGGGTGTCAAGGGCAGCACAGAGGTGTTGGAGGTGCATGGTTTGATCTTGACTTAAGACAATAATATTGTCAAGGTACACAATAACACATGTCACAATCAATTCCTCAAATGTTTTGTTCATTAACATGGCAAAGGTGGAAGGAGTGTAGCTTATTCCAAAGTTCATGACCTGGCACTCAACTAACCTGTAGCGTGTGCAGAAGGCAGTTTTTGCCTCATCACCTGGTACAATGCAGACCTGGTTGTACCCCGCGGTGAGATCAATCTTGCTAAAGACCTTCACGCCTGCAAGTGTGTCAAACAGGTTGTCAATCAATGGCAGGGGTATTTGTTTTTAACAGTCACCTCATTTAGGGCGTGGTAATCTGTGATTAAGCAAAGGGACCAGTCCTTCTTGGCTACAAAGAAGACAGCGGCCCTGTATGGCAAAAGTGAGGGGCAGATAAAACCCTTATCAAGTGCATCTACAAGGTTCTGGCAGAGGGTTTTATATTCTTTTGGTGTCAAGCAATAGAGGATACATGCCTTAGGAAGCAACCCTTGTAGTTGTACAGCATGCTGGATCTCTTGGGGAGGGGGTAGTTGGTCCAGTGTTTCACTGAAAACGTCCTTACACTCCTTGAGGAGAGCAGCAAGTGCTGGTGGAGGTGGAGTGGTCAAGGGAGGGGCTGCAGATGGTTCAGCGCAGATGGCTTTGACTGAGCATTGCGTGAAGTCTAGTCCCCCCTTAAAATTGTATGAGCCCATTTCTGTTATTCTGACAAACACAGTATTGTACAGCAACTTGCTCATTTTGACAGGATATATCTGAAAACTCACCCCATTCCTATTGAGGGTGATCACAGACGTATCCCAGTTGATGTAGGGTTGGTTGTGGCAAAGCCAGTCAAGGCCAGCAATGGCATCATGACTGAGCCCTACCATGATTGGCCCAGAGATCTTAACCTGGATGTTCCCCATTCTTACGGAGAAGTGTACTGTCTCATGGGTAATTGTCACTCTTTGGGAATTAGCCACCTGTACTTCCTTGAACCTGCTTGGTACTTGGTCTAGCTGTTGAGCGTCTGCAAACGTCTGGTCAACCATATTGTGATTGGCCCCAGTATCTACCAGTAGTTTGTGGGTGTTCCCATGGAAGCAAAAGGGGTAGGCCAAGCAAGTTACTTTATTTGGAAAGTGACTGGCTTGAAGTATGGGGTCATTTCTATGAACTTGGAATATGTTGAGAGTTTCAACTTTGTGAATGTTGTAGTTGCAGGGGTTCTTTGCTAGGAGGAATTGAGAGTGAGGGTCAAGTGGGGTTGTAGAACCTCTTGTAACTACAACCTCTAGGCTTTTACCGGGTCCTCAATTTGTGCTACTGGAGTTCCCCTTTGCAGGGGCGCTTAATCCCATTTTCCTGTTGGCGTGGCTGGCGGCAACCTACTTGGTTGTGAGCATTGCCAGGTGTGGGATGAGTTTGGGGTGATGTGTCATTGGAGTGGCAGAAACCCATTGAAGCCTGATTATTAGCCTCCACAATGGCCTTATAGCAGTCATCAATGGAGGTGCAGCAATCTGCAGGAACCCACTTGCAGATATGGGGGTTTACCCCATTAACTATCAAGGTAAGGAGCATGGTGTTCCCATCATTCAAGGCTTCTGGGGAGGCAGTAAGATATTCAGGAAAGGACCCAGTCTGTTTGATAGCCAGGAGGGGAGTCCCTACCATAATGGGCAAGAATGTCTTGCTGTAGTGGGACTTCACGGTATCCCTGAATGACGCCCAGGTGATTTCTATTTCTTGACTGGCCCAGGTGGTGAAACAAACTGCAGAAGGACCTGTAAGGCAGCCTGAAGCAGTGGCAACCCACATAGGCTCAGGTACCTGACATACACAAAGGCAGTTTTCAGTGGAGTGGAGCTAACTGACAAAGTCAGCCCCTTTCATGCCACCCGCAAAGTTTTCCAACTGGAGGTTGAGCATGTGTTGTGACAGGTCTGACTGGGGCGGGGTGACACTAGCGTTGCGCTGACCAAGGCAGAGTCAATTGTACACACTTGTAAGTACCTGTTGATCTTGATAGATGGCGTACCTGTTGGGGATGTCTCCCCCAGGAATTGGCAGGAAGGTTTCTTGGTGGGGAGTAGCCATACAGCCTGTACTCCGTCCTTTCTTGGAGGAATTTTCTCTTTGGGTAGGTTATGAACCTACTGCTGCTATCACTGTTGAAACTGAACCAATGAGGATTCAGTATTTGAATTTGGGAAAACAACAGTTCAATAGAAAGGACAGGAATAATAAGAATAAGGTATTGTTTATTAAGAATACTGCAATTAATATACTATATGGGGAAAGCCACCAGGCCACAAGGGGGTGTCATGGTAGCATGTTCCATATAAGGATTGGAGCCAAGGAATAACTTGTGCAGGATCATCAGGTTGAATTGGTGACACTCCTAATTAGGAGAAAGTGCCTGCAGTTCAACATTGCCATCAGATTGGTTCATGTCATTAGATACATCAAGGGACAGCTCATTGAGCGCCCCCTGTGTATTGTGAGATATTTTGGCAGGCAATTCTGGAAACCCAGTTGCAACAGCTGATTTTTTTCAGTGACAGAAGGCTGGTATATTCTAGACTTGGTTTTGCTGGCTGTTTTTTCTGATATGAAAATCTTCAAGTTGATTATTGGGGGCTTCTCTCCTGCATTAAAACAATGACTACAATTTTTTAGTCAACTTTGGGGGCATTTGAAGCAGATATTTTTCAAACAGGAGAATTAATGAATAGATCTAAGAGGTATATAAAAATTCAAGCAGATGGGTGCCTGATCCTTAGGACTAGAAGGCTGTGGGTTGGGCCATCCAGGGTTCAATTTCTGTTTTGAACTTTAGGGTTCAGAATAAGAATAATTGCCATTCATAACATTATATCTTATTTAGTATTAGTTAAAGTTCACTAAATAACTACGTCTTGGTCCAGAAGCCTCACATAAAACCATCTTTTCCACAGCCTTTTAAAGTACTCACATACTACTACTGCCTACCTGGATCACCTTTTAGATCAATATATAATTCACATAGTACCCTATCAATCCCAATTTCAAAATCATTTGCCCTTGAGAGTCTGCTGCTAGCTGGCCTCTTAAGTAGTGAATAAAACAACACCAAGTGAGCTGATAAAATACATAGGCCACTATACAACTTCTGTTTTTTAAAATAAATAATACATCTTTCATTATACTTAGTGCTCATGAAACCTTCTCCACCACCAATCCTGACTATTTTCTTTGTTGCTAAAACTTCCAGCAGCTCTAACTCTGACAAATCTTTTTAGGCAAAATATATCCTCTTCACTGAGTTAATAGATTTTGCAGTACCTGCAACTGAACTCTGCCAGATATTTGGTAGAGCATTTTTATATCTCATCAGGTTAAAATTTGTTGTATGCTAAACTATACCAACTGGTGTAACTTTTTCTGAGCCACCAACTAGTGAAGGCTCTATAATGGCCTGGAACTTTGATAAGGTTACCATCATAATTTTTTTACATTTCAAAAAAATAAAGCATCCTGTATCCTACTTTTTAGCTAGGTACTTACATGCATCTTTAAAGACAGAGTTTCAGGGCCCAGAATGTCCTGGACAATCAGCTGGCCTTCCTAGAGGCAAAACACCCCACAGCTTGAGATCCCTTGCCAATCATCTCCCAGAGCAAGAAAAAACCCCTTTTGACTAACAAATGACCCAGGATTTGAGAGGCACACAAACCTTGAATCCCTGGCTTCAATTCTATTATCAAATTTGGGCCTCTTAACTATCAGGAAATAGTACATTGGGAGCGCAATTGTTTGATTGCATGATTGGGCGCTTGATTGCTTACAGAATCTATAAATAATTGTGGCACCTTGGCATGCTGCAGTTCAATAAAGATTCATGTTATACCAACCAATGAGCACCCACCCCCTGGCCCAAGTACGCAAATTCCAGTGAAAATTGTAAGATTAACTGAAATCAATGCCATCAGTTCTCTGGTGGCATAAAAGGCCACAAGATAGCCATTAAGTATAAGTAGTAAGGAGGAGAAGCCCTCCTCACTGTTGACATCTTAATAAAGCAAGTTTATGCCCAGAAATCATTATGTTATTGCGGGAATTGTCTATTTCTGCTCAAATTTAATTATTCTCTTTGCATCTATTTAGGAATCCACAACTCAATATAATCTTGCCTACCCATACCCTTCTGGTTATACTCCTGCTATCCCAGTCAATCCACCCTGCGCTCTTGATGTGGAGTATTACCACACCCATCATCTGGATCTCCCACCTGCTATGAAGGAGATTCCTGCTGCTCCCCCATACCCAATGCGCCTCCTTCCCAGGACTTCAGCAAGTTGGGGTTTGTCTACATCACAGTATTGGGGCTGGTCAACCAGGTCATGCCCCATACTGGGAGTTGGCACCCCTAGCTACTGCAGTCAACTACCTGGTACAAATTGCGCCTATTGTTTATATGGCTTTCCAGGCCCAGCCTGCCTCCCCTGTAGGAGTCCAGTTGGACTCTGGTATGGGCCGTGACAGTATATCAACCATATCAAAACTAGTAACCCTGGGCCTCTATTATTCTTTGATTATATGGGCATCTTGTATGCTTTTATTTTTGACCTCAGCATACTACTTAAGACATTAAATGACCAAGAAACAAGAAAAGAGCAAAAGCCAAGAGTAAATTGTTGCCAAGCCATCCCAGGTCCAGACTGTGACCATCTCTACCTTGAACCAGAATACTGCTGCCCCCACGACCTTTCCTGGCCTTCCAAAAATGGACTTGGCTGTCTTCAGAAAAGGAATGATCATTGTAAACGCCCTGTTCCATGCCCACCCCAAGAGCTTCAGATACAACACTCAGAAGGTTATGATGGTGGCCGCCCAACTGAAGGATGACACCAGAGAAACCTTCTTGACTAGCCTAGAGGAAGATCCAGACCTCATACTCTCCTACAATCAATTCCTGGAGAGAATAAATTCTGCAGCAACCCCCGCTGGGGCCAAGATCCAAACTTAAATGGGGCTCATCTGCCTGACCCAAGGAAGGAACAACCTGGAGACCTACATACAGCAATTCCCATGCCTGGCAGAGGCAGCCAAGATTCCCGACAACATATCAGGCCTGCATTTCAGAAACAGTCTGAACTCACATTACACCAGCCTAATGAGACATCACTAATGTAACCTTCCAAAAGATGAGCTCCTGGATATTTCCAGAGGCATGGACTTCAGCCAACTGCAAGGATACCACACTGGCCAACCCCTGAATAACCAAACCCCTGGTGCAAGTAGGCCCTGTTTGAACATGAGCCCCAAAGAGTACCAATGCCACGCCAGAAGTGGGCTATGCTTTAATTGCCACCAGAGTGGTCACTTTTCCAAGGATTGCACTAGCTGCTCCAACAGAACCCAAGGAGTCACCATTTCAGTAATAAACAATGCTTCATAGTCTTATCCTATCATTGACATTACTTTATGTTACTATGACCATGAGGCTAATACTGTAGCCCTCCTAGACAGTGGGGAAACCCTCAACTACATGGAATTTAGCCTAGCTGAGAAACTAGTTATACCAATCCAGGGAAACTCCCAACTGGTAACCTTGGATAACAAGACAACAGACCTGTCACACAAATGTGAAGATTCCATCTCCCTGAAGTTAAATGGGAAACTTCTACCCACCAGATTCCACGTCATGGAGAAGCTTCCCAAACCTGTAGTGATAGAGTTTGAATGGTGGGTTGACCACCAATTGAACTTGAACTATAAGAACCATCAAGTGTGTGATGCCATAAAAACAAGGCATGATGTTCTATTTCAGGCCTATGTTACCTGCATAAATGAACCCTATGTATTCATGCACATTATGGTGTATACATATATAAGCCCCTTATCATCCACAATAAACAATCCCCTTTGACCCTTTTTACCTATACCTTATTACATATATTGCACTTTGCACTTGGCTGGACATTTCTACTGTTTAGATAGTGTCCTTTAACCAGGTTCTTCCTATGGAAGCCCTTGCTATTCCTGTTGTAGAGACCAAAGGTGACAGGAAGGCCCCCTGCTATACTAGTGTTCCTACCAGGCTAGTGTCCCAGGCCCAACCACAAGTGCTATCCCTTCCTTCTCCTATTGTGGACTTAGGAAACCCTGGTGTATACCTGCCGCCTCCCATTCTTCTGATAGAAAGAGCAAGGTCCAGACAGTCATGTCTGTTCCTCCATAACTTATGTTATAGAATACCATTAGCTATGAGTTATCTGTACTGTAATATGTACTATAAATACTCTACCAATATCTTCACAGATATAGATTACTGCATTGCTAAGATAGTGTTGCACTACAGTAAGTGCCAGAACACCCTCCTGCCTCTATCCTCCACCCTTCTATCAGGTATACAAGACAGACCCCCTGTCTGCCTCCTCCCATAAGTGCTATTAGTTAGCGCCTCCCCTCTCACAGCCCGCTAAGTCCTTCTGGTAAGAACTCTCCTGAGTTGACCTTAGAGGCCCTGTAGAAAAGTACCACAAAGTGACTGCCACTAATGAGAGCCAAACCTTAGAGGTTCCCTGCTTGAACCCTCAGAAGACCCCTGAGTTAAACAACATCATCATGGAATCCTGCAAGCCTGAGAACCCAAAATGTTTGAAGCCTTGGGAGTTGTCACAGACCATACCAGAGTCTGGCTGGGCTCCCATAGGGGAGGCAGGCCAGGCCTGGAAAGCCATGTACACAATAGGCACAATGCAGACCAGTTAGTTGACTGCAGTGGCTAGGGGGCGCCAACTCCCAGTATGGGGCACAACCTGGTTGGCCAGCCCCAATACTTTGATGTAGACAAACCCCAACTTTCTGAAGTCCTGGGAAGGAGGCGCATTGGGTAGGGGGAGCAGCAGGAATCTCCTTCATAGCAGGTGGGAGATCCAGATGATGGGTGTGGTAATACTCCACATCAAGAGCGTAGGTGGATTGACTGGGATAGCAGGAGTATAACCAGGAGGATATGGGTAGGCAAGATTATATTGAGTTGTGGATTCCCAAATAGATGCAAAGATAATAATTAAATTTGAGCAAAAATAGAAAATTCCTGTAATAAGATAATGATTTCTGGGCATAAAATTGCTTTATTAAGATTTCAACAGTGAGGAGGGCTTCTCCTCCTTACTACTTATACTTTATGGCTATCTTGTGACCTTTTATGCCACCAGAGAACTGAGGCATTGATTTCAGTTAAACTTACAATTTTCACTGGAATTTGCATACTTGGGCCAGGAGGTGGGTGCTCATTGGTTGGTATAACATGGACCTTTATTGAGCTGCAGCATGCCAAGATGCCACAGTTATTTATAGATTCTGCAAGCAATCAAGCGCCCAATCATGCAATCAAACAATTGTGGTCACAATGTACCATTTACTGATAGTTGAGAGTCCCAAATTTGATAGTGTAATCAAAGCCAGGGATTTGAGGCTTGTGTGCCTCTCAAATCCTGAGCCATTTGCTAGTCAAAAGGGGGTTTTTCTTGCTCTGGGAGATGACTGGCAAGGAATTCCAAGCTGCGGGGGGTTTTGCCTCTAGGAAGGCCAGCTGATTGTTTGGGGCATTCTGGGCCCTGACAGGAGTCCGTATTCTCAGAGGAAAAAGCAACCACCTTGCCTAAAAACAGTCAGTTCAACCATGTCATTGACCTCCTCTTTGAAACCCAACCTAAGCATGGACCTTTCTAAAGTTGTAACATGAATGGAAAAGCCGCCTTAAGAGATTACTCAGACAAGATGCTGAAGAAGGGATATATATGTGTCTCAAAATCTCCTTGTTCATCCCCTTTACTGTTTGTTAAAATGAAGGGCGGCAACCTACGTCATTGTGTCAATTACCAGGACTTAAACAGCATCACTGTGAAAAACAGTTACCCTGTACCCAATGCTGAAGACCTCTCATATCAGCTTTCAGGAGTAAACGTCTTCTCAAAGGTTGATTTAAGGGATGCCTTTAGCCAGATCTGGATCAGGCCTGGTGACAAATGGAAGACCACTTTCAAGACTAGACAATGTCTTTACAAGTACTTGGTTATGCCGTTTTGGTTGTGCAACACGCCCAGCACCTTTCAAACTATGGTGGACGTGGTCTTGGGAGGACTCAAGGATCAGTGCTGTATAGCCTACTTAGATGACATCCTCATCTACAGTTGCACCCCTGAAGAACATGTTAAACACCTTCAAGCTGTCCTACAACGCTTCAAGGAACACAGAATCTTTGTTAAACTCCAGAAATGTGAGTTCTTACAAGAGGAAGTAGAGTTCTTGGGCTACAATGTACTAAAAGGAGGTTTTGCAATGACGCCCAACAAAATAGAGGCTGTGACGTCATGGCCTGAACCTAAGAACAGCAAGGAGGTCAGAAGTTTCCTGGGCCTGGCAAATTTCTGCCAGGAATTCCCCTAAAAATTTTCTTTAATCTGCTTGCCCTTGACCTGCCTTACCTCTGAGAAACACCCCTTTTTGTGGGATGATGCCGCCAAATTTGTCTTTGAGTTGCTAAAATATGCTTTTGTTTCTGCCCCTGTCTTGGCAATGCCAGTTTACAATAAACCTGTCATTGTGGAGACTGACACATCTGACTTTACATTGGGGGGGGTTGCTTCAGGAGGGGCATGATAGTAAGCTGCACCCTGTAGCTTACTAATCAAGGAAGTTCACTCCGCCTGAGTTGAACTACCCCATCTACAATAAAGATATGCTTGCTATTATCCAGTCCTTGAAACATTGGAAAAGATACTTGTGTGATGCCAAACACCCAGTGAGAATCATGAGCAACCACAAGAACCTGACATACTTCTTCAAACCGCAACAACTAAATAAGCATCAAGCTTGATGGGCCCTATTCCTAGCAGATTACAAATTATCAATCAGCTACAAACCTTGCACAATCAACATTGTATCTGACGCCCCAAGCCAATGAGCAGACCTCTTTCCTAGCACCAAAGAGATTGAAGAATTCAACACTGAATCCTTGCTGTTTCCTAAAATGATTGAGCCAATGCTCCTATTCCTGGGACTAGCCATTAGAAGAAATGAAATCCAACTAGCTCAGACTGTAGACCAGCACTGCATCTCCATCATGGAAGACTTAAAGAAAGATATCAACAGTTGATACTACCAAACAGGTTACTCTCTACATGGAAACGCCCTGCAGCTACATGGACGCACCTAAGTATCAGAAGGTCCATTGCGCTTAGAGATACTGAAGGAATACCACAACTCTCCCATGTCATGACACCCTGGGCATACAAAGACTCTCAAAGGGATCCATAGAACCTAAATGTGGCCCAGGATAAAGCCAGAAATCTAAGGATACCTCAGTGGTTGCAAGACATGTGGATGTATAAAGCCTAAGCAAGGAAAGCCAGAATGATTACTATAACCCCTTCAGATTACAGAAGGCTCTTGAATGTCACAGTAGGTTAAATTATGCCAGGTATTATCCGCCCAAGCAAGAAGGCTCAAAAAGCTGGAAACCCTTTATCAAAATTGACTGATTTAACAGATTTAAATCAAAAAGTTGATTGGAAATGGGCTATGGCTGCTCCAGTCTGTCAGCTGAAACCAGTTCCCCTTTTCAAATTGACATTGATAAATTGGCGTAATATGAGGGTCACCCAATATGAGCTTTTTAATCAGCATGGTTGTCAAAACTAGTCACCCAAGGGTTCTTTGCAACCAGGACCAGATACTTACTTGGCAATGAGGAAGGAATAGGATGTCAAGACTTAGGTGGTATTGCTTAGTCAATTTTTCTGATATATATTGAATAATTTTCACTGTTTCAACTCTAAGAGTTGAGTCCTCCTAAATTTACTCAATAAAAATCATTTATCCCAAGTTATAATTTCCATTTTAAAAAATGCATCCTGTGATTGGGTTGTTGCAGTATATTCTGTACAATCTGATTCTGAACCAAATCATTTCTGGAAGATGGGGTCCTGCAGTTAGAACTTTGTTGTTGGTGCCACCCAATGTCAATTTCATGCCAGCTGATCTTGGAGCTCCCCCATTATAGAAAATGAAAATTGTGCTACTTCTCAATGTCCATAATTTTACGCTGAAGATGCATTGATGCTTTCTCAGGTCATTTATATTGGACTACTTTGGTTAGGACTAATTGTTCTACTTAATCCTGGAGTTACAATTGGAAATTTCACAAAAAAATATCTGAAGCCGCGTTGGTGGTTAATCATTAATTCTATGTGGATTTGAGTGGTAATTCCCCATCACTTAGAAACGTCTTCATACTATCCCGCAATTTCTGTCACATTACTCAACTCTTCTACTTCTGAGTTTTTGGAAGCAGTTTGTCATGAATTTGTGTTTTTTTCTTCTGCTCTGTTGAGATATCTGCGTTTACCATGTTTATTTGCATCAGTTCATTTCTGAGTTTTCAGTTTGGGCTTTTATTTAATTTGTGGTTCCCATCTCCGGTTGTAGTTGTAGAGACTGGATCCTCTGTTTCCTATTTCCGTTGTGACATGTCATTTTGGCACCCAGATTATTTTCCTGCCCCACCCAATGATGAAATTTTGCGTGAAGTTTTGTCAGCATTATCATTTTATTCCGGCTCTAGCCTTAGTCACAAATCCCAAGTTTATCATGTGATGACAAAGGTTTCTAAAGATGCTCAAGAATGGTTGTTGTCCGCAGTGGAGCGCAATCCACATGTTTTAACTGAGAGTGCATCTCTATACCCTTTTTTAAAAAAATTGTGTGTATCTATTGAGGAGCTCAAAGTATATTGTAAGCTGTACACCTACTGTCAGGGTACAACTCCGCTTTTGGTATTCCTTCCTCAGTTTCTTGCCTACTGCCATATGATTGATGTTCCTGAGGTGAATAAACTCTCAGTGTTGTGGTTAGCAGTTGACCAGAACGCCCAGGATTTGGCAGTTTGGGATTCCCCGTTAACCACAACTGAGGCCCTGGTAAGCCAAATTCTTTCTCTGGTCTCAAATCCGTCTACTTCCAAATAAAGTACGTTGGTAATTGAGGATAAACCTGCTGCGCGCTCTTGGTTTTCTGGTCCTTTCTCCTTGGTAGTTCCTTCCAACCAAAGCCAAGATTGTTCTCTCCCTAGCTTGTCTCAGCTACAATTGGTGGTGTTGAACAAACCCGGTGATGTAAAGGAGGGCCCCATAGTGTCTGTTCCTGATAGTTCCTTGGCAATGCTTCAGCACATTGTACCTTCCAAATCTTCTGTGACTACGTCTGAAGAGGTGCCCCTCATTCCCATTGATTGTGATAACCCTGTTCTTCCAGCTGCTGTCTAAGAGATGATTGAGCGTTACTTCCAGGAGCATCCTGCCTCCTTAGCTGCTGTCTGTACCGCCAATGAAAAACAAGACCCTGCCAAGATTGCTACCTTTGCTGCAAATAAATCTACTTCTGGTTACTTCTTGTTTTATGGTAGCATTAATAACGGTCAGACTATCTATCAGTCAGCCATTTTGTTGGATACAGGTGCTTCCAAAAACTTCATGAGTGTGGAGACTGCCAACTTGCTACAACTTAAGTACCACCTGGGAATGCTTTTTAGGGGTGGGAACTGTCAGACGTTTCCCTTCTTCCAGCTGAAGAAGCCAGTAACCTTTGTGGTTTTGGGTCAGTCTTTTACCACACAGTTCTCTGTTTGCTCCTCCCTGATGTATCCTATCATTTTGGGTGTGGTTTGATGGAGAGAGCATAATGTATCCACCTTACTGAAAGAAAATGTGTTACAGGTGGAACACTCTTCAGGTATATCTATTCATATTCCGTTGTTAGGTATGTCCAAAACAAAGCAATCCTCTCAGACTATTCAATCAGTTTCTATCCCTGTTCCAGCAAGTTTGGATTTACCTGCATGTTTACAACCCTGGTCTGCGGTGTTTGATGCTACCAGAGGTGAGGTCCTTCCCAAGAACACTCAGGTTGACTTTGACTTTAAAGTTACCGTTAATCTGATTAGAATTGCGTCTCCTATTTACCCTTTAACTTTGAAGAAAGACACATGTTTGGAGGAATGGACTTGTGACATTCTGGCAAAGGGCTATATATTTAAAAAGGCTTTGTTAATTTGCTCTCTGTTGTTGTTTGTCCAAAAAGCTGATGGTTCTCTTTGTCCTTGTGTTGACTATGGGAACTTAAATAACATCACAATCCCTGATCCCTATCCTTTACCTCTTGGAGCACAGATCTCTAGGTGTGTTGAGAAGGCAAAGGCATTTTTGAATCTTGATCTGTTAAATGCTTTCAATCAAATCAGGATTGCGGAAGGAATGGAATGATTGATAGCTTTCAGAACTAAGAAGGGTATCTTTCAGTTCCAGGTAATGCCATTTGGATTGAAGAATGCTCCAGCTTGCTTTTAGCAACTAATTGATTCCATCTTGGGGGATCTCTTGGGTGTATGTGCCATTGTGTATATGAATGATATCTTGGTATTCTCTCCAGATGAAGAGTCACATAAAGCCCATCTGTCAGCAGTGGTAGAGCGCATTCTCCAAGCAAACTTGATCATCAAAAGGAGTAAGTGTGAATTCTTTAAATGTAAGGTTACCTTTCTGGGTAATATTATCTTTGAGGATAGCCACACCATTGCCCCTGACAAGGAAGCTGCGGTTTGAGAGTATGCTACGCTGGTGACAGTATCCCAACTTCATAGTTTCTTGGGTACATGTACGTTCTTGAAGAAATTCACTCCCCACTTGTTTGAGGTGGCCGCCCCGTTATATTTGGCTAGTGGTAAGACAACTTTGGTCTGGAAACCTGAGTGTGCAAATGCGTTCTCAGAAGCCAAGGCTCTGTTATTGTTGTCACCTGTTTTGAGACATGTGGATCCTGAGCTTCCTTTTGTGGTTTCCAAAGATGCATCCAAATACTCTGTAGCTGGTGTGTTGTTGCAGACTGCTGGCAACAGGATTGAGAGACCAGTAGGGTATTTCTCCTGAAAGATGGAAGCTTGTGAACAAAATTACATGATTTACAACAAAGAATTGTTGGCTGTTGTGGAATTGTTAAAGCATTGACATCACCATCTCATGTTGGCACGTCATCCATTTGTAGTAAGAACTGACCACAAAGCTCTTTTATATTATTGACAACCCAGGGTTTTGTCAGGTTGTCAATCCAGATGGCATGGTGACCTGACAATATACAAGTTCTGCTACAATTCTATTAAGGGATCAGAAAATCACTTGGCCAATGCACTAAGCAGGAATCCTTCCCATCTCCCAGATGCTAGTGTGGATGCTGAGTTCAACACACATACTATGATTCCAGATGAGGCTGTGATGCCTTTTGTGTTGTCTCCACCTGCTACGCTGGCTACCATGTCTCTAACAGAGGGTGCAGACCTGGACTTATATTTCAAAGTTAAGTTTCTGCAACCTTTGTCCAAAGGTTACAATAGGCTATTGGAGCTAGCATGTGCAAACCCAGTAGGTAAGCCTCAGGGTTATCATGAGATAGGTCCCATCCTATATCATCAAGGTCGCTTGTGGGTCCCAGAAGGAACTATTTGGAATGAAATCATGGAGACTCATCACACTTGTCCAACAGCAGGCCACCAAGGGAAAAACAAAACAGTGGAACTAATCTGCCGCCAGTTTTCCTGGAAAGGTTTGACAGTGTAGGATGCAGCTTTTGTTTGCAATTGTCTGGTGTGTGTTTGATCTAAAGCAATTTGGAACAAGACTACAGGTTTATTGGTTTCACTGCAGCCTGCTGTAGGATCCTGGAATTCTGTGTCAGTGGATTTCATTGGTGAACTTCCCAATTCTAATGGGTTTAACGCAATCATGGTGGTGGTAGATTGCTTCACAAAAATGGCACACTTTGTACCTTGCTCAACCGCAATTACTTTGGTGGAAACAGCTAGGTTGTTTGTGAACAGAATCTTCTCTCTACATGGCATCCCAATGGATATTGTAAGTGACCATGGTCCTCAATTTATTGCTCAGTTCTGGGAAGCTTTTACTGTAATCCTTGGTATCAAATTGTGCCGCTCTACTGATTTCCACCCCCAATCTAATGGACAAACAGAGAGGGTAAACCAAAGTTTGGAGGTCTACCTAAGCTTCTACACCAATGTGCAACAAGATGACTGGTGTGATAATCTACCCATGGCAGAGTTCACATATAATAACGCCCCGCACACGTCAACTCAAGTATCCCCATTTTATGCCAATGTGGGTTACAATCCTTCTTCCAACATGGGTCCTTGTTTGGTTAGCAATGTGGAAGCTGCAACTGATCAGGCTGCTGCATTGAAGCAGGTCCATCAGGAGCTCCAGGTTACTCTTGCTGCTGCTGTGACAACTTACAAGGAATATGCAGATTGCAAGCGCCAGGAAGGTCCAACTTACAGGCCAGGTGATCTAGTCATGGGTGATGCTTGCAATATGAAACTTAAGGTTCCCTGTTGTAAGTTAGGGCCTAAACAAGTTGGCCCCTTCAAAATTGAACGTCAAATTGGTCCCTCTGCTTATTGGCTGGATTTACCTCCTGCTTTCAAGATTTTCTACACCTTTCATGAATGTCTCCTTACTCCTTTTAAAGGTACAGAGACTCCTTCTTCCCAACCCATACTTGTGGAGGGAGAACCTGAGTATGAGTTAAATTGTATTTTGGCCTCCCACAAGAATTGACAACGCTTGGAATATTTGGTGAAATGGAAAGGTTATTCTGATTCTGAAAACTCCTGGGTTCCCCACTAAAATTGTTCCAATTCCCCATATCTGATTCATGAGTTCTACAAGCGCAATCCCACTGCTATTGGTCATCCCAAACTTACCTTGGCCGTGATGAAAATCCCACCTGCCCATAAGAATTTCTCCTTATCCCATCTCCCGGATGGGGGTATTGTGCCTAGGGCTAAAGCAGAGGGTAATGTCACAGTAGGTTCCATCATGCTGGGTATTATCTGCCCAAGCAAGAAGGCTCAAAAAGCTGGAAACCCTTTATCAAAATTGACTGATTTAACAGATTTAAATCAAAAAGTTGATTGGAAATGGGCTATGGCTGCTCCAGTCTGTCAGCTGAAACCAGTTCCCCTTTTCAAATTGACATTGATAAATTGGCGTAATATGAGGGTCACCCAATATGAGCTTTTTAATCAGCATGGTTGTCAAAACTAGTCACCCAAGGGTTCTTTGCAACCAGGACCAGATACTTACTTGGCAATGAGGAAGGAATAGGATGTCAAGACTTAGGTGGTATTGCTTAGTCAATTTTTCTGATATATATTGAATAATTTTCACTGTTTCAACTCTAAGAGTTGAGTCCTCCTAAATTTACTCAATAAAAATCATTTATCCCAAGTTATAATTTCCATTTTAAAAAATGCATCCTGTGATTGGGTTGTTGCAGTATATTCTGTACAATCTGATTCTGAACCAAATCATTTCTGGAAGATGGGGTCCTGCAGTTGGAACTTTGTCGTTGGTGCTGCCCAATGTCAATTTCATGCCAGCCAATCTTGGAGCTCCCCCCATTCTAGAAACTGAAAATTGTGCTACTTCCCAATGCCCAGAATTTTACGCTGAAGATGCATTGATGCTTTTTCAGGTCATTTATCTTGGACTATTTTGGTTAGGACTAATTTTTCTACTTAATCCTGGAGTTACAATTGGAAATTTCACAAAAAAATATCTGATGCTGCGTTGGTGATTAATCATTAATTCTATGTGGATTTGGGTGGTAATTCCCCATCACTTAGAAACAGCTTCATACTATCCCACAATTTCTGTCACATTGGAAGTCAGTATCCATGGACTATATTGTGGAGCTACCTAACTCAAAAGAATTCAATGCCATCCTTGTAATTGTTGATTGTTTCACCAAAAAGCACACTTCATTCCAACAACAACCAAATTAACAGAAAAGAAAACTGCCACCCTATTCCAGAACCAAGTATTCATGATCCACGGACTCCCACAAGAAGTGATCTCAGACAGAGGCCCACAATTCACCTCCAAGTTTTGGGCCCAAATCCTAAAGAACTTGGGAATAAAAAGATCATTGTCTACTGCATATCACCCCCATAGCAACAGACAGACCAAGAGAGTAAACCAGGTCCTCAAACAGTACTTATGATGCCACGTTAACTTGGAACAGAACAATTGGATAACACACCTACCAATGGCTCAGTTTGCGTACAACAGCCAAGACCACAGCTCCACTGGTATGCCCCCCTTCAAAGCCAACTACAGATTCAACCACACATGGAATGCCCCCATAGAAGAATCCAACAACCCAGAAGGAAAGACTGGGTCAGCCACATCCACGTGTGCCAAGAAGAATGTGCCCAGAACCTGAGAAAAGCAGTACAAGTATACAAGGACATTGCCAACAAGAAACAAAGCCCTGGCCCCCAATAAAAGTAAGATTCCTTGTGTACCTCAGCGCAAAGAACATCAAGATCACTGCCCCTTGCGATAGCTTGAGCCCCCAATAAACAGGTCCCTATAAGGTCTTACAACGCATTGGTACTGTAGCCTACCAACTAGAACTGCCCCTGGATGGGAGATTCACAACGTATTCCACCGCTCCCTGTTATCAAAAAAGAAAAGACCATCTCTCCTGCACCAGATAGTGATGACAGCTCCCCCTCTCATCAAAGTAGAAAGCTTCACAGAACACAAGGAGAAGCTATCCTGGAACACAAACTCTGATACCAAAAAACTCATTTCCTGATCAAATGGAAAGGGTACCCTAATGAATAGAATACCTGGGAACCAGAATCCACCCTCAAGAGCACCACTACTCTGTTAAAGGAATACAAATATCATAATAAAGAGTTGTGCTCTGCAAGCTCAACTATGGTAGGGGATAATGTCAGGGCCCAGAATGCCCTGGACAATCAGCTGGCCTTCCTAGAGGCAAAACACCCCACAGCTTGGGATCCCTTGCCAATCATCTCCCAGAGCAAGAAAAACCCCCCTTTTGACTAACAAATGACCCAGGATTTGAGAGGCACACAAACCTCAAATCCCTTGCTTCAAATCTATTATCAAATCTAGGCCTCTTAACTATCAGGAAATGGCAAATTGGTAGCGTGATTGTTTGATTGCACAATTGGGTGCTTGATTGCTTGCGGGATCTATAAATAACTGTGGCACCTTGGAATGCTGCAGTTCAACAAAGGTTCATGTTATAGCAGCTAATGAGCTATCAGCCCCTGGCCCAAGTATGCAAATTCCAGTGAAAATTATAAGATTAACTGAAATTTATGCCATCATCTCTCTGGTGGCATAAAAGGCCACAAGATAACCATTAAGTATAAGTAGTGAGAAGGAGAAGCCCTCCTCACTGTTGACATATTAATAAAGCAAGTTTATGCCCAGAAATCATTATCTTATTGAAGGAATTGTCTATTTCTGCATAAATTTAATTATTCTCTTTGCATTTATTTGGGAATCCATGACACAATATAATCTTGCCTACCCATATCCTCCTGGTTATACTCCTGCTATCTCAGTCAATCCACCCCACGCTCTTGACTTGGAGTATTACCACCCCCATCATCTGGATCTCCCACCTGCTATGAAGGAGATTCCTGATGCTCCCCCTACCCAATGCACCTCCTGCCCAGGACTTCAGAAAGTTGGGGTTGTCTACATCACAGTATTGGGGCTGGTCAACCAGGTCATGCCCCATACTGGGAGTTGGCACCCCCTAGCTACTGCAGTCAACTACCTGGTACAAATTGCGCCTATTGTGTATATGGCTTTCCAGGCCTGGCCTTCCTCCCCTACGGGAGTCCAGTTGGACTCTGGTATAGGCTGTGACACAGAGAGACTTTTTCTAGTTAATTTAGGGGCCTCTGTGTTGTAACTGTGCTGTTTTAGCAGGGTTACAAGGGGAAAAATATTTAGAAGATAGATAATAATCTTTATTGTGAGATAGTAATTATATAGCTATTGTGAATCAATGGATAGCAGGAACATGATTGGTGATCACACAGCTGGATGGAAGAGGGGGTGGCTTGATCCTGTTAATGAATCAAGCGCAAATTGAGGTATCCACCGTAAAGGATCATCATTTGTTCATGTTGATGGATTTGGTAATCCAAGTTGACTTCCTAGTCTGGCTTTGAGTGACCAGGTAATTGTATTGCGGGTCACAAACCTGCTTGGTTGGAACCTTGCTGGCGGGTCAAGCCTGCGGTTTTGACACCCCCCAGCTGAAAGTCAGCTTCCTCTGGAGGCAGGTTGTCAGGGAGGTTGTCAGGAGCCCGGGCGCCATACTGAACCAGTTGTTGTTTGGTGGCGGGCAGGGGGTTTCTTGTTATTTCTGTCTTGCTTTGCAGGGTCGTAGGCGGTTGTGGTGTAAGTTTTTGTCTTGTTTGCGTTTCCTGAGCCCTTGCACAAGGTAAGTGTTATTGTTGTTTACCTTTAGAATGATTGCTGGCCCTACTTTTTTGGGTTGTAGTTTGCTTTTGTCAACATTCATGATCCAGACTTTGTCCCTGACTTCATGTCTCTGGCGGATGGGAATGAAGGTCTTTTGTAAGTGATCCTTTTCTTTGGCTGCTTGCTTGCTGTTGGCCTCTATTACTTGAGGATCAGAGCAAGGGGGACTTGACTTTGAATTTCCTGTTTGGGTCCTGTCAATGCTTGAATGATATTTGGCTGTGTGCTGTATACCAGTTCAAACGGGCTTTTTCCAATGGATCTGTTCACTTGGGCTTGGCACACAAGTAATGTAGTTGGTAGCTACTTATACCAGTCTTCAGGTCTCCTGGCAGTGAGTTTGACTAGGGCTTGCACAAGGCTACCATTAAGCTGCTCTACACGTCCATTGGCCTGTGGATGATATGGTGTTGTGACGGTGTGTTTGACCCCTTTTTTGGCAAGGTACATGTTGGTGTTTTTGGAGGTCAATTCTTTGCCCCCATTGGTTATCAGGAGTTCTGGCTTTCCAAACCTGCTGATTATTTCCTTGCCAATGAATTGTCGGACGTTGTTACCGGTGTGTGTTTTCACCGCTTGGGCTACTGGCCACCTTGTTGCAAAATTGATGGCTGTGATGATGTATTTTTGTCATTTTGCTTTCCTGGCATAGGGCTTACAATGTCAAAAGCCCATACCTTGAACATTAGTTGGATTTGAATGGGAAGTACAGACTTAGGCGGGGTTTTGCTTTTGGCAAACTTTTTGCAAACCTTGCACTGTTCTAATACTTCCTGGACATTGCGGTATAGGGTTGGTCACCAAGCTTTATGTTTTAGGAATTTGTATAGATTTTGGCTCTTAGTATGTCCAAGATCTCTGTGGTAGCAAAGAATGGTATCAACTCGTTGATGTGTGGGAATGTAGGGAATGGTTGTGTCATCCAACATTTTTCTGTGAAAAGTCCTGTATACGTCAGCAAAGAGGTGCTCATTCTTGATGACTGTTTCTTTGGTGATATTGGTTGTGCCTGCAAGGAACCCTTTGTCTTTTGTATAGAGCACTAGGAGAGGCCAGTCTGGGTCAAGCCCATTCTCTCCCCTAGAAGTGCGGACATACAGGTGGGACAGGGTGTCCGCCATAGCAAGTTTGGCCCCGGGCTTATATTGAATGAGCATGTTAAACCTTTCTAAGATTTCCATCCACTGTGTTTGGCGGCGTGACAGGTTTGCTTGTGTCTTGAAATAGATGAGCAACTTATGATTGATTAGTGCTGTGAATTCTTCCTGCCGTTCCAGGTAACAGCGCCATTTGACTAGGCAGTGTACAATGGCCAACAGTTCTTTGTTGTGGATTGGGTATTGACACTTGCCATCTGTCAGCTTGTGCAACTTGTAGGCTATGGGCAGGAAATCACTATCTCTATTCTTAATTTGCAGTACTCCCCCAATGGATGCATCTGAAGCGTCAGTTTCCATCTGGTATTCTCCGTCTTGTTTGGGGTATTGTAAGATGGGCGCTGTTGTGAGCTTTTCCTTGAGACGTTTAAAACAGAGATCACATTGGGGGGTTCATACAAACTTGGACTTGGCGCCTGTTATGGCGGACAAGGGGGAAGTCAAGACGCCGCAGTTGGGTATGAAGCGTCTTACATAGGCCACCATTCCCAAGAAAGTGTGGAGTTCTGATTTGTCCTTGGGAGGTGGCATTTTGCAGATGGCTTGTATCTTCTGACTGTCAGGTTTGATGCCGTCCTTTGAGACTATGTGTCCCAAGAAGGGTAGTTGCTCTTGGAAGAACTGGCATTTGGAGGGCTTGGCCAACAGTTTGTGTTGTGCCAGGGTTGCGAAGTCTTCCTCCAGGTCTTTGTGGTGCTGTTCCACCAAGGGGCTGTAGACAATGATATTGTCCAGGTACACAAGGGCGTGTTTGCCTATGTGTGTCGCAAACACTTTGTTCATGAAGGTTACAAAGGTGGATGGGGCATTGGTCATGCCAAAGTTTAGTACCACGCATTTGTAGGAACCATACTTAGTGTGGAAGGCTGTCTTGGGGATGTCTTCCTCCTTGATGTGGATCTGGTTGTAGCCTGCAGTTAGATCAATCTTGGAGAAGACGGAGGCTCCTCCCAAGGCATCAAAGAGATTGTCAATTAGTGGTAAGGGGTAACAATTCTTGATGGTGACTTTGTTCAAGGCGCAGTAGTCTGTGACCAGGCGTAAAGTACTGTCCTTTTTGGCCACAAAGAATACGGCGGCCCCAAAGGGAGACTGTGAGGGGCGGATAAGTCCTTTTTCCAGTGCCTCCTTGAGATAGGCGCGCAGGGTGTTGTCCTTGTTTGGGGTCAGCCTGTAAATGGGGTGTGCCTTGGGTACAGTCCCCTTGAGTTGGATAGAGTGTTGAATGTGTTTCTCAGGGGGCAGCCCAGGTAACGCTTCCTTGAAGATTTCTGGGTGACAGGCCACAATTTTGTGATCTTGCAGTGTGGAGGTGTCTTGATGATCCTTGAAGTGTATGATTTCATACTGGCAGGAGTTCCAGTCAAAAGCTTTCAGGTTTTCCTTCTTGTCCAAAGTCTCTGTGATGCGTACAAAGATGTGGTCTTGTAGGAGTTGGTCTACAGAGTCTGGGTAGATTTGGTGGTTGACACCTTTGTGCTTGATGGTCAGCACTGAGGTTGCCCAGCCCATGTGAGGGTTGTTTCTCCGTAACCAGTCTAGTCCCAGTACAATGTCAAACTTAGGGAAGTCAATGACGGGACCTTGGATGGTGGAGTGGAGGTTCTCAAGCATGACAGAGAAGGGAGCAGTTTCTTTTGTCACGGCAATGTGATGTTCATCAGCCAGGACCACATTTTTAATCTGCAAAGGATTAGTGGCCAGCTTGAGTTTATTCACAAAGCTGCTGTTGACTAAAGTTCAATCTGCGCCCAAGTCCAAGAGTGCTGACCCTGTGTAACTGCAAAAGCAGAAAGGGTAAGACATTTATTTTATTGGGATGTCTGGTGATGGTGTATAGTACTGGGTCTTCCAAGGGCACTTGGATCATTGGACATTGGTCCACGTCCTCAGGTTGGTATTCATTGTTGGGCAAGTCAGGAGTTGCGTGGGGAGAGCTTGGCTTGCTTAGTGCTCTCCCTGGGCTTTTCCCTCCTCTTGGTTGCCTTGGGTAGCGGTGACACGGAAATGGGTATGATTTGATTGGCTGTTGTTCCCATTCCCATTCAAACCCGTTGGCTTGTGGTTGTTGTTGTTGCTGTTGCCTCCAGGAGGTGGTCAAGAGGAGCGCCTGCTTGAATGTGAGTCCTTGGGTCTCTCTTGTTTCCCAGTCTGTGCCTTGTGTAGAGCGTTGGATGTTTGTTCTGCTTTTTCCGCTTCACAGTACAGGCTTTGCAGGTTGGTAACCTGGTCCAGGTTCACATGTCTCATTACGTGCAACTTGAGAGCGTTGTAGTACATGAGGTGTGTGGCTGGGGTGTCAAAGGTCACATCAGATGGGGCACAAAGACATAGTTTCTTGTAGGTGCGGGTGAGTTCCTTCACGGTGCCTGTCTGGGTTAGGTTCTTTACTTGTTGTATGATCATAAGTGCCATATCCTTAAGCACAAATCTCGCCAAGAAGTCCTGTTTGAAAGTGTCCCAGTTCTTGTCAGTGTGCTCTTTGTGCCACTTGTCACACCAGGTGCCAGCGTCATGGGTCAGACAAATGGAAATCTCCACAATCCAAAACCGCTGTGGGCATTCCATCTGAGCCAGCTTGCTTTGGGCAGACTGGATCCATGCGGCAGCATTGTTGTTGTTGGCCCCTGCAAAGGGCTCCAAGGCGGCACTGCAAAGTTTTGTGCAACATAGGCGGGCATGGTGGTTTTGCCAGCTGGTTGTGGCATTGAGGAAGGCGCCTGGAAGAAACCTTGGGCAGATAGAGCGTTGAAGGCGGGTAGCGGGATCACCGTGTTTTGGTAGAGAACAAAGCCATCAGGTATCTTGGTACCAGGAGTATACGGCGTCCAGTCGGGCGGGAGGCCAGACATAATTCTGTCGAGGATTTGTTGGCTGTGGCATGTGCGGGCAACAGGCGGAATTTTTTAAGATAAGGTGGGATGGAAAGCCTACCTGTGCTACCAATGTTGTAACTGTGATGTTTTAGCAGAGTTACAAGGGGAAAAATATTTAGAAGATAGATAATAATCTTTATTGTGAGATAGTGATTATATAGCTTTTGTGAATCAATGGATAGCAGGAACATGATTGGTGATCACACGGCTGGATGGAATAGGGGGTGACTTGATCCTGTTAATGAGTCAAGCGCCAAATTGAGGTATCCACTGTGAATGATCATCATTTGTTCATGTTGATGGATTTGGTAATCCGAGTTGACTTCCTAGTCTGGCTTTGAGTGACCAGGTAATCAGATTGCAGGTCACAAACCCACTTGGTTGGAACCTTGCTGGCTGGTTGAGCCTGCAGTTTCATCATCTGTTTGTAGCAACTAATTTTTTGAAGGGCAATGTGCATTTTTTACAGGGTTGATGATCTTAGACTTATTGGCTGGTAGGCTCTGGACCTTAGAAAGAAAGTCTGGCTACTTCATGGTCATTTCAGGCTTTGTTATCTGATAGCTCATTCAAGTTCACTTGCCTGGTGCTGTTATTGCAGCTAGTGATAAAATAATTAAACCTTTTTCTCTGATGCCTGTGCAAATGAATTTTAGCAGAACTATTATTTTCAGGCTTACAAATATCAGAGTTTTACATCATTTTGCCATATTATTGTGAGGCTAGAAAAACAAAAGACAAAAATTCTTTGGGATGTTTAAGTCCACAGTGTGCTGGCCCACACTTTATTGCAAGGTACATGGGAGCCTTGGCTGGTGCAAGATATGTGACAGATATACCAAAAATTCTCCAGTACCTGAACCTGTCACGGTAAGTTCCATAATGCCGGGTATTGTCTGTCCAAGTGAGAAGGCACAGAAGGCCAGAAAACCTGTATCAAAATTGACCAAGTTAACAGATTTAAACCAAACGGTTGATCAAAAATGGGTCACGGCTGCTCCAGTATGCCAGCCAAAACCAGCTCCCCCTTGTAAACTGACGTTGATAAATCAACGTAATATGAGGGTCACCCAATATAAGCTCATTAATTGGCATGGTTGTCAGAAACTGGTCACACAAGGGTTCTTTGCAACCTGGACTAGATACTTACTTGAAGATGCCAAAGAAATAGGAGATCAAGACTCAGGTGGTATTGCTTAGTCAATTTTTCTGATATATATTGAATAAATTCTCTGTTTCAACTCTAAGAGTTGAGTCCTCCTAAATTTACTCAATAAAAATCAATTATTCCAAGTTCTAATTTTAAATTTTAAAAATGCATCCTGTGCTCAGGTTGTTGCGGTATATCCTGTACAATCTGATTCTGAAAAGAATCATTTCAGGAAGATGGGGCCCAGCATCAGGAACTTTGCTGTTGGCGCCGTGAAATGTTAATTTCATGCCAGCCAATTTTGTAGCTCCTCCCTCCATTCCTGAAGATGAAAATTGGGTCACTTCTCAATGCCCAGAATTCTACACTGAAGATGCATTGATGCTTTCCCAGGTCATTTATCTTGGTTTACTCTGGTTAGGATTGATTGTTCTACTTAATCCTGGAGTTACAATTGGAAAATTCACAAAAAAATATCTGAAGCTGTGTTGGTGGTTAATCATCAATTCTATGTGGATTTGGGTGGTTATTCCCCATCATTTAGAAACGGCATCATATTATCCAGTTATTTCTGTCACAGAACCAGCCCCTTCAACTGCTACTAGCAACTCTGGCAATTTATGAGCTTTAGTAATTTTCAGAGCTGTTCCAGGAAAGGCAGATGGGATGTGATTTTTTATTTGTCCATAGGTGTTGTCACTGGTTGGCAGGTTTTTGAAAGATTAAATATCACACCAGTAGTTAAATTAGAAGTTCTGTTTAAAAAGAAGCTACCAGTAGATTTAGCATACCTTGATTCTTCATTGCATATGGAAAAAGATGCAGTGGCGCTCTGGCTTCTGAAATATCACTAAGGTGTATCCTGGCTCAAAAACAGGGACTTTCTGGGTTGAGATGACATTCTCAGGAATACTACTTCTATGAAAAAGACAAAAGTGAATCCTCTGATGATTCTAAAAAGAATTTTAAAGTTACTCCCCCCTTTGGCCTTGGATAGCACAATCTTCCCTTGACGTACAAAGAAATCTGCTCAGAAATCAGCTAAGCCTCTCAATTCTCTTGTGGATTTAGCCCATAAAATTGACAAGAGATTTGTATTAGTGTACCCTTCTCAGGTAACAACTGCTGATGATCTGACTTGTATTCCAAAGTGGGAAGAATCCCTGATTAATTTGAACTACTTGTTAGCTTGGTTTCATCCTCAGTTAAAACAAATGAAGTGGAACTAATCAGGGCGCGCTTCTGCTGGATTAGCAAAATCCACTCAAACTAGATTAAATGTTATCTTGAACCATCCCAAAGGCACCAGCCAATCAGAGTTGAAGTTGGAAATTACTGATGAACCTTCCAACTCATTGGATTCTACTTGCAAAAATTCTCTTTAAGCCAATCATATTTGAGTCTTGGGTCAGGTGACCTTAGACCTAAACTCTATCCTTATAGCAAGACAGGAGACTTTCAGTCCCCTGCTTGCTCATTCTTAACAATAAAGTTTTAAAACTTTCCCTATTCCTTTTGAAGTCTGGAATTTGTAGAGGCATTTTTACAGTTTCTAGTTCTTGACTTTGTTAGTAATTATTTGCCTTCCTGGTCTTCCCTTAGATCCTGGCATCTTTGTCAAAGCTCCTAAATCTGTTGTTAGCATATATGTCAATGCTTACTGCCGTAATTTTTTGTATCTAAACTCAAACTTGAAGATTAGTATTGAAACTTATATAATCACCTTCTTTAAGTTGAGTTTTGTTGCCCATTTGCTTTGTTGTTGTCTTAGTCTGCCTAATTGCTTTTGCCTGCTCCTCCAGTTTGAACTTAAAGAGTATAGCTTGGCCCTGCTGTCTCCTTTGCCCTCTAGCTTGCTTGAATTTTCCTTGTTTATATTACTTGTAAAAATCATGTTTGCCTCCTCTTTGATAAAGACTCTGAATCCTCTTGTTTCTTTGAAAAATGTTAGCCTCCCTTCTAAATTTTCTGACCTTCACTTTGGCACCAGTTCTGGTGTTGATTTGGACCACCTCTCTATATTTATGAGATTGGATCTCCTCCTCCCTACATTATGTGGGAGACAACCCCACTCATTTCATTAATTTGTTTGAGGAAATTCCTGGGAGCGCCCAAGACCTTCTTGTCACCAGTGAGAAACTTTTCAAAAGCCTCATGTACAATGATCTTGAAGTGTTTTCCCTCAAACCTGATCTTCAGACCCCCCTGAAATTGGACCCCCCAAAGCCTCCCCACTCCATGAAACCAAAGCGCACTGTTCCTTATGAGGAGTTGCCCCTCCCAAGTATGCTCCCAAGTGTACTCCTTGGCTTCTTGATGGGATTCTCTTAATGGGTTTGGACTCTTACTTTCCCTGATTGTCCTCCGCATCCTTATTATGGACGCCTCTTTGAGCAGTCATCCCTGTTCTGCACTAGATGATATCCTGGTGGGCCTTCCCTCCCAGACGGGAGCCAAACTTAGTCATTTTAGCCCCCTCTCTTACAAGAATAGTGGTTGAGAAAGTCTTAGTTAACACAGAAAAAATATCCTTAGAAACCTTCTGTGAAATAAATTTTTCTTGTTCTTTCACTGCTCTTTCTCTTGGAAACCTTCTGATTTGCCATCATTCTGAAGTTTTTTACCAGCTGCTTATTTATCAAGGTCTTATAAACAATTCATAAGAAATATGGTTATTTTAAACCAATCAGACATATATCCATCAAAATTCAGATTAAGCGCTCAACAAAGTTCCTGCTTGCAACTAATTTTTTTAAAAGCTATTTCAAGTTTTCAGTCAGTTTTCTACTTATCATGCACTTTTCTTAAATTTATGCCTTCAGAATGGCTATCTTCAAAAGCTTAAACTATTGATGAATGCTTTTTTATAATAAAATTATATTACACCTTTTTTTAAAGCTTAAAGTATTAATTTACTATTTTCTTAACCATACTTTCATATTTTGGCTTCCAACCAATGATTGCAGCATTCAAAACTCCAATATTTCTGAAGTTCCATTTCATCTAACTATGGAATTGATTCCCATCACACAAGTTGCTTGAAATATTAACACTTTGTGCACCAAAGTGTTAATCAGTTCCCTGTTCCAACTCAAATCTTCCATTCCTTCTGATATATTCTCTTAAATAAATATGCCTTTATTTATTATTTTTCTTTATTTACTTATTTTTATTTTATCTTTCTATTTTTTCTTTATCTCATTTAGCCTTTTTCTCTTAATATTACTCTTTTATTCTTTAATCTCTTTTTTAGCCACTATAGATGGATTTTAAGGGCAGGAAGATATTCCATCAATTATTTTTCTGTCAACTGATTTTCAGTCAAATTTGATCCAACTATAATTAACTTTGTATGTAAATTTTTTAACTTTGCAAGAATAAAAAGGTTAAAATATAAAATGAATAAAATATATCCTATAAAAAATTTTCTTTAACCTTTTTAATGTTTTTATTTCATAATCTGGCAGTGAAATTTAATTTAATTAGTTTTTATAAAAAGTAATTTTTTTAAAATTAAGCCTCTTAAATACAAAAAAATCAAAATTGACAATATGTGTAAAGCATAGCCTTGATTATTAAATAAAAACGTTTAATTTTTTGATTTATTGTGAAGCTAAAAAAGTACTTATGAAGAAAAGTATAGTTGGATCAAATTTGAAGAAAATCAGTTGACAGAAAAATAATTGATGGAATATATTCCTGCCCCAAACTTTATCTAGGATTTCTCTCTTTTAGCCACTACAGATGTCTTACATATGGGCTTCTCTCTTTTAGCCACTTCAAATGCCCTTCATCTGGGCTTTTTTCTCTAGATTGGCTATCATAGATGTCTTCTACTGAGGCTTTCAAATGCAAGAATTCACTATTTTCCTACTTCTTTCTCTCTTCTCTTTGCTCCCCAAGTGATTAGCTTAGAAATTTAAAGGGTCACTAAATTATCTTCCCAGAAATTACTCTGATTTTTTGAGTTGCACAGCTGTTTCTTTGTGTAGGCACCCCACAGGTGATCCCAGGCTGCCACAGCCCATATCAGAGTCCAGCTGGACTCCCACAGGAGAGGCAGACCAGGCCTGAAAGGCCATGTATACAATTAGTGCTATTCTGAAAAAGTAATTCACAGCTGTAGCCAAGGGATGCTAACTTCCAGTATGTGGCACAACCTGGTTGACCAGCCCCAATACTGTGATGTAGACAAACCCCAACTTACTGAAGTCTTAGGTAGGTGGCACATTAGGCAAGGGGAGATTGGAGGGGATCTCCTTCATGATAGTTGGAATTGGGCCTCTAGAATGGCCAGGAGGAAGATCCAAGTGGTGAGGGTAGAAGAATTCCAAGTCAATGATGTGAGGTGACTTAAGCAAATATACAGGAGCAGAACCAGGAGGGAACAGATAGGCACAGTTGTATTGTGTAGTGGGTTCACAAATAGATGCAAACAGAATAATTATATTGGTGCAAAATAAATAGTTACTGCAAAAAAATGAGTCTTGGGCATGAATTTTTTATTTTAAGATGTCAACAGCAAGGAAGATTTTTCCTCCTCACTACTTACACTTACTGATGAATACTTATCCTTTTGTGCCACCAGAGGCTTGGTGGCATCATTTTCAGTGATACTTGTGATTTGGCCTGGAAATTGTGCACTTGAGCCTGGGGGTGGAAGGGCATTGTCTGGTATAACAGGTACCTTGGTTTGGCTGCATCATGCTGAAAGGCCACAGCTATTATTAGATACACAAGCAATTGAGCACCTGATTGCGCAATCAAACAAATGTCCTCCCAATGTACCATTTCTTGATAGTAAATGGGGCCAAATTTGTGTTTAGATTTGATGCCAGGGATTAACTGCTTGTAAGCCTTGCAAACCCAGGCCATTTATGATCAGAAAGGGGGTTTCTCCCAGGAAGGCAGTTGGTAATGTTTCCCATGCTATTGGTTGCTTTAACTCTAGAGAGGCTAGCAGATTGTCTGGGGCATCTGGGCCCTGACACAGGCCCCCTATGCTTGAACAACATTAAACTTTTTAAATCATCCAGAAGACATATGCAGAGAAATTATCATACCTCTTTTGGCATAAATGACCCAGCTGTATTCTTACCATAGCCAGTATAAGGATTTCAGTGCTGCTTTGATACTTCATCATTCCAGGGGCCACCAACTGTGTTATTTTCCCAGATGGTCTTCTGAAAAGACAATGTCAACTTAGCATCATCCTCTTTCAAAAAAACTAGTTATATTATCACTGCAGCTGGTCTAGAGATGCTTACACTGTATTAGCATAACCATCCCTGGGTACTCTCTTTATCTTTCTCAGTTACTAATGAAGGGCTATTCTACTGGCACTCCTGTAATACACAGACATTGTAGGCATTACTTGAAGAAGGTATGGATGAAGGTTGGAGAACTGGAAGCCATTCAAGGCAGTGACAATTGGATAGGTGGTCATCAACCACCAGAAGACTTTGGCGTGTATGTTGTATCTCCTGAAGCTCCCTGCAAAGTAGGTCAGCACATAGTACAGTGTCATGCCCTTCCCCAAAGGCAGGCTTCTTAGATTATCTTTATTGTTTTTGCTTTGATTTAATCTTTCTCTTATTTGAAATATTTGAAATTTTAAGTCAAAAAGTTAATAATTAAGTATTATAAGTTAGTTACCTTGTTTTTATGCTGATTTGTGTTTGAATTGTTGTTGTTGTTGCTGTATTCATTATTTCTAGCTATTAGATTAGTTTATATGTATTTCTACTTCAAAGTTGGAAGATTTTCAATTATTTTACCTTTTGGAACTCCTTCTTATGTTGTTGCTGCTCTCCCCAGTTTTCATGTTGCTACTCTGTGGTCCATACTGGTTTCTGTTTCCCCTTCTCCTCCAGGTTCCTCTTTCAGATATCTCCAGTTGCTCTTTTTTTCTTGGCTGTTTCTTCTATGTCTATCATTCCATGACTAAAAATACTTGCCTATATAATAAAGATCTTGTGAAGAGTACTGCAAATTCAGACCCTGAACGTAAAAATGCGGGATTGTCAAATCCTTGGTCCAAATTTTGAATCACTTTTGCGGGATAGCCTTTTTTAATTAAATTGATTTTTTGAGTACTTATTTGAATTTTTAAAAATGCGGGAACTCATAGACACTTTGCAAAGTTCAAGTTGAACTGCATATTTCCAATGGACAAAATGAATTAACTGGAATCAGATTTGAAGCATTCAAATCCATCAACCATTTCCATTAAGTTTACTATGTTTTTTGGAATTGCGGGATTGTCAAATCCAAGAACCAAATTTCAAATTGCTTTTGAATGCCACTAGTAAACTCAAATAATAATTGCGGGAACTGGAATCCAAATTGAATGTACAGTAAGTAACTAGGACAAATCAACCCAAATCAAGAAGCTCCACTCTGTATAAAATCAAATGAAAAATCCAATCTAAACACCCATGTTTAGACATGAAATTAAGTGAAATGAAAAATTATCTAAACTGGAAATGATTCAATATTCTGCACTTTAAATCACTAATATAGCAACCATAAACCCATATAATGATTTATGAGCTACTTTCCTGATGACGCAGAAATTTTTTAAAAGTTTTTTGGCCCCCAGCGTAGCCAGGGGCCAACAAAACTTTCTTTCAAGGAAGAAGGAGGGGGGAAGATAAACCATTAGTTTACTAACTATGTATTCATGTATTGCTACTAAGGATACTTGATTATAGTAGATTTCAGAAGACGCTAATAATAAAGTAGAATTATATATTACAATCTATCTTATCACATTGTCTTTCCTTTGGTGTGTTGATAATGTGCTTGCTATTAATTGGACAGCTTGATTTCCTATTGCCAAGGCAACTGGAGGTGAAGCTGTCTAATTAATTGCAAGCACATTATCAACACACCAAAGGAAAGACAATGTGATAAGATAGATTGTAATATATAATTCTACTTTATTATTAGCATCTTCTGAAATCTACTGTAATCAAGCATCTAAATTTTAGCCATCCTAAAATGGAATAGGGTGATTTTTGAGAATGCCTGTCAGGACT
>QTSX02000151.1:0-212198 GCA_014839935.2 Entomophthora muscae
TTCTACTTTATTTTTAGCTTTTTAAAATCAACTGTAATCAAGTATTCTTAGTAGCAATACATGAATACATAGTGTAGTAAACTGATGGGTTATCTTTCCCACCTCTCTTTCTTTCTTGATAAGAAGTTTTATGGCCCCTGGCTACACCAGGGGCCAAAAAACCTTTTAAAAAATTTCTGCATCATCAAGAGGGTAGCTCATATATCATTATATGGTTTTGTGGTTGCTATATTTGTGATTTAGAGTGCAGAATATTGCATCATTTCCAGTTTAGACTATTTTACATTTCACTTAATCTCATGTCTAAACATGGTTGTTGAGATTGGATTTTTCATTTGATTTTATCCAAAGTGGAGCTTCTTGATTTGGGTTGATTTGTTCTAGTTACTTACTGTACATTCAATTTGGATTCCAGTTCCCACAATTATTATTTGAGTTTACTAGTGACATTCAAAAGTGATTTAAAATTTTCTTGGATTTGACAATCCCGCAATTTCAAAAAACATAGTAAATTTAATGAAAATAGTTGATGGATTTGAACACTTCAAATCTGATTCCAGTTAATTCATTTTGTCTGTTGGAATTATGCAGTTTGACTTGAGCTGTCAGGGCCCAGAATGGGCCAGACAAAACCCTATGTTGCATAGAGTCAACACCTGCAATGGAGCAATTGCGCGACTGAACAATTGTGTTGTCAATCACACAGATCAACCCAAAGGAAACTATAATTCTAAGTGGAGAATTGAACCCTGATCAATGCCAAGCCTGGGAACACTGGCATTCCCTTTTCTTTGTTGATATATTAATAAAGCAAGTTTATGTCTAGAAATATTTAACTTATTGCAGGAATTGTCTATTTTTGCTCAAATTTAATTATTCTCTTTGTGTCCATTTGTGAATCCACTACACAATACAAACTTGCATATTCATATCCTCCTGGATACGCTCCTGCTGCTCTTGTCAAACCACCCTGCACCCTTGACTTGGAGTATTTTCATCCCCACCATCTGGATCTGCCACCAGCTATGAAGGAGATTCCTACTGCTCTTCCTCTCCCCAACGCGCCTCCCACCCAGGACTTTAGCAAGCTGGGGTTTGTCTATATCACAGTATTGGGGTAGACCAACCAAGTTGTGCCCCATACTGGGAGTTGGCGCCCCCTAGCCACTGCTCTCAACTACCTGGTTTGTATAGCGCCTATTGTGTACATGGCCTTCCAGGCCCAGCCTGCCTCTCCTGTGGGAGTCCAGCTGGACTCTGGTATGGGCTGTGACATGAGCTTTGCAAAGTGTCTATGAGTTCCCGCATTTTCAAAAATACAAATAAAAACACAAAGAATTAAATTTAATTAAAAAAAGGCCATCCTGCAAAAGTGATTCAAAATTTGGACCAAGGATTTGACAATCCTGCACTTTTACTGTTAGAACTAGATGACAAGCTGCACTATTCAAAGAAAAATTATGTGGATATAGTAAACACAGAGTTAATTGTTTGAGTAACAGTAAGCCAAATTGAGGGGAGGGTTTGATCATTTGGGAACCGCGACCTGTGGAACGTAAGATGGAGATCAAGATTGAAGTAAAGAAGATCATTTTCAGCAAAAAATTAGAATAATGGTGAGTTAGCAAAGTGACGTAAAAGGCGGGCCAAGTGACAGCAAAAGAGTCTGAAGCCATCTGAACCATTGTCCTGGCCATATTGTCAAAGACAGGGGCCAACAGGCCCAAATACACAAACATGAGGGTGATTTTTTTGTTTTATTCCAAGGTGAGTAAGATATCTAGAAACTTGTTTCTAGAGGGGAATGAGGAAAGTCTTAAGGGAGTTCAGAATGGGGCAGGAGGGGATTCCTTGGCTTCTGATTGGCTGGCAAGAATATTTTCAGCAGTTGTAGGCCCTGCATTGGAATTTACATCAATGACGTCATAATTTGAAAAATTCCGGCGACCAGCGGGTCAAGCGCTTCCATCACCAAATAACGTATAACGGGTGATTTTCTTGTCATAGTTATTTGGATAAAAATATGGTAGATCCAGATTTTCCAGGGCTATTTGAGCGACCCCAGCTTTGACCCATTTTTTGTTAATTACAGCATTTAAGTCGTCAATTTCTCTTAAGGGTTTGGCAGGGGTTCTTTGTTGGTTTCTGGTCTTACAGGGGCGTGTTATTCCTTTCATTTGGTTTTCTACCGTAACATTTACGTTTAGGTTCTGAATTTACAGTACTTGCCCTATGTAAGGCCTAGTCTTTACCTTTTTTTGGTGCTCCAAGTTCATAAAGAAATGGGACACAGAGGCGTTGCCAAGACCCATGCCTGGCTCCAGAAGAATTACTTCTGGGAAAATCTTCACTTGCTGGTCCCAGATGTTATTGCTAGTTGCCATGATTGCCAACTCCAACAACCTAAAGCCACCGCTCATGAGTTCAGGCTAGTCCCCCTCAACACGCATTTCACACTGTCAGTATTGATGTGGTAGGGCCTCTATCTCACTCACGCTCTGGTTACTGCTTTATCCTAATTGCTGTTGATCATTTTAGCAAGTGGGTAGAAGCTCACCCTAGTAAAGACATCACTGCCCTGACAACCGCCGCCTTTCTGCTGCAAGATGTATTCTTCCGCCATGGTTGCCCTCAAGTGTTGTTGTCTGACAATGGGACTGACTTCAACGCCAAGTCAGTGACCTCTATAGTTGAAGCCTTGGGGTCTCATCAGTCTTTCTCTGCCCCCTATAATCCTTCAACCAATAGGGCAGTTGAGCGCGCAAACTCAACTCTGGTTTCTATCATGAGGAAACTCACTTACTCTGACGCCGCCAACTGGGATCTATACTTACCCGCTGCTTTCTTTGCCTTTTGCCTTAGCAAACATTGTGTCACTGGGTATTCCCCTTTTGATATGCTGTATGGTTGTGAAGCCACTACCCCGTTGCTCTTGGGAGCCCCCTTACTCTCCTCTGATAAGACCATGAACCCTGATGAGCATATCAAGGACCTAGTTAACTGAATCATTGATATCCAGGCTTCTGCCTACATGTCTGCCTATAAGACCAAGCTGTGAGAGAGGGGGGCTAAAGTAACTAAGTTTGGCTCCCATCCTGGCAAAATGAACCACCAGGATGCAGCCCAGTGAAATACTGGGATGACTGCTCAGAGGGGGGACCAAAGAGAGGATGCGGGGGACAGCTGAGGGAAGTACACATTCAACCCCATCAACACTAACCCAGTGCGCAACCAGGGTTTGCGGGTGGGAGCAGGAGGCAATCCCACAGGAGCTAGGAGGGGCGCTGGATTGTCTTTGTCCAAGCTAAGAACAGGAGGCGCTGGCATCATCTCCAATGCAGGAGCTGGCACGGTGTAATCTGCAGCAGAAAATTCTAGGTCATCACAATTCAAGCTCTTGACAATTTTATCACCCAAAACAAGAAGCTCACCAGTAAGGTGCAGGAGACTGGAGGGATTGTTCCCCACAAGGTAAGTAGAAGTATAAAATCACAACCATAAGTTGGGGGCAGTTGTCCAGAGGAGGATTATAAGAGGCGCCAAAGTGAATATCACAAATTTTAAAGCCGGGAGGATCATGGTTGCAATGGCCACAAAATTTGGAGTTTAACTGTGCAACTTTTGAAGCTCAGAGAGATAAAAATTTTGGAGGGGAGGGCAGCCACAAGAGAAAACTGGTAGAGAACGGCAGAAATCACTTGGGGGCCTTGGCAACAGCTTCAGATAGGTCAGGTGGCCGTAAAATGAAGAGCGGGTTTGAAATCAAATAAAAACAAGTAAAGTCTTAAACTTAAAGTAAGACTTATAAAGGATTTTAAATGAAATTTTAAGTTCAAACAGTGATTTCAAAAGCGTAAACTACTAGTGTTACAATTAAGAGCAAAGCCTAAGCTAAAGGACTTTGAAAAGGGGACTGGGTTCAAACAGGACAGCGTAAAGGTAAGATTTAACCCAAAAATGACTAAAACTTTGTTTAATATTAAGGGAGACTCCAATAGGGTCCACAGCTTTAAATTTAATAGCAAAGTTTTAGCAGCAAGCTCTAGCTTTTAATAATTTGAGAATTGACAAGCAGGGGACACAAAGTCCCCTGACATTGTTAAAAGGGGGAGAATTGCTAAGAAGTGGCCCCATGACCATTTTGGCTTGCATCTGATTGGCAGGAAGATAAATTTTGCTGGACAATACCAGAAGCACTGGAAGGTTTCAAGTTAATTTCCGCGACTCCACCTGATTGGCTAGGGTCTATCCCAGGCATTTTGGATTCACTTGATTTTCTGGTAGTCAATTTTGCATTATTTGATTGTTTCTGATGATTTTTAAGAGAGGACAACACCATGACAACAATCAATCCAAATTGATCAGTGTTTCTTCACAGCCCGGGACAACCAAAGCAGGGGGATCTGCAGGGTAAGCAAGAACAAACCTCTCATCAACAGTATGGGCTAAATCTTCTAGAGAATTTAGTGACTTAGCTGTTGTTTTTGGCCCTTTTTTGGTGTGGCGGGGAAAAATGGTTCAATCTAAGGCCAAGGGTGGCAGTGTATTTACACAAGCTGCTAGAGATCTTCCCTGACAATGCCAGGAGATCCCCCCTTCCTGAGTTCAAAATTGGGGCCATGTTCTCTACTATCCACATAGAGTGGGAGGACGAGCTCATAAGCTAGACTTGTTGTGGATTGGGCCCTTGGAAGTGACCTTCAATCAAGGGTTGGGGTATACAGTAAAACTCCTCTCTAGTGGTTGACCTTTTGCTCACTTGCATGCCAAGTTCCTCCGCAAGTACCACTCTCCTAAGGCCAATCTAGAGGGGGGCAATTTTGTGAATGTCGTTATTCACCATGTTTCAATTTTGCCTTTGTTGGGTTATTTTGAGGACAAATCTCTCTTTTTTGCTTTTGCCCTTTGAAATGAGGCTGGCTCCAAATTGGGAAATACAATTGTTCAGTTTCCTGATCCTGCACTACTCACTTTCCCCACTCATGCTTGTGGCAAGTGATCCTACCGTCCATGTACTGTTTTGTGGTAAAGCTACACAGTATATAATCCATTTCACTTTTACCAATAAAATTTAAGTTCTATTCACATTTTTGTCTTTGTGTCTCCACATACTTTGGCGCCTTTCTAGCCACATATAGCAGATATTACTCAATCAGGGCCACAAGGTAATCACATAGCCTTCCCTGCCATTCTAACCAAGACTTAGTACAAATCCAATCCTAAGGTTAGGATTTCCAGTTGTGACTCTGTGCCGTGCCTCAGATCACGACAGTGCCTGACAGGAATATTATTCAAAGAGTCCTGACACAACATATGATGTTTTGAAGAACTATCACAACTCAACTCTTCACACAACACATTTTGACCCACCCTGGTGACCTCCCGCTCAGTCACATCTTTGGTCACATACACTGCTGTGTATTGCCTCCTGGTGTACTTGCCGGAAATTTTGGTTGATTTAATGTCCACAACAATGTCTCCCCTGGTTAATGATTGTGTACCCCATAGTCACAGTGTTAACCAGATTTCACCTTGGCAACTTAGTGCCTCACCTTACTCGAGTAATTTCACACATTCTGTCAGGAAACCAACCCTGACTAGCCGGCTCGCTAGCGTCTGGGAACTGGCAGGTTGCAGACTGGGTGGGCAGGGCCCACCAAAGGATTGGCACTAACTTAATGAGGTAAGACATTGACTTGCCCAACCACGACCACAGACCAGCGGCGGGGACAATAGTATCTATTACTCCCGTGAGGGTTATATATACAATTCCAAAAAGCTTGTTGGTATGGTCCAGCGGGAGTTCGGCGGCGGAGGCGGGCATTGGCTTGGGGGTGACAGGTGGCTCCATGTCTATTTGGTAGGCAGGGAGAAAGTTGTATTTATCTCTGAACAGGCCAGGTTTGGTAATGTACCAAGGGCCTTCTCGGTTGTATCTGGTTCTCTCAGTGATTCTGGCCCAGGGGTCCTGGGCTAGTATGTTGTTGATGGTGTAGTCTCTGTACTCAGGCTTTAGAGGGTACTCCGTGAAGTGGATGGGACCAAAGGGAGCACCTGGCAGGCGGTACGTAGCTGGCAGGTTTGCAGGGGGGTTAGAGGATCTTTGAGCAAACTGACAGATTACAAGGATAAAATACGGCAATAATTAGGAAAACCAATATCTCATAACCTTTATTTAAAAATGACAATGGGGTTTTGGTCTTGGCCTGATGGGTATTTATCCCACACTGCCAGGCTTCACTTCTTGGTCGGGTTTTCTGGACTCAGGCGGGTTGGCATCGGGTGTCTCAGATGGCAGTGTGGCACTTGGCACTGGCGGTTTGCCGCTGGCCGCTTTGGGGTGAGAAGACTTCAAATCTTTCTGTTTATTGATTTGAGTGTTGGGTGCCTCTTCAGGTTCAGTGCCTTCCCTGGGACTTTGGGAGAGTTTGTAATAATTCCCAGAGGGAGATTTGTCTATTTCACCGGGCAAACCGCTGGCGTCAGGCGTTGGCACCTCAGGAAATTCTTGGCATCTCACACTGGCAGTTTGTTTAAAGAATCCTGCGGGACAGCTAAGGGTTTGGGTCCTGGCAGGCTGGTAGCAACTTCTTTAATTAGTAGCGGGTTGTCGTGTTCCCAGCCTATGAGTCTGGAGGTCCGCGAAATGTTTTGTCCAGGGTTTGACTCTGGTTCCGTGTTTTGAGATTTAGGAGCATCCAAATTGTCATTCCTGACACATTCTTGGGTACTACACATTTCAAAGTGCAGATTTTTAAGTTTGTTAAAATAGAAATATATATAAAGTCCACATTTTTTTGGAAATGTTGGACAAAATTAAATTTTTTCCGGGAGTGGTTGGCCACAACCCTAGGTCAGCATTGACAGTCAGAGGAAAGGGGTTAGAGGGAGAAAATTAGAAGAGGAGGTAGGAGAAGCCTTAGCAGGCTTGGCAATAGGAGGGGGTGGCATCACATCCAGCACCCAACAGCAGTAATAAACAACAATATCATGGAAATTTGAGGAATAAGATATAGGCATAGCCTCCAAAATTTTATAGTGGTGAACTACAAAAATACTAAAAAACAAAAGTAGGAGGGTAGAAAACATTTGTTAGAGTGAACTGAATTCACTTTTATAGTTAACCAATACTGTTAACCAATTTACTTGAATTCAATAAATTTAAGACTAACACTATCATAATGCATAAAGTTATGTTTTATTCCATGCACAACTTTGGTTTATCCATCTCAACAGCTCTGAAAAGTACGGTAGTGGAATAAGTTTATTATTAGATTTGCTTTGTATTTTTACTTGTTCTAGTTGATTTTAGCTTGAGGATAGGGCTGCTTCAGCCCAGCCTTGGCTTTGGGTTATTCAGATTAAAAGATATTTCATATTTTAAATATAAAATGTCTATTTTGACTGTGGCAGCCCAAACCTGGAAGTTAGCCAGGACTGAGCTGAAGCATCCTACTTGACCCAAGTAGGATGCTTCAGCTCAGCTCCGGATGGCTTCCGGCTGCTGGCCGCTATAGCTAAAGCGGAATCGTAATATATTTGAACATTTAAAACAATGTATGATAGGAGTGACCTAGAGCCAGAAGCTGGCCGCGGCTGTCTGGGGCTTGGCCGAAGCAGCCCTATACTTGAGGAACAGTTAACGCCGTCTTTGAACTCAAATAAAATTTTGTTCCCTTTTAAAAAAACTTGAGGAACAGTTGAAGGCTGGTCATATCTTGCTGTCACTTCTCACTAAATAGCATAAAATTTATCTTTTATTTTTTATAAAACTCTTTCTGATACAATTTAAATAAATCACGTGACCATCTGACTTATTGTCTCAATCACCCCTATAATTAGTTAGTTTAGGATTTATTAAATATTTCAGAAATAGGTCCCTAATGCATTAGCCACCAAATTTTTTGGAACAGCTCAATGCAAGCTTGTTTGAATCAAATAAAGCAGACTATTAGAATCAAAGGTGCAATTATCCCCTTCTTGAAATATTATATCCAACAATATCATCTTAAAAAAATGCCAGGCCAATTAGTCAATGCCTCTGTGATTGCTGCTACTTTCAAGTAAGTAATTTTTATCTTAATTTTTTAAATACAGCCTTTTGTCTTCAATAAATTAGTAAAAATTACAACTTTCCTTAATTTATAATTAATATTTATTTCCACCTATTTTTAAACATTTGATTTTGCCCAAAAACTTATTACTGATTTAGATAAAGTTTTTCTTTTTAGGCATTCACTTATTTTCTTTAGTGACTAACCAAAAACATATTTTAAAAAAATTCTATACACTGTTGAAATTCGCTCAATTCATTTCCTCTTAACATTTCTTAACTAAAATTTTGAGACAAATAAAGCCCGTTTTCTAATGTTTTTTAAAAGGGATGAAATCAAATCCGTAATTGCTGAGAAGGGTATTAGCCCTAAATTGGTCGGCTTTCTTGCTAATGATGATCCAGCAGCTCGCATGTACGCTGACTGGACTGCGAAAACTTTTGCTGAGACTGGATTGACTTATGAGCTTAGAGAAGTTGACAAGAAGGAGCTGGAAAGTGCTCTGGTGGAAGCAAATAATGATTCTCAAGTACACGGAGATCATGATTTATTATCCCGTTTTTGGGGATCGTCAGGTATTATATCCTTACCATATTTTTGCCTGCTTTAATTGCATTTCTAACCCATTTTATTTTAGGATCAATATCTCCAAAGTTGTGTAAGTGAGAAGAAAGATGTCGAGGGTCTTTGCCATAAATATATTTACAATATGTATCACAATGTTCGCTTTCTTGATGATCCAGTCGCAGAGAAAAAGTGCATTATACCTTGTACGCCTTTGGCAGTCGTCAAAGTAATGAAATGAAGCTATTTATGCTTACAGGATAGGTCTTAGAATATGTCGGTGTTTACAACAAAATTCTTGAGTATGGAAATCGCCTGCATGGTAGAACCATCACCATTGTTAATAGAAGTGAAGTCGTTGGCCGTCCTCTCGCTGCCCTACTTGCCAATGATGGCGCTAAAGTATACTCTGTCGATATCGACAACGTTCAGGAATTTTCCCGAGGAGATGGTTTGAAGTTGTCCCGCTACCACGTAACCCACTTTCTCTTCTTAAGTTAACTCTTCTAGGCGGCAGATACAACATTCAAGCTTGAGGACGTATTGCCCTTATCTGATGTCGTCATTACTGGTGTGCCCAGCCCAAATTTCAAAGTAGATACATCACTTCTTAAAGAGGGGTGCATTGCCGTCAACTTCTCTTCGGCCAAGAACTTTAACCCCGACGTAAGAGATAGAGCATCTCTTTATGTTCCATCTATTGGCAAGATCACCATTATGATGCTAGAGCGTAATCTATTACGCCTTCATGATTACTATTCCACTTAAGTTACAGGTCGATTATAAATATAGATAGATTTCTCTGAAGTCTTAGCCTTTAAGGTATCTTCATAAAAGCCACCTTGGCCAAATGAGTCAACTTGCGTTTTCCAAAAAGTTTATTTACTACCCAACATATCCATGCTCCTGAATTCTATAATGATAACCACCACCAATTAAAACTACATAAGGAAACTATTGAACTCAAGCTCAAGTGCTTAAAATAAGAATATATTGCTGCATAGAAGCTGTTGCGCCTTTTGCTTTACAGCGCAACAATTATTAGAGATTATAGGGTACAGGACATTTGCCAGAATACAGTCATATGTGAGGATGTGAGTAGTATCGTATCAGAAGAGCCAGGATTGAGCAGAACCATAATTATTGCCCAGCAATGGCTTCTGATTGTGCAGAAGCATTTAAGGATTAGGATAAAGGCCAACCAGATTAAGGATAAAGTAAAGATGGTTCAAAGCTTGTTTTTATTGTAAATGATTAATTCTTCTTATACCTACTACAATGGTAATCCCTGGGCTGCTAGCAATATCTTCTAGGACATTCTAACACGCCCCTAATTTGGGTAATTATTAATCTAAGTTTGGCGCTTCTTGCACGTCAACCAATAGAATATCTTCATCTTCACCCAGCACAGGTGATCCTTGCTGGTGTGGAATAATTTAGTTACTTCAGGATCACTTCCTGCTTTCTTAGCATACTGCAGCTTAATGCTTATTAATGTGACAATTAAGGGAATTTGAGATTATGGGGAATCAAACCCAGCGCCTCGGCGCTTGATGTAAAGGTAAGGTGGTGCTGTGGCGCCTGTAATATTTGCCAGGCAGCGCCTGCAATAATTTTCAGTTGGCGCAGCGGCACTTGACGTAAAGTATTTCGGTGCCTTGGCGCTTAATCCAATTGCTAAGCGGCGCTGCGGTGCTTTGTGTATTTATTAAGTGCTGTGACGGTGAATCATGTGTCAGTAATTGCTGTGGCGGCGCTTGTCATTGTCTAGTATTAGGCTTAGGTCAGCAGACTACTGCTAATTCAATTTGCATGTAGCTTATACTACCAATTTATGTTATTTGGTAGCTGCAATTCATATCCGCGAGCTCCGTCATAATTAGTGTCATTGTATTTTGTACTACTAATTTATGGATTTGGTTGTAGCAATCCCAATCCATGGGCTCCATCATAATTGGCATCATTGCTTGGTCAAAATTCCCAACATAAGCCTCGAATTTAAAAAAGGCCCTTCAATCTACACATCTTCTTCATTAAGATAGATGCACTGTAGCTTTATTTAAGCTTTTGTTTAAGTATTAGTTGTAAATTTAGTATAAATAAGACAGCACACTGACATTTTAAACCAACCAGAAGAGTCAATGTTTGATAAATCCAACCTATCACACACAACACCTAGTCATTATTCCTACATAAGCCAAGTCACAAGGCTGGCAAAGAAGGATAAATTTGGAACATCTGGACAAAAGCTATTTCAAGCCATAGTGACCTATCTCTATTGTTTAATGTATGGCCTCAATTCCTCTTTCTAATTATAAGAATAAATACATCCTAACAATCCTTATATTAGTGTCTATATCCATCTTCTAGCCTTAAAACTACTATTGCATAGTAGTTTCAGCATAGTTGACCTCAGCTACAACAAAAAATTCTTGTTCTACTAAGGATAAGTTTTTCAAGCAAAATTTGTAATACTTTATTAGTCTACATCAGATGTTACGACAAGCCAAATCCTTAACGGATTGGATAGTCCTCCTGATTCAGTTCAATCCATTGCCTAATCTAGGCAACTACTCATCCATGCCACTCTACCAAAACTTATATTAATTACCATAGCTAATAATCCACCTACACTGTCAGGGCCCAGAATGGGCCAGACAAAACCCTATGTTACATAGGTTCAACGCCCGCAATTGAGCGATTGCGCAACCAATCAATCATGTCGTCAATTAAGCAGATTTACCCAAAGGAAACTTTAAGTCCAAGTGGGGAATTGAACCCTGGTCAAGGCCAAGCCTGGGGGCAATTGAAAACCGTCCAAAAGCCATTCAAAAAGGATTTTAATTGGCCTACACCCTCTGAAACCCAGAATTGGGGACTTGGGTTGCCAAATGGCCCAAAATTCCCCTACCAGCTTCCCCAGGGCAAAAATAATAAAAGGATCCATCTAACTGACAAATCAGGAGTCACCAATGGGGCCCAGCTTGAGAACAACCCATTGGCAACCAATAAGAAGTTGCCAGTAAGTCCAATTGCAGTTTCCCAGCAGGATATAGCTGGGAACACTGGCATCCCCTTTCTTTGTTGACATCTTCATCTAATAAACTTTTTTGGTTAATGCACACTGAGCATTTATACTTTGCAGGGGTTTATTACATTATTACAAATTTTATACTGCTGGTGCTTTCAAACAGAGAGTACCTCCAGTACCAACGCCAGCGTTGGGAACAGAGAAACTTCTAGCTGCTTCCAACCAACCACTGCTAGTCCTTACCCCATCTCCTAGAGTGCTGGACCAAGAATTAATTCCTGCCCCCGCACCGCGCCCCTCCTTTCCTGGTGCTCCTCTGCTCCAACAACTTGCCTAGCCAAGCCTGACCATGAGCGCCGCCACAGGAGAACTTCCTCTCATTCCTTCTGCTTCAACAAATGACTACAGTAAGCTTGGATTCGCCTATTTGACCATGCTGGGGCTCACTGAGCAAGTGATACCCCACATGGGAGTGTGGCGTCCTTGGGCTACTGCTGCCAATTATGTGATGCAGATGGCCCCCATCATCTACTGGGCCTTCCAGACTTGACCCTTCCCCTCAACTGAAGGTTCCCCTGGGAGTCACCCAGGCCATGACATACACTATCTAAATAGAATCAGTCACATTCCATTGAAGATCAACCATAAGAAATCTCTTTTCACATGGCACCCCCTGGTGGCCTCTTACTGGGCATAAAACTTGTTTCTCTTCTTCAATAAATGACATCATAACCCAATTTTGTCTTTTCTTTTCTTTTGGTAACTACAGATTTCAGCATAGTTACAGCACAAGAATTAAACCTCCACTAAGGTTGCCAACAACAACCTTATAAATATTAATAATTATCAACTTGCCTCTGTTGAGGATTAAAAAACTGCATATATGTTTTACTGATATAAAGTATGTCCAAAGCACTGAGGGAGTCAGTGCAACATCTATTGACCTGTTAATCTTAACAGAAAGCAGAAGCTGTTAAAAGAATGAGTGCTTCCTTCTTCAGAATGATTGAGTTAATGTTAAGGAGATAATAATCAGTGTTTTCAATGCCCAATATTTGTGCAACTTTCTTAAGAGTAAGACCTGGCTTGCAGATGGTACTTTCTCCATCTTCCCAGATCTGTTCAACCACCTTTGAAATATCCACAGACATGTTGAAAATATTGTTCTTCCCCTAGTGTTTTCTTTTCTTCCTAATAAGAAACAACATCTATGTCCGTGCTCTAACAATTCTTGAGAAAAAACTGGATAAAATCATCTCCACCTTGGAGAAAGAAACCAAGAAGAACAGAAGGCAGAAGAAACCCATCACCTAGTAAAAAAAGACACCACCCCAATCAAAAAGCAACCTTGGAGCCTTTTATAACACACTCACATTATGGCTGATTTTTTAGCAGGCTTAGTCTAATGCCTTCATTCAAGTCTTCAAAAGCTTCTCTCAGGGATACTATTTTTTTGTCAAGGACTCAGCTGCGGCCTACAGAAGTGCTTCAAGCTTCAGGATCTGGTCAACACTAAGGACAGTAAAGAGGCCAAAGACGCCTTTATATGATTTGCCACCCTTTTCCTGGTAAGAAAAGAAGAGGAAATTTCTTTTAAAACACCCTCCTTTTTCACCCATATATTACTGCAAATCAAGCAGCATTTTTTTCATTCATTAAGTACTTTGAACCTCAATCAATTAGAGTGCTTCAATGAGCACACCACATCAGAAAATGTGGTGGTTCTATCACCTGAAACTGCTTTAAGCAGTTAAAAGACGGCCTTATAAAGACCACCTTTTAACTTGAAGGGTGGCACAGCCAATTTTCAACTAGGGTCAGGATTAAGAAGCCCAAGTTTAATTAGATTCTCATTCACCTCAAGACCTAACAGGTAATCTCTGCCTTCCTGTTCAAGACAGGCATCAAGAACAAGGATGACCCCCAAAGCAGACAAAAGCAGTGAAAAAATATACTGAGATTTGAAAGGTGGTCCTTGCCTATTATCCCAAGAATAGAAATCTTGAGCATCTTCAAGCCATCTTGGCAGCACTTTCAATCAATGCTTGATACTTTTACTCAATAAACTCTTCCTCTTCTTCTCTCTATTTTTTTATTCTATCATTTTTAATTTTATTTAGTATTTGGTACAATTCTATGCTTATTTTAAAGTATAGTTTATAGTTATAATAGATGGAAATAGTTGTTTTTGGGTATTTTTGATATTTGGGCTTGACACAGCCTTGTTGCTACTAATTGGCCCCATATTTATTGCAGATTTGAAATTTTGAGCCCTTTTTTAGTCTAGCTATGATTTTTTTAATTTTTTATGTTTTTAGTTTCAAAAATAAGCAAAATTTGAGTTAGTGTTTTTTTAGTCACAGTGCTGTAAATCAAGATGCCTTATTTACTACTACTTTCCAGATAATGTAAATAAATATAGCATTTTTGTAAATTTTGTTTTTGAGATGTTGTGCTGTACTCAGGTAGGGCTGAAAACTTGTAGATTTCAGCTAGGACCATTACATCCTGTATGGCATAGTCTACTAAGTCTTACAACAGGCCAACCTCCTTTTCATCCAATACAATCCTGGCCTTATTGATTTTGTTCTGGACCATATCTAGATCATCAGTGCTTATGGTCACTGTAAAGTAAAATATGAACCTCAGGTAAACAATAAGATGAAGACTTTGCCCAGCAAATTCCTCTGTGAACTTGAATAATTATTATGAACCACATTTATATTTTTCTTTTGTTTTGTTCTAGCAAAATTGTCTTCATTGTGATAAGGTTCCTCATCTTGTCACATCTTGATGCTAATCTAAAGTCTGTGAGGAGAATACTGATCTTTTTTGAGGCCTTTTCATTGAAAAAATCCATTTTAGAAACTGCACCCTCAGTGTTATGGTAGAAAACTAAATGGAAGGAATAGTACGTCCCTGTAAGACCCAAAACCAGCAAAGAACTGCCACCAAACCCTTAAGAGAAATTGACAATTTAAATGCTGTAATTGAAAAAAATGGGTCAAAGCTGGGGTTGCTCAAATAGCCCTGGAAAATCTGGACCTACCATATTTTTATCCAAACAATTATGACAAGAAAATCACATGTTATACATTGTTTGGTGATGGAAGCGCTTGACCCGCTGGTTGCTGAAATTTTTTGAATTATGACGTCATCAGCGTAAATTCCAATACAAGACCTCCAACTGCTGAAAATATTCTTGCCAGCCAATCAGATGCCACCAAACCCCCTCCTACCCCATCTTGAACTACCTTAAGAATTTCCCCATTCCCCTCTATAAACTTGTTTCTAGATATCTTACTCACCTTGGAATAAAAAGAAAGTTAACCTCATGTTTGCTTATTTGGGCCTGTTGGCCCCTGTCTTTGACAACTTTGCCGGGGCAATGGTTCAGTTGGCTTTGGACTCCTTTGCTGTCTCTTGGCCTGCCTTTTACGTCATCTTGACTTCTTGTTACTATTCTAATTTTCCTCTGCAAATGATCTTCTTGACCTCAATTTTTATCTCCATTTTATGTTGCTAGGTTGCAGTTCCAAAATGATCAAGCCCTCCTCTCAATTTGGCTTACTTTAACTCAAACAATTAACTCTGCGCTTATTATATCCACATAATTTTTCTTTGAATAGTGCAGCTTGTCATCTTGCTCTAACACTCAGAGCTCTCAAGAAAGAAAGAAAGAAAGAAAGAAAGAAAATTTTATGCTCCAAGGAAAAGCAAATAAGTACTCCTGTGAGTCTGTTTCATCTCTGATATGCTTCTATATGAGAGCATTGCCACAAAGTCTCAAACAAGCTCAATGGTCTTTACACAGTAAACTCTACTGAAGGTCATTGGGTCCAGGTGGATCAATTAAGTGTCTTTTTACACTGCAGCTGCTTATCATGTTGCACCTTTGGCTGACCTCAACTGGGATAGGGTGTCTTTAGTCATTGGGAACATCATTTTAACTCTTTCTTCTAACTCACAGATCACAGGAGGAGTCAAGGCCAGCTACCAGCCCACATGACTGGTATAGTTTGTGTAGAAAGTAGCTGTGACATAGGGGACCAGGAACTTTCAGATAACTTCATTGATGATTTATAAAAAAGGTAATTTTTTTCCATTAATTTTTATTATTATTTTCTTCTGCAGTTCAGGTTGTTTTGGGTAAAGCCAGCCTGTAGGCTTCTCTGTACAGTAGTTTTAAAAGCTATGACAACAACCAAAAAACACCTCAGATTTAAACAAAATTCAACTCTCAGGTTAAAATATACACTCTGTTAACAGGGTTTATTGGTGTTAATGGGCAAAATGAGTCAACACAGCAACAAAGGGCTCACACGCAAAGCAAAACCATTCAAAATACAATCCAAAATACATTGATTGCAAACAAAATGGTGTGAGTTGACTTTCAGTGTACATATGTTTACTATGTGAATTGGTGAAAAAATACACCCAAGCAAGGTGATTCAAAACTCAATCCACAAACAAAACACAATAGCAACTCACTATGTGAATGAAATCACTCATGCAATGTGTGCAATGGATTGTAATTATAAATGATACCAAGGTATCTAAAATAAGACACAAGATCTGAAACATAAATTTAAAAAATGTGTTGGGTGTTTGAATTTGGCAGTAAAATCTAGGAAAATGAGTGGATTTTTTTTGAGTATTCTAAAATGGGCGTTGTAAAACCAAAAACAACTAATTAAGAAATAAAAAAATCTATAATTGGGATATCAGGTGGGAAAAACTATAATTAAATATCCATATTCAGATAAAAGCAAATAATAAAATTAGGGAGTAACTTAATTGAAATTTATTTAATATTTTATTAAATTTTAAAATGGAAGGAGCACAATACCAGAGTACCAATACACCTGTTGTGCACCAGGGTCGCAGTTGCCCCCGCGGGTCAAAGAATAGAGTTAGTGCAACCCAAGTGCCTACTCAAGGAGGAGACGGGAGAGGAGAGTTCCATAGTGACGCTGCACTGACACAGCCAGTTCAAGGAGCACAAGCTGTTAGGGCGCAGAGCATCAACTCTTGGGTCCCCAAGCTGACCCAGAAGCCAACCAAGGTTACCTTCACCAAGAAAGTTAGAAACAAGGAGGTAGAACTTACTTTGTATGTGTTTGACGTTGTGTATTGGCAAGCGTCAGTCCCGTCAGCCATGCTGGAGAAGGTGAGTCCTGTACTTGATACTAGCTACAAGCCTTACGTCAGTGATGGGGATCAGGAGGAGGACAAGGAGCCCAAGTTCTATCAAACCAATGAGGGACAGTTAGTGCTCAAAAAGGTTGCAGCCTTCTACAACAAGGTGCTCATGCCTTGCAAGCCTGTCATCAATCAGGATCCTGTCTTGTATGAACCCACAAAGACTGCTCAGAAGTGTATTCCTGATATCAAACACATCATCCTGCTTAAGCTAATGTGTGAATCTGGTGACTACAAGGTGGCGCAGCCATTGTTGGAGTGGATCCTAGTACGCCAGCAAGACCTTTCACAAATTCATCAATACTGGCTGTGTCCTTGCCACGGAGAAATCCTTGTGTGTTTCTACCATGCTCACCAAGGAGCACAAATGGGTAATCTGCCAGTAGATAACCCGGGATTGCCATCTTGAACTGGTAAATATACAGGACATTGTCAGGGATCCAACCCATGGGGGGTTCCTGAGAACTTGTGGGCGGACAGCCCGCGGGCCCAGCAGGGAGAGCCCACCACAGGATTGGGGCTAACTTTACAATATAAGATAACAATTTTCCAAGGACTGCCCAAGGTCTGCTTGTAGGCACCCTGGAATCAATCAATCCAGTGAGGGTGACATACATCACCCCAAATACTTGGGTGGAAGTGGATTCATCAGTGGCAACGGATTCTTGCGGGCGGTTGGGCCGCGGGGTGTGGGGCGGCGTCATTGGAACCAAATATGCGGGCAGGAAATTATACTTGTCTCGGAATAACAGAGGGGGCCGGATAATTTTGGTGCCTTCTCTGTAAAGGACTTCCATCTCTCTAGTTCTAGCTTCAGGGTTGTGGATTAGGATCTCCTCCAGAGTAAACTCCAAATACGCTGGGTTGGGTGGGTACTCGGTAAAATGTACTGGGCCAAAGGGAGCTCCTGGTGGACAGTAAAGTTTGGGCGGCTGGTCCGTGGTGTCTTGGGGTAGGTGAGCACGGGGAGCGGAGCCGCAAGGGGTAGACTGTAGGTAAAGTAAAACTAATAACAAGTATGGTATGATCTGGTTGAACCAAAGGTTCATTTCATTTATTGCAAGGATGGCAATGGGCATCTTCCTGGCAGCCCAGGGTATAAGTATGCCCATCTGTCATGGTAAAACTTTCACAAATTCTGTCGGCCCGGGTTTTCCCAATTACCAGGTCTTCCCAGACTTTGGTGGCATCAATTGCAGGGGTTATTTTATTGGCTGGTTCAAACTGAGGAAGCTCAAATTCCCTAGTCAGGTTATGGGATTGGTTGCCTCTGGGAGGCCCGCATTCTATGGGAAAATTCTCTGTTTCCCCTTCTGTGAGGGCCCAAATTAATTTGGAATCAGTGGCTGGGCCTGCCCGTTGATTGGCTGTCTTATCAGGAACCCCCCAGTGTGGAGAGTATTGGCGTAGGCACATTTGGTTCATCAAGCTTAAAAGGATTTTCTGAAGTTGAATCCTGTTCTGATTTGAGCCCAAAAAACTGCAGGCGGCCTGCAAGATGCCAGGGTTTGAGTTTTGTAGTTGGGGCCTTTTGATAAGCATAGTTGATAAGAGTTTGTCACTTGTGACAGACATGGTCAAATCTACTTTTGGGGTTGAGGCCTCAATTTCCTTTTACTACCATCTGGTGAAGGGAATGCAATTTTCTTGGAAAAAGCTTGGGGTATCTCCCTACAACAAAAACAGCCCAGCCAATATTGAGACCTGGAGAAAATACACAGAGATGTACACTGCCCTCAAAGCCAAGGGGACGGTCAAATTGTACTATATTGACAAATTGGTATTTGCCTCATCTATGCACAATGCATATGGATATGTCCCCAAAGGCTCCAATGACAGGATAGCTTGGAGTGCTGCAGTTTGTGCCACAGCCTACTCAATGGTGGCTCTCCTTGGTCCAAAGGGGGTCAAGCTCTACCAAATGATATTTGGTTTGCATAATATCCAGACCTTTCTATCTTTTCTCCAATTGATCCAGGAGCACCTAAGGTGCACAAGCCCGGGCTTCACCAACGTAATTGTATTGGACAACACTGGTCTCCCCAACGTGGCAGACATTCTTGAAGAATTTCCATCAATTGACACCAGCATTGCAGTGGGCCCCCAGCAATTGGTCACAGCAAATTTGCACCTTCTCTTCCTCCCTGCCTATTTGCCCTTCCTAAATCCCATCAAGGAAGTCTTTGGGTGGCTCAAGCAAGTAATTAAGCAAGGAACCCCAACTGGGACCAAGGACCTGTTTGATTTGCTGTAGGCCGGGATCCATACCCTCCCAGCTGAGACTGTGGTCAAATTCTATGGCCATGCTGATTCATTCATCCCTGCGTGCCTAGCCAAACAGCCAATCAATTAAAGGCTTATTGTGTCCAACTTTTTTTATATTCTCTAATTTACTATTCAAGATTTATTGATTATCATTTTTTATTTAGATGGTTCCACACCTGCAATCATATTCATAAGGACCATCAATAGATGTAAGTACTTTATTTATTTTATTATATTTTATTTTATTATGCCATCTTAGGTAATCCCAAACGCTTGATACTGGATTACGCAAATAGATTTATACCACTTTTGTCAAATAAATATAGAATAGTCTTATAAAAATTAAACTTAAAATGTACAAGTTGGAATTTATTTTATTAACATATTATTTTATGCTTTTATGAAACCTTTATTTCAATATATTTTGCAAAACTGGCTTGCTGAAATAAGAATAAGAAAATTTTATTATAATCAAAATAATATGAATATTAATGAAATTTATTAGAAGAGATAATTTATTGCAAACACCTGTAGTGAGTTATTTGGTATGTACCCACCCTGAAATGGAGGTGGTGCACAACCTCCACTGCTACACCGTGGACATTGGATACACCCGTATTAAAGTATTTGCGCCTGCTGGTAAAAGGAAGGATGGTGAGGTGGGAATGGAGGAGCAGCTTCTCTGGCAGGGCTGCAAACCCAAAGATGCCTGCCAGGACCAGGGTAGCCTGGATCACATGATCAACCAAGTTGTATCCAGGGGGACCTTCTTCCTGTCAATTGTGAGCTGGGCCTTGTTGATTCCCAGAAGGACCCCGTCTAAATCCTCTATGCTGGCGCTCATTGCAAAGAAGAAAAGATACCCAAAGTAAACCACCAAGTAAAGCCTTTGCCCAGCAAAGGCTTCCGTGAACTCCCATAATTGATTATAGACCACACTGATCTTCTTATTGTGCCTGGTCTTTGTAAAGGTAAGATCCATTGCCAAGGGGAGCCCTGTCTCATCTGCACTCCAGGCTAGCCCAAAGTCTGCCAGGATGATCTTAGTTTTCTTGACAGCTGTTGTGTCTGCAACAGCCAATTTCCCCACTGTGCGCCCAAAGTTGTCCAGAAGGTAAGATAGGGTATGATCCAACGGGAAGCAGAAGCAAGCAGCTGCATGAGCCTACCCCTCTCTGGTACATTCTTGAATGGGAGCGTCGCCAGGACGTCCCAAACAAGCTCAATGAAGTTTACACAGTAACTCCACTGAGGTTGACCAGGTCCAGGCGGACCAGTTGGGCATCCTTGTAGGCAGTAACTGCCCACTTGGATTCCCCCTTGCCATGCGTCAGCCCAGCCAATGCCTCCCTGGACATAGGAAATGACCCGTGGATGTGGTCCTCCAGCTCCTGAAAGACAGGGGGGAAAGGAAAAGCTGTTTGGCCACATGGGTGGCGTAGTTGGCATAGAATGTGGCCAGGACAAAGGGGGCCAGGACTTGGCGGAGTTTGCTATCTACTTTTTCTAAGAAAAAAGGTAAGTATTTTGAAAATTTTATTAATTTTGTTTTTTAGGCTACCTTCTTGTGTTTCTTCCTTGCCAGCAGCCTCGTCCAGCTTGGCCATTATTGGCACAAGCAATTGCACCGGCAATTCAGTATTCTCTGCTCTGGCATGCTTGGCAGGTTTGAGATGTTCATACGTCTCTGGGTTGTCAACCCAAACAGACAGTGAAAAAAGATTGTACGCCTTAAACTGGAGGCCCTTGACCACTGTCTTCTGGATGTTGAGAAGATGCTCAATGGTATTCTCAGGGGTGTCTGGCATTTTTGTCGTTAGTGCCTTTGCGGACACCTTGTTGATTTTGTCCCCAGTGAAGATAGCGTACTTAACTTTGGCTTTGACCTTGCAGTTGATGTCCTTGATTTTGGCAATCATCAAGTCAAGATCTTTGAGTAGTTTTTCAAGTTCTCTCATTTGATTTTTTACTAACCTTTTCATATATTTTTATAGTGTTTGCCCCAATAAATACTGTATTATTTTGATACTGTTGCCTCTTTGTTTATTCCTTTTTGTTTTCCCATCTACTACATTATCCCATTTTTTTACTCATTGTGTATATGTTTTACGCTCATCTCAATATGTGTTGTTTGCTTTGTGTTGGCATTGTTTCCTTGATTAAAATTTTATTTTTGGCGCTTGACATAGCCCCTTGTGAAAATATTAACAAAAATTTGGTGATCAGCTAAATTTGAATTAGAAAGTTATAGGTTAATTGTGTTTATATAAAGTTGTTAATGATCCAAATTCTAACCTTAATGATAAACTTTAATCCAATTAGGAGCCAAGTGATAAAGTGATTGTTGTGACATAAAGGGTCATTCAATAATTCTTTGGTGCATGTGCGCTAATTAATATGATTGGCTGGATGTTTTGCCATTGTACACCATTGCTGCTGTGGCAAGTTGTTGATAGACTAGTGCCCAATCAGCTACTGGGTTAGCACTAGTCCATCAACAACTTGCCACAGCGGCAATGATGTACAATGGCAAAACAGCCAGCCAATCATATTAATTAGCGCACATGCACCAAAGAATTATTGAATGACCCTTTATGTCATAACAATCACTTTATCACTTGGCTCCTGATTGGCTTAAAGTTTATCATTAAGGTTTTGAATTAAGATCAGTAACAACTTTATCTAAACACAATTAACCTATAATTTTCTAATTCAAATTTAGCTTATCACCAAATTGTTGTTAATATTTTCACAATGGGTGTATTTAAGTGCTAAAAATAACTATGTTCTGGATCTAGATACACAACATAGTAAATATTTGATTTTATGGAAATAAGCTTAAGATAAATAATAAAACAAACTATAAACAAAGAGAACATAAACAATTGAAATTCAAAATACTGATAATATAAATAGAAAATGTTTGGTGACAGGGGTTTATTGGGGCGGGGGAGAGTGATGCCTAGGAGGCATAATAGCGCAGGAAGGAAGATGTAGAGGCGGTGCTGGCCTGGGGGGTCTGGGATTGGGTGGGTTGGGCTTGCAGGTGTTGGGTGTTGGTGGCAGGGGTGGAGGCAGGAGGATCTCGTGTGATGGCTGCCATATAATTCTTGTTGTATTCCTCATTGGTCATTGGCTGGATGGGCTGGTAGGTGGCAGTGGCCCAAGGTGGAAGGAGCTTATCCTTACGTGATTGGTTGCCCATGTTCACATGGAAAACCATTTGCGCAAACAAGTCAGCCATCATCTGGCAGCCAAAGAGAAAATTGTGGTCAAGGACTCCAAGATAGAAATTGTTGAAAGCCTGAGGGAGGCGCTCCTGTAATGTGGATCTCATGTTAAAGAAGACAACATCAGCCAGATGGGCGTCTTCATGGCTGGCAGGGTAGACTGTGGCCAGGTGCCTGTGTCCCTGGATGGCCTCAAGGGCAGTGGAGCTACCCTCCATCTGGTGGCTCAAGAAAACCTGGTACTTGGAATTTGAGCCATCCCAGGAGTTGAGTAATCCACCAAAAATGTGGCAGTATGAGTAGCCATTGATGAAATCTGGGTTTGCCCAATAGTAGACAAAACTCTTGGCTGAAACAGCCAGAAATGGCAACTGCCAGAATTAACTCATTCCGCAAGTCAACTTACTATATGTCAATAATCAGAATTAAAAATACTTTAATGTCAACAGCATTGAAAAGTCAGAATTAAGTTTTAACTCATGCAGACTACTAAATGTTAACACTTTTTTAATAAGCAGAAACCTGTTTCCTGAACATTTTACTTAATAAAAATTAAGCTTCAAGATACTTTTTAGGGTAATGTGACAACATAGATTTTAAAAAGTCCATAAAAAATTATACATGAATATTGAAAAATTTAATAAAAATACACTTTTATCTTATTTTACTATGAAATTAGCTATCTTTACTATAATAAATTTTTCCCACTTATAAAAACAAAAAAGATTCAATACAAAAAAATGTAAGACATAAAATTTCACGTATTATAGCAAAATATAGCAATCAGAAACAGTAATATAAAGTTTTTCTAAATTGAAAACTACAAAAAACATATAATTTACTAGTAAAATACCAATATAGGCCATGTAATACAGTCTAAAGCATCAAACTATCAATAAAAAACCAATGATTTTATAAAAGCAGTATCATAAAATATTAATAATTTATTTAGAATAACTATTTATTTAAAAATATTATACTTAATATATAAGAACTATATAAAAAATTAGGCAATACTCAATAAATTTAATGAAAAGCTAGACTGTAATAACCTGGTTGCTATTAAGAACTGTGGCAATCTTCTTGATATATTCCCCAATCTCTGAAAGCTTATATTTGGCCTTGACAACTCCTTGATCTTCTCTTGATACCGTTTCTCTTTGGTGGTTCTCTTCTTCTTAGATGGGCGGTTCTCAATATCTCTGATGGATGCAGCAGTCTTCCCCTGTTGGACTTTGAGGTGCTCATAGAAGGTGTTGTATCTGGGCTTGATTCCAAAGGAGGACTTGATATGCTTATGCTAGCCCTCCAAAGATGAATTATTTTTCATCTTATCCTTAAGAACTGCCTGGTAGCAGTTCCAGTTGACTTTGGCTCTGGGCTTGCTCCAGCGCTTAGTGATCTTACGTCAAATCCACTGTGGTTCATAATATTCAATGAAAGGGTAGAAGGCACCATCATGTTTCTTGGCATATGAATCCTGGCATAGGAGCTCAAAGGCTTTTCCAGCATGCTCTGGCTTTACAAAGGCTAGTGCTACAAACTGCTGAATTAAGAACTTGCACTTTCCTGATGTATCTAGACGGTGGAGCTTGCTGAGCTCAGGTAGACCCTTTAGTTGCCTGTTGACAGCCTGTCAATAATGGAAAAAACACCCCTGTACCTCTCTATCAAAGGTATTTACAAAAGATTTATACTGGGCAGTTTCATAATCCATGATTATAGTTGAGGGGCCAAGTGCTTTACCTTGAGCTTCTTTTTCTGCACTAAGGGTGGCTTCATCCTTTTCATCATCATCTGGATTGGCTCTAGTGTTATGGCCAGGGGGACTCTTTATATTACTGGGTATGGCTTTGATGCCCTCCTGAAGGATTTTAAAGGCCCTTGTGTAGATCTCTTCTGTTGCCCCAGGAAGCAGAAAGTAGGCAAATGGGAGCACCTTGCCTTCAATAAGGGAATGTACAACCCATAGTTGGAAAAAAAGGCGGGGGCATACTGCAAAGGTACCATCACATAACCAGGTCTCTGAATCCCTCAACTGCTCCAGGTTTTGTTGTGTAGTATAGCATATAATTCTTGCATCTGCTGTAGGACCATAATCATGTAAAAGGAATACCTCATCACCATTGAACATCTTTAACTCCTCTGTCAAGACCAACTCTCCTTGAACCATGGCTGATTTCTTATGGGGGACTAGGTCATGGCGTTTGTCACATATGTACTTCACTAACTGGTTGCGGTCAGGGATGAGCTTCAAGTTCTCATTACTTAGGTATGTGGTGTCCTTAACTGCCAGATCAGAAGCCTTGACATCTTTGGAGACTGGGACCATTTGGTAGAGGTACCACTTTAGAAGCTTTTCAATAAGAATTATTGGAGCATTGCATGTGTGCTCTCCTTTTTCACTAGTGACTTTATCCCATCCTTCTGTATTGATTCTGGCAGCACAGCTTCTATCTTCACATACATAATGCTTGCTTCTTCCTGCTCTCTTCTGATTGTTACAATTGAAAACATAGCCATCACAGACTAAACTTGCACCTCATTTGACAGAAATTAGAGGGGAAACCCAAGGGAACTTCTTTAGGAGCTTAAACTCTCCTTTGAAGTTACATATATGTAACCTTTAGGGGATCCCATGGGCCAATTTTAATTGATGATATTCAGACAGTTAATTATAAGGAGCTTTCTTATTGATACTTGATGAGGAGGATGGAGGTGCAGATTTGTTGGGTGGTGGAGAGGAATTATCTGGAGTTGGATTCTTGCGCTTTCTGGACTGGGATGAGCTTGATTCCTTGGGACTTGATTCCTTTGAGCTTGATTCATCTGGGCTTGGCTGGGGTTCTGGACTCTTGGGTATCTTCTTTCTTCCTTGCTTGTTTAGTGAAACCTCATCTCCTTCTGATTGGTACCAGCTTGGAGAAGAGGAGGGGGCAGGGGAGGGCTCTTTGCTTTCAGGGTCTGGGGTCTTCTCCTTTGTATTATGTTTTGTTGAGGGCTCTTTGACTGGTTTTTTGTTGGGGTAGGGACTTTGGGCCTTTCCAGAGGCTTTGGGTACTTTCTTGGTTGACTTGGGGTTATTTTGTGGCTTCTTGGAAGATTTGTTCTATAATAATTAGAGTAGAGTTCATAAAGTAAGAATAATCATGTGAGAAATGAATAAAATTAAATAATAATCACTTGTTTTAAATTTTATTATTAAGTAAATAGTTTATAGAAGTATAGAAAGTAATTTTAGAGCTATTTTATTATTAAAGAATAGGAAAAACCCATGTTTAAATAAAAAGTTGAAATTCTGGTAGTCATAGTAGTCAAAAATATTTAATTTAGTTTTTCAGCATAAAAAAACGCTTTAATTTTGACGTCAACATACTGATAGTCAGCATTAAAGTGGAAAAACCCTATGTAAATCACTTATAAAGCTTGGTTAATATTTTCCAGAGTTGGTTTTTTAAGGCCAAAATCAATTATTTTTAAATTTTTAAAAAAATTAAAGAGTTGTATATGTAACTTATGAAAACTAAATAATAGGGATTGTAGAGGGAAGTCTAAAGTACAGCCCTGGGTACTTTGGCCTGAATTACCATACCATTGTATGCGTGCTTTTTGTTAAGCGGCAGTGTTTTACTAATAAATAAGTGAAGGTGTCAACATTCAGGCAGTCAGTGTTCTTTTATAGCAACTCTCCTATTAAATCTTGCTTAAATTATGTCACTTTTTTTGCTTAGCCGAACCCCTTTGTTGCAATTTAGGCAACGCGTCAATTTGACACAAAGTCAACCTTATAATTACATATATAAATTCTAGTTTTAACATATGTGTGTTGGCTTAAGTGGACTTCCGGAAATAAGCTATAGTTTATCCAGTGAGTTTAAAATAACAGTAAATATCTAAATAATACAAAGAATGCTCTGAAAGTTGGCATATGTCTTTGTTCAATGCTTATCTTAATATATATTTAATAAAAACAGTGGTATAAAATATAAAAAGTAGTTATTTTTAGAATATTGTGTATTTTATTAAGAAACTCATGGATTCTTATTTGGGGTTGACATCCAGATATTACTTACTGTAGTCAACCTTAGTGTAAAAGTACAAAGAAACTTACATTTTCATAGTAAATTATATTAGTTTTTTGGCTTAAAATTAAGCCTTTGTTTAAATGGTGTCGACATTATGTCTGTTCCCTTTTAATTTTGCAATTCTGACTTAATAATTCACTATGAAAAATTGGCTTAGTTTTGGAAATGCCCGATTCCAGCGGATAAATACCAAAATAATGTCAACTTACTGAATGTCAACAAATTGTCAACATTCAGTAAGTTGACTTGCGGAATGAGTTAATTCTGGCGGTTGCCCCAGAAATGCACCAATAAACGTCCCCTTCTTGACCTTCTTCCTTTTATTCTTGGCAGTAGCTTTTCCTTGCTCACCAAAATTGTTGAAAGCTATTGATAGCTTGTAATAGGAGATGATCATGACATCATCAGTTAGACTAGTCAGGCATCAGACCAGGGTTGATATGATGGCAGTGTCATACAGGGAATTCTCAGCGCCATCCCATTGATTGCCAGCAAAATTGGTAAGTGTTACAGTAGAAAATCAAATGGAAGGGATAGTGCACCCTCGCAAAACCCAAAATCAGCAAAGAACCGCAGCCAGACCCCTGAAAGAAATTGACAACTTAAATGCCGTCATAGACAAAAAATGGGTCAAAGCTGGGGTTGCTCAAATAGCCCTCAAAAATCTGGACCTGTCTTATTTTTCCACAAATAATTATGATGTCAGGAAGCCAGTCATAGGTAGAGACATTGGGCAGCTTGGGGTGAGGTGCAGCCAAGCCGGCGGGTAAGGCCCACCATAGAATGGGTGCTAACTTGATAATGTAAGATACAGATTGCCCGAGCAAGGACCAGGGTCCAGAGTTGGGGACCATGGAATCCACCAACCCTTTCAAAGCAATATAGAAAACTCCAAAAAGTTGGGTAGAGGTGGTCTCAGCAGTGGCAGGGGGTTCCAGTGGGCAGTCTGGTCTAGGGGTTAAGGGCAGAGTCATGGGAACAAAGTACGCTGGTAGGTAGTTGTACTTGTCTTTGAACAATAAGGGCGGTATCTTGACCCTCTTTCCTTTATGTCCTATGTATTTGGTACTTCTAGTCCTTGTCAAGGGGTTGGCAATAAGGATGATTTCCAAGCCGTAATTGTAATAGGCTGGGTTGGGGGGGTATTCAGTAAAGTGCACAGGTCCAAAGGGGGCTCCTAGGGGACGGTATAATGCCTGGGGCAATTTGGCAGGTTAGTCTCTGGAGGGGGCGGCAGCCTGGTTGTCTACTTGACTGGAATTAAGATGGAAGATCACTAAAAATAGATAGGGTAAGATTTTTTCAAACCAAAGGTTCATAAAACTTTATTATTGAAAATGACAATGTGGTCTTCATCATACCGCCAGGGTTTTTATACCATGGGATTTTGCTTCTTCAATTTTTTCAGGGTTCAGGTTTGCAGACAAGGCTCTGACGGGGCATGGATCTTGGCTTAGAGTCTTGAGGGCGGCAGATCCAGGTTGTGCCTGCTCTGGTGAATAGAAGTGGCAATGCTTCATTCCGCCGTCACTGTTCACTATGTCATCTGAGTAGTTCAATTGTACTACCCATTCTGGATGGAAGGCTGGCAGTTGCTGGTGGTCATTGGCAGAGTTAATAGTAGGTTTTGTTTTAACCTTCTTAAGACAAGCTACAACCTCTGCATAGGTCCAGATCTTTGGTGGCTCAAGATTGGCATCAATCTGGTGACCATTTGGGGAATTGTCCTTGGGAGACTGGCAGGTCTTGGAGTAACTCGTCAATTTGGGTTTGCAATTTAACAAGTGGGCTGTTTCCTGTCCACTTTGTGTGACTCAAGTAGTCTTTGGAGGTTCAGGGTTTGATTCCAAGGTTTCCAATGTTGGTTTCAAAACTCCAGTATTGGTGTTGGGCAGGTTGACAGTAGGTCCTTTCCCAACCTCTGTTAGCCAGGTTACATCTCCTTCACAGATATGGGTCTTCATTGGCACTAGTTTGGCGGCAGACTGGTAACTATTCAGGGAATCCTCTGTAGTAGGCCAGCGGATTGCAGAGTAATTTAACAGTTTAAACATGTGAACTAATGGATTGGCAGGTCCTGGACTGTCCTGGAGGGTTCAATCCGCCTTCAGGGAACTGGGGTTCAACTCTTGGGTTTTCAATACAAGTATTGAAATGTCATTCATGACATATGACAAGAAAATTACGTGTTATACACTATTTGGAGATGGCAGAACTTTCCCTGCTGGTCACCAAATCTTTTTTAAAATTATGACGTCATTTACTCAAATTCCAATGCAGGACCTCCAACTGCTGAAAGTATTCTTGCCAGCCAATCAGATGCCGCAGAATCCCCTCCTGCCCCATCTTGAACTCCCTTAAGACTTTCCCAGTTCCCCTCTAGAAACTTGTTTCTAGATAGCTTAATTTCCCTCAAAAATAAAAGAAAGTTATCCCAAAATGATGGTGTATCTGGGGCTGTTTGCCCCTGTCCTAGAAAGACTAGCCTTTGTGGCCGTCAAGGTTACTGTTGATTCCATGGCCGCAACCTGGCCTGCCCTTTACATGCCAATGCCTTCAGATTCTTTTTCTAATTTTCCTTTGCAAGTCATTTGCTTACTGAAAATTTCTACCTCCATCTACTGCTACACTACTATTGGATCCAAGATGTTGAACCTGTCCTCCCAATTTAGTCTCCTGCTTGTCAAGCAACTTATAATTTGTTTATTATATCCTCATTTTATTTCTTTGAATCACGCTGCCTACAATTTCACCTTAACAGTAAGAACCCTTATGGAAGCCACCTTCCCATACATCCAGAGCTGCACCATGCACTCAGACACCCAAATGCCATGGTGCACAAGTTGCTTCCAGACCTGGGTCAAGGGAAGCTTGGGGTCCCGCTGGAGGAGATTGAGCATGATTGGGTATGCCTCAGTTATCTGGGACTCTTGGGCCTTCTTGGGCTTCTTGGCCGCCCCGATCTGATTCCCCCTGTTCATCATGCTGTTGAATTCCCGCATGACAGTACCTCGGGTAAATTGCAATTGGTCAGCAATCTGATCCCAGGACAGACCCTGCAGGTTGAGTGCCACAATTTCCTGAAGAATTTGGGCAGTGATTATTCTGTGTTTGGGGTGCTGGGTGGGGGGAGCTGAAGCCTGATTGGCTGAGGGAGGGGCAGGTTGGGCGATGGCGGGAAGTTGTTCCAAATTGAGGTTGCTATCCTGATTGGTTGGTTAGTGGGCAGCTTGTGCAGGGGTGGGTGTGGGAGCGGGGGCAGCACTAGACGCGAAGTGACTCTCAAACAAGTCAAAGCCATATGGGTCAGGGGACAGTAACAGGTCAGCTTCCTTGTTACCTGCCTCAAAGGCTTGGGTGTAAACAGGTGCCTCCACTTCCTGAGTCTCGCCTTCATTGAAGCTGGCTTGGCTGCTGCTGGCTTGGCTTCTGGCACTGTTGAAAATATTGCTGTTGAAAACCATATTGAAAAAAAAACCTAGAATAAAATCACTAAAAGTAGAAATTTTAAAACTTAATGATTTATTTTTATTGTAATCTCAAGTCCATATTTGGAAGATTCTCAAAACCATTCCATACAAATATGGAGCCATGAAAATGAATAAAATGCCTCTGTTCCTAAATTGGATAGCTGTTGATTGGCTGTTATACTGTTATTTTTTGCTTTTAGGCTGCTCATACTACACATCTTGTGTGAGTTCATTTTGTTTTGTGCTTGTGTAATCTTGCTTCTAGATTGCTCAGATTTTGTTTCATTTTGGTCCTTCTGTCGGTGTCTCATATGAATCCTGATTGGATTATAATATACTCCGGAATAGCATCCATCCATTTCACTTGGTGTGTCAGTTCATTCTGTTTGTGGTTTGAACTACACTGCTTGATGTTTGATATAATTTTGTATAATGGGCTAGTGAAATTTTGTTTTTTGTTTGACAGTTCATTTATTAACTGAACTTTTATAAATTAATTGAATCCTGAATCTTGCGCAACTTGGATTTTGTTCAAATCTGAAATCATTTCATTTAAATCTGAGGTATTTTTGATTGTTGCCATAGCTTTTAAAGCTACTGTATTATTCTTTCAGGCCCTTTTAAATTGCTTTATATATTCAAGCATCTCAGGGTCATCAATCCAAATAGACAGTGGAGTGAGAGTTTAAGATTTGAACTTGTGCCTTACCACTACAGTTTTCTTCATGTTAAAAAGATATCCATAGTCTTCTCTGACTATCAGGAATTTCAGCTTGTAGTGTTTTAATGCTGGCCTTGTCAAATCTCTCACATGTGAGAGCCACATTCTTCACTTTAGCTTTGATTTTTATCAATCTTCTTTATCTCAGCAATTTCTGAATCAAGGTCCTTCAGCAGCGTCTAGATCTCTATCATTGTTTTTTTACTTGCCTTTATATATGCTTTTATATTTTACTATAATCAAATAAACTATCTATGATTCTTATCTTGATACTTCTTTGCTTTCTGGTGTATTTTTTTGTTTTTCTGTATAATTACTACATCACATCTCTTTTTTCTTTTTGATTATTGTTCAAATGCTTTGTAGCCATTATCAATTATTTTTGTTTACTTTGTGATTTGCTGTTATTCCATAATTACTGTACTTTTTAAATTTTTAGAGCAGCCCTCTTTATTTCAATGACAAAGTATTTGTATTTTAGTTTATTTTACATTAGTTCTTTATATGTTACAGTAGAACAACAAATGGAAGAGATAGCACATTATCAGAAGAAACAAAACCTATGAGGAGCTCCATTTGAATCCCTGAAAATGTTGAATGATTTAAATGTTGTTATTGAAAAAAATGGGTTAAAGCTGGAGTTGCTCAGATAGCCCTTGAAAATTGGGACCACCCCTGCTTTGCACCAATTAATTATGATAAGAATATTACACAGTATACATTTTTTTAAAGAAGTAAGCACTTGGCCTGCTGGTCACCAAATCTTTTTTTCAGATTATGATATCATTGATTGGAATTCCAATGCATGCCCTCCAACTGTTGAAAGTATTTGAGCCAAACAATCAGATGTTGCAGAAGCCTCACCTCCCCCATCCTAAACTCCATTAATTTCTCATTCTCCTCTAGAAATCTTTTTCTAGATACTTTACTCACATTGGAAAATAAAGAAGCTTATTTTAAAAATTCTTGAATATTTGGGCCTCCTGGCCTCAGTGTTTGATAATTTCACTACTGCTGTAGTCTAGTTAGCAGCAGACTTCTTGACTGTTCCTTGGTGCGCCCTTTATATTTCATCCACTTCCAATTATTATTATGATTTTCCACTTATAATGATTTTTCTGACTTCAATTTGACCTTCATCTTCTGTTATACCTCAAGAGGCTCTCAAATACTTGCAGCCTCCTAACAATTTGGCCTGCTACTCCTCAAGAAATTGATGATCTGTCTGTTGTATCCTCATAGATTTTCCTTGAACAGTGCAGCACACCACTTAACTTTAACAGGCCTGGACTGAAAGGGCCAGTAGATGATAGTGGCTACTATCATCACATAATTAGCAGCAGTAGCCCAAAGGCATCATACTACCATGTACTGAATAACTTGTTCAGAGAGCCCCAGCATGTTGAGATAAGCAAAACCAAGCTTGCTGTAGCCATATGATGAAATTTTGGTGACAAGTTGGAATTTTACTGCAGCGGCGCTCATGAGCTGGCTTGTGGGGCAAGTTAATAAAACTGGGCAATACCTTGGAAGGAGAAGGAGGCACAGGATGTCAGGAATATTTCTGACAAAAGAATGCAAGAAATTAATGTTTGTGATAAATGAGTACCAAACAGAGAAGAAAATTATTTGCAGAAGTTTCCCCTGATTGGGAAAACTGCCACAAAAATCTCACATCAAGAACAAAAATTTTAAATTTTGGTAAAATTGCCTTTTATAGGCTGACTGCCAGCCACACACCCAGCCTGGCGGCTTGCCAACTGCAACTGCTTGCTCCTGCTACTGGCAGGGCACCCACCATGGCCGGCCTGTCCCCCTGCTCAATGAAGAAATTGTCAAATTGGAAAACAAAAAAAGGCAATTTCCCCAAGTCCTAATTTAGGGGGGAACTGCTGCCTAAATTGGGAACTTGCCAAATGAAGAGGGGGTTGCCAAGCCACCTGGAAAATTATTCATGCACTAAACCCAGTAAGTGAATTTGTGTGCATAAAGAAGGCCCAACCCTCTTGCCACTGCAATTTGGATTTTGGTGATACATTCCCACTTGATAATTCACAATGTCATCCAAGAAAGGGAATCCCAGGTAACATCAAGTATCTTGGGTTCCCAATCCAATGCTTCTTAATATTTCTGTCACACAGAGGCAATAATATATAATAAATAAAAATCTCTTGATGATAGTTGTGCTATATTTGAGTGAAATTACCTTTGATAGTTATTGCATAAAACATAAAAAAACTTTTACCACTACATAAATTCAGACACTAAGCTTTTTCAATCATTTCCCAGGAGCCAGAAGATGAAACACCTTATCTTCTCTGCTGTTATTATAGCCTGCCTAGGGGTTGGAGGGCCACCAGCCTGTCAGGATTCTCCTTTTATTTTATTCCTGCTGCTGGTATTCACTTCACTACAATTGGTTCCTTTTAATATCCTTTAGTTAAGAATATCAGGATTTTCAATTCCCCATACATCCCTCTCCATTGCTCTTATTTTCTGGGTCAAATTAACCTAAAGATTAACAGTTAGTTTCAATTTTGAACTTACCTTCACTTCACAAAAGAGTTTCAAACCCAATACCTATGCACTGGGTTAGTTTAAACCAGTACAAGATTAATTACCTTTTGTTTTTTTCTCTGCTTCCCTCCCCACTTACGCCAGCAGCCTTGGACCAAGTTTTCCTGTTCTTCTGCCTTTGCTTTCTTAGTTTAAGCAGGCAATCAAACCACCGGCTTCCTTGTTCTTCCCTTTACCTTGTTTAAACCATTTTAAGTTAGAATAACTGTAAACATGTACCTGTGGTTTGTTTTCCTTCCTTAATACCAACTAACTATCCTTGGTTAGTCCCCACACCCTTTACTTTTACCTCAAAACCCAGACTTGAATAAAAGCCTGAGTTTTACTCAGTCTCAAATTAAGTTGAGATTGTTTGACTTGCATCCCAAAAAGGTAATTGTTAGGTTTTGTGGCTTGTGTTCCTCTTTCAATTTTTAATCTAGTTTAATCTTAGTTCATGATTCCTTTTGACTTTATCCTTTGCCAGTTAGGCAGCTTTTATAGTAGCACCCACAATTTAATTATTGATAGCTTCAATCCCCCTGTGTCAGGGATTATTTCCCTGACTAAATGAATCTTATTGACATCCTTTGCAAAAATGTTTCCTCAAACCAACACAACTACAAGGAAATTGTGGCCAGTTTGTATTTGGACAAGGAGTTTAACAGGAATCAAACTCAGAACCCTAAAGAAGGGCCCAGTGTTAATACAGAATCAACTATCCAACTTAGTTCACCTATATATGTGGATCCTATTCATTCAACTTTTGCTCTGGCTTTCAAATTGGTTTTCAAAAAGGTTATTAACACACTTAACAATGTCACTTACTGCTTGCCTCCTGATTGGCTACAGCTGTCTTCCTTGCCACTCTGGAATCAAATGAGCCTATATTTGATCAAAGCTCTGTGCTTAGTTTTAATTGATTACCTTGCCACACTCCGCTTAATTATGAACAACATTATGGCTTATCCTTGGATCCACTGTTTCAACCTTTTAACCATGCAAATTATTAAACTACACTTTCATCAGTGTTTGAAAAAAGGTATTACTTTGATCACAAGCCCATGAAAATCCCTCTTATTCTCTAAAATACCACTTAAATGTCCCAGCCTTAATTTGGAGGGTATTTAAGTGAGCTATTCTCATCATTTCTCTTTGTTCTAACAATAAAGACTTTATCCTACACCTGCTACTCTTTCACCTTCTGATAACATATTTTGAAGCCATGAGAAGAAATCTATTCCTGTTATGGTTTCTAGCTTCCTTCTTGCCAGTGGTATCAACCTTGGAAAACCCAACACCTACAACTGACTGGTACAGCTCTTCTCCAGATGATGCCCATCAAAAGGAATACCTTACCCACAGATGGTTCAAATACCCCTCCGGCCACTGGGGACGTAAATTCCAATATGGCTGTTGTTTACTCCGCCTCCTACCAAACCTGCTCTGGTTAGACCTTATGCCTCCTTTTACCTCTTGACGTACGTGGTGGGTTACTACCTACTTGGTTGGTTCAGTTCTATGTTTGGAAGATTTGCTTACCTGGGACACCTAGAACATCTCACAATGGTCATAGTTCCTATTGGCTTGGTAATAGCAGGATTTAACTTAGGGGCCTTGGCTCACCAACTAGGGAACTTGTTCCCTGCCAAGTGGGTCCCTGACACCCTGCTAGGGTAGACCATTTCCCAGACTTAGAAATTGACTTTTTAACCAAATTGTCAGTCATTAAGACTGGTCTCTATTTTATTTTCTTAGGGTTAATAAAGTGTCTTAGTCCTTATTTTACTTTGTATAAGCTCTTAGGAGCCTTAGTTCAGTTACTATTGCAAACTTTGCCTACTTTATTATATTTGACAAATATTAACATTCTTGGGTTAAAGGCTTTAGCTTATAATAATCTACTCCAAGCGTTCAGAACTAACACAGCCCACTTTTAAACCATATGTGTCTTTTCAAGAAACCACCAACAAGTATTACTATGGGGAGCCAGAACAACTAAACTCCTCCCCACTCTACTCCTGGCCTACATAGGTTTTTCCCCACTCAACCTTTTCCATAGCTGTATACACTTTTACATACTATGTACTCACATATTTTGCCAATAATTTTGGACAATTTAATGTACTTACCAAGGTGTGCCATTAGGTATTGACAGTATACCAAATTGTCATCTAACTAACAGGGTTAAAGTGTGGAACTTGACACCCTAAATTTCTAGAATACTCCCCCAAATATTGGTGTGACTGTACTACAGTCACATTGGGCTGTGGTTTAACCAAGAGGTTGAATTGTGATGAATTTCATAGGTTGAAATTCAAAACAATAGGATTGGCCTTGAAGAGACTTTCCAGTGTAGTAATTGATACCCAGGAATCAATTAGGCTGTACTAATTGAGGGCTGTAATGAATAATCTGAATAATTCAGATTATGAGACTAGGTGTCTCAAACCGTCTAATTAACCATGGAGGTTAATTGATACCCAGGAATCAATTAGGCTGTACAAATTGAGGGCCGTAATGAATAATCTGAATGATTCAGATCATGAGGCTAGATGTCTCAAACATAATTTATTAACTGGGAAGGTTAATTAATATATATACCCTGGAATATGATTGATGAGGATTTAATCATAGGGTCAAAATGGACTTGACTGTGTCAAGTAAAGACTTGTTGTCTTCAAACAGATTAATTAACTGAGAAGGTTAATTAATATATGCTGGGAATATAATTAATGAGGATTTAATTATATTGTTTAATTGCCTTGACTGTGTCAAGAAGTTTGGTTAAGGTTAGTCAAAAGTAAACCCCCAAATTGTGGTTTAAAAGCGCCGCGTCAGCAAATTCATTGGGTTAAAAGCACTGCCTAATAGATTTGCAAGGCGCCACCCAGTGAATGTTTCAGGCGCCGCCTGGGAAAATTCCTGGATGCCACAGTGGCAGCTGGTTCAAGTTTCAAAGCATTTTAATGGGGTTTTAAGGCAAAAACAATTAAATGCAAAAATAAATCAATGTAGACAATGGTGTCTATGCATTTAGGATTGATCAGCTGGTTCCCAGTTAGAACAAGGATAGCTTGGATCAGGAATACAGATATTCCACAGGGTTTTGGCACTGGAAGTCTGGAATGCTTCAAGCCAAAGCAATACATTTCCACGGAAAGAATCAGGTGATTCTGGAATGTATAAGGCACATTCTTATAGGTTAAGAGTGGGAAGATATTTTTGGTAAAGATCTGGATTGGATGACGCCGTTATGTCATAAACCACATGATAGGAATCCAGGTATGATTCCAAAGCCAGAGGGGTTTTCAGCCAAATGTACTCCAATTGGTATATAATGGAAAAATGTTAATAATTAATAAAGATGATACTTATGTGTGACAATGGTTAATTTACACTCAATCTTTTTAAGCTTTGTGTTTTTGGCTTTTAACTGAAATAATACTACCATGGAATGAAAGAGATGGTCTGCAGCTAAGACTATGGGAAGCAAAAAATGTGGAAGTGATCACCAGATGGCAACAAGTTTAACGCCAAGATTGCTTGCCTGGAATCCAAGCTCATCAAAGCTTACATAAATGATTCCCTGTCAAACCATAAAAGAGTCAGACCGGGATAATGAAAAAGCAAGCATGGATTTCCTGGATCCGTCACAATTGGGTATTTACAAAGGAGCAGGAACTAGCTCTTGATCCATTACTCTGGAGGAAGGAACAGGGGCAAACATTGGTTGATTGTAGATAGCAAGAAGCTGCTCTGTCTCCCAGCGCTAGCGCTGGATCTGCAGGTACTCTCTATTAGATCATACTAACAGTATAAGATTTGTGATAATGTAATAAACTCCTTAAAAGTAAAAATTCTCAGATTGTATGAAATAGCATTTGTTTATTTAGAGATGTTAAAAAGGAGGGGTTTATATATTACCCAGCTATATATTGTTGGGGAATTAGCTTTTGGCTAGGTAAGGCATCTTGATTAGCTGGCTGGTCACATACCACTCTTTCCTTGATACTGGCATCATCCATTTGGTTTCCCAGGGGTGGCAATCCACTCATTCCATGTCCTGGGGAATGAGCCAAACCTTTTGATCTTACAGGGATCTTTTGGGGGCAAAATACCCAACTTCTGATAGTTTTGGTCATAGGGAAGCATTTTCAGTGGTTAGCAACTCTTTTCTGGATACTTCTTGGTGAAAGTGTCTCCAGGGAATCAATTCTGAATTTTGGGAAATAGTGGTATCAAATTCTGAAACCTTATTGATAGCATAATTGGTTAATTGCATGAGCATGCAATTGCAAATTTGCATCCCTTTGATTTAATATTGTTTAATTCTTTGTCAGGGTCATTTTGGGCCCTGAAAAATACTGCCATCTCCCACCTGATCAAGTGGTATCTTGTGCAGGTGATACCTACCTCAAAGGATCTTTATATCATCATTTGACTGTGATTTCACATAAGCACTTTTCTACCATCAACTTGAAGAAGGTGCCAACCCAAAATCATTTGTTCAAGTTTGTGAACAATAGGCATCAAGCCTCTAACCTCCTGGCCAAGAGCGCCACTACTATCAAAGACTGTCATGGCCTGGCCTGAAAATTTTAATATAAGGTTTAGCTGCTTTATGTTTTAAGAAAATAGCCTGAATTCACACCTTTAAAATGACGTATTGATCTTGTTCCTAGCTGCTCTAGACCCTGACTTATTGCCAGGGCCAAACTGAAGCCCAGAACATGGTTCAAACCCCTGCGCTTGGCCGCCAAGCAAAAGCAAGGGCGGCTGAGAAAGCCCGCTGGGGGATTCAAACCCCCAGTCACCCACCAGGGCAGGAAAGGGCCGCTTTAAACTTCCCTGGCCTATTTGGGCAGTTTGAAGCAACCCAAAGCCAGGTCCCGTCCTGGGGCCAGCTTTAATGCTGGCCTGGGGGAGCTTGTGGCTCCCAACAGCATTGGGGCACCCTGCCCCAATGCTACAATAGGGCTGGGTGCACCCAATGCTGTAATGAATCAGATCTGCTGGGTGCTGCAGCAGATCTGATAAATTTCAGATTTCTGCTGCTGCCACTACAGTTAAACCTCCCACTGTTCCTGCTACCACCAATCACCCCAGCTGCACTGATGTATTAATTGATAATCTTTCAGCTACTGGAGATGCTGTCAACACAACCAATAAATTGGTTGTGAACAGCACCTCAATTGAGCTGCAAGATTCAGAAATTCTTGCAGTCAATGACCAAGAGAAAATCAAGACTAAAAATACCAACCAATTATCCACCAGCCAACAGAATTCCCCTGCCCAGACCAAGTCACCCAAATTCCAACCCACACTTCCCAAGCCCCTTCCCACTACGTCTCAGATGCCAGTGCCCAAGAGTTGGGACCCTAAGAGCCCTTGAAGATTAAGCAGTAGAACATTCCAAGGTAGACCAGATTAGTGGTATAAAACACACTTTCCCCCACTTAATTCAAGTGCAGACAACATCAAATAAAGTAAATGAATCTTTCAGTTTTGTTTGCTTTATTAGGATTTCAATTTATACACCACTTGAGCAGAAGTCAAACCTGAAGACTAGAGTACCACCCTAGACCTACACCTATGGACTACCAGCCAGGTCCAGATCCTGGAATGGCTGGCATTCTCTACAACTCTCCTGCTCCCTCCATCCCTCAGCCCTACAACCACAGTAGAGATGGAATGGTCATCCTGACAATCCTCAGTCTGGCTGAAGTCGTCATTCCCAACCTTGGTGCCTACTGCCCTTTAGCCGTTGGATTGCTTTACCTAACCTGTTCAGCTCCATTTCTCTACTGGGCCCTTGTTACCTGTTATCCAGATGGATTAAGATCTCCTTTGATGCCTTGGTACATGACGGCCCCCAGCCATGACACTTATGGACAATAACTGATCCAATTGCCAAAACACGGCAAAGCCAAACCAATAAGGATCATAGAACTGGTCAATAAACACTGTGAATAAATCCAAGCATAAATCTGCAATGCCTGAATGAATCAGAGCGGCCAAATGCTTGTTGGAAAGCCACTGAAGAGGATAATTCAATTGCACTGATTTTAGATCATGAATTGAAGATCCATGTAAAGGTAGAATATCTTGCAATTAGGGTTGCCCTGAAGGTTTTGCCAATCCCAGCCAAAAAAGGTTTGAAGATTAGTCAGCTGAGCACCCAGATTAAGCCAAGCATAACTCATCAACAACTGAACTAAATCAAATATCCAAACACTCAATGAAAAGCTACTGACAAGGGGAATCTAATAGTACGGGTTCTAGCCCATGAATTGAAGGTCCTTGCAAAGGCAAACCTTCTCAATTGGAATATGAGTGAAACTGGTCATGAGGTGCTCTATCTTCCAAGTGATTCTTCTACCAAGAAGTATCTACAAGAGTCAAGAAAGATCCTGAATAATCCTGGAAAGGGTATAAAATAACCCTATCTCCCCTACTTCACGTTGTGATCATTCTTAGTATTGCCCAATAATAAAGCTCAAGTTCATATCCAAGTTTGATTTGTTATCAAGATTGCCATAGAGAATTGGACCCCCATCAGGACCCCCTGGGCCTTGACAAAGACCTTTTAATCACTGATGCCCTCAAGAAAACTGATGATGATGATATGCTCCTGCTTCATGACAATGAGCAGGAAGAGAAGGATAGAATCATTGCCTATGCCACAACCCAAAACCTGGAGCAGCTCAACACTGCTACCACCTGGCTGTGCAACAGCACATTTGCAACCTGCCCCACCCTTTTCAAACAGCTTTGGGTACTGCATGGACAGTTCAATGACCAGGTTATCCCTCTTGTTTTCTTTCTCCTGTGTCAGGGCCCAAGGGCTCTCAACTCTAATCCATTTAAACTATAGTCTAATAGAAGTCCTTTATTTATTATTCAGACCAAGAATGATCACAATGGGAAAAGGGGGAACTAGGTTGTTTTTATACCATTTATGTTGGTCTTTGAGATTCTTCCAGATTATTCCTGAAGGCCCTTGTATCTCTATCTGGGGGGGTCATGCTAAAAGTTTGAGACGTCAGCTGACTAATTCTAATCATATTCCTTTGGCCAGATTCAAACTTTGCGCTTTGCTTCAGTTGGTCATATAAAAATACTTTGGATGGCTTTTCCTCATCTGGGGCTTTCATTTGAGAGTAAAAACGTCCAAAACTGATCACTGAAAGCTGAGATATGATTGGATTTGCCCGCTCACTAATTGTTGCTTGTCTTGATTTGAAATCCAATCTTGCAACCATTTTGGGACATGTTGACAGGGTTTTTGAACCCGGCTCTTTAACTTGTCATAACTTTTGATCTAGGGTACCTAGGGGGACCATCAAGGTAGCTTTCTGACAGCAAGAAGTAGCTTTATTGATCTAAGTTTTTAAAACGTGTTTTTTTAAAGCTACCATGTCATGGCGGGCCATGACATCCTGCCTGGTACCAAGAAAGATGTCTATGTCAGGGCCTTCAAAATTGGAAGAGATGCTCTAAGCTCTCTCCCGACCAAAAATCTTTCTCCTCTATCTCATGCCACCTGTAAGGTCCTGTAATAACCCTGATAAATAACTGAACAACATTGAAACTAAGGGATGCAAATATGCAATTGTGCAATTGAGCCTGAGAAATAAGGTCTCAGTAACTCACACCACCATTCCTCAAATGCCAAATTTGATGCATTGGGGGCACCTGCACCTGGAGGCACCCTCCAGAGCAGCTTTTACCTCCAGGAATGCTTCATATTGGCCAAAAAACTCAGAATTTGGGGATTTCGGACCCCAAAAAATCCCTGGAAGACCACAAGGTTTGGCTAATGTGCCAGGACCAGAAATTAGTAAGTTATCACCCCTGAATAGCTAATCAGAAGATAGCTGTGCCAGAAAAACAATGGCATGTGATCAGCTGGCCAATCAAGCTGCCCTGCTAAACCTAGAGTCAACTTCCCAGCATTATATAGCTGGGAAAGTTAGGAATTCCTTCCCTTGTTGACATCTTCACCTAATAAACTTTTTTTGGGTAATGAACTCTGAGCATTTATACTTTGCAGGAGTTTATTACATTATCACAAATTTCATACTGCTTGTGCTATCAAATCAAAAGTACCTTCAGTACCAACACCAGCACTGGGAAACAGAGCAACTCCTTGCTGCCTCTGACCCACCAATGTTAGCCCTTGTTCCTTATCCCATAGTGCTGGATCAGGAAATAGCTCCTGCACCTGCACCCCTTCTCTTCTTTCCTGGTGTCCCTCTGCTCCGCCAACTTGCCCCATTGAGTCAGCCCATGAGCGCCGCTACTAGAGAACACCCTCTTGTTTCTTCTATCCCTTCATATGACTACAGCAAGCTTAGGGTTACTTCCCTGACAATTCTGGGGCTTGCTGAGCAAGTGATCCCCAACATGAGAGTGTGGCGTCCTTGGGCCACCACTGCTAATTATGTGATGAGGATGGCCCCTGTCAGCTACTGGACCTTTAAGGTTTGACCCTTGGCCAAAGGTTCTCCTGAGAGCAACCCAGACCATGACACCACAAAAGAAAATCTTTCCTCCTCTGAGAAGGATGTGGCTGCCCTTGCTGCTGAGCAGCTAGCTAATACATGCTCTCTTGGGCCAAAGGTTATCATAATAGACTCTGTGCAAGCTCAGTTTAGTGTTATGGTAGATAATCAAATGGAAGGGATAGTGCGCCCCCGTAAAACCAGAAACCAACAAAGAACTTCAGCCAAATCCCTGAAAACATTAGAAAATTTAAATATTGTTATTAACAAAAAATGGGTTAAAGCTGGGGTCGCCCAAATAGCCCTGGAAAATCTGGTCCTGCCTTATTTTCCCCCAAATAATTATGATAAGAAAATTACGTGTTATACACTATTTGGGGATGGCAGCACTTGCCCTGCTGGTCACCAAATCTTTTTTTAGATTATGACGTCATTGACTCAAATTTCAATGCAGGACCTCCAACTGCTGAAAATATTCTTGCCAGTCAATCAGATGCCGCAGAATCCCCTCCTGCCCCATCTTGAACTCCCTTAAGACTTCCCCATTTCCCTTCTAGAAACTTGTTTCTATATAGCTTAAAGTCACTCAAATAAAAAGAAAGTTTTCCCAAAAAATGTGGGGTCATCTGGGACTGTTTGCCCCTGTCTTTGACGGATTATTGCTTATTGTCTTCAAGGCTGCCATTGATACCATGGCCGTGCCTTGGCCCGCCCTTTACCTGTTGACGCCCTCAGATTCTTTCTCTGATTTACCCCTGCAAATTATTTTTATCCTGAAGATTTTGACCCCCATCTTCTGCTACACAACCACTGGCGCCAAGATGATTAAACTGTCCTCCTGATTTGGTCTCCTGTTGCTCAAGTAACTCACAATTTGTTTACTGTATCCTCATTGTTTGTCCTTGAGTCATGCAGCTCACTGTTTTGCTCTAACATTCAGAGCCTTTCAGGCCACCTTTAGTGGGGAAGTACGGGGCTGCTTCTTCTGTTTAGTCAGGACCTCATCAAACATCTCAAGAGTGAGAAGGAGCTCTTTGAAAAGTGCCTCAATGATGGGAGAGAAAAACACTGCTTTGCCAAGACCCAGCTTGCTGCCTTGGCTTTTTTAAAGTAGGAGCACACTGGGCTTGCTTTTGAGACCATCCAGAAGGATGCTTATGTGAAGAAGCACTCCACTATCTTCAAGGGCTACCTTGAGTGCTTTGAACGCCAATGAGTAAGCAAGAAGGTGACTGCCAGGAGAGGAAAGAGTGGGGCTGCTGCCCCTTGAAATTGCTGCAATGGCTGCCTGAATAAGGAAAGGAAGATAACATTTAACCTCAAGGTGTGGCATAAGCACATGAAGACTAATTTTGGGGCCAACCCCAAATTTAATAAGTTTTTCTAGAAGCTCCAGGAAGAGCTGTCTCAAAGTTCTGTGACCTGGCCAACAGGGTGGCCCCAAAGAAGAAGAGCAAAGAGCAATAATACCAGGAGGCCGTGCAGAAGGTGGTAAAGAAAAATTATAAGGTGGGGGAGACTAAGAAATCCCTTGAGGATGTGGCTACTGCCCTTGCTTGTGATGGAAATCACTGGATAATATGAAGCTGTTTCTAAATGATGGGGAATTACCACCCAAATCCACATAGAATTGATTATTAACCACCAACGCGGCTTCAGATATTTTTTTGTGAAATTTCCAATTGTAACTCCAGGATTGAGTAGAACAATTAGTCCAAACCAGAGTAAGCCAAGTTAAATGACCTGAGAAAGCATCAATGCATCTTCAGCGTAGAATTCTGGGCATTGGGAAGGAACACAATTTTCAGTTTCAAGAGTGGGGGGAGGAGATACAAAATTGGCTGGCATAAAATTGACATTTGGCGGCGCCACCAACAAAGTTCCAGATGCTGGGCCCCATCTTCCTGAAATAATTCTTTTCAGAGTCAGATTGTATGGGATATACCACAACAACCCAATCACAGGATGAATTTTTAAATTTTAAAATTAGAACTTTGGATAATTGTGTTGTAACTGTGCTGTTTTAGCAGAGTTATACAGGGAAAAATATTTAGAAGCTAGATAATAATCTTTATTGAAAGATAGTGATTATATAGTTCATGTGAATCAATGGATAGCAGGAACATGATTGGTGATCACACAGCTGGATGAAAGAAGGGGGTGGCTTGATCCTGATAATGAGTCAAGCGCCAAATTAAGGTATCCACCGTAAAGGATCATCATCTGTTCATGTTGTTGGATTTGGTAATTTGAGTTGACTTCCTAGTCTGGCTTCAGGTGACTGGATAATCAGATTGCGGGTCACAAACCCGCTTGGTTGGAACCTTGCTGGCAGGTCAAGCCTGCAGTTTTGACAATTGATTTTTATTGAGCAAATTTAGGAGGACTCAACTCTTAGAGTTGAAACAGGGAAAATTATTCAATATATATCAGAAAAATTGAATAAGCAATACCACCTGAGTCTTGATCTTCTATTCCTTCTGCATCTTCAAGTAATTATCTAGTCCAGGTTGCAAAGAACCCTTGCGTGACCAGTTTCTGACAACCATGCTGATTAATGAGCTTATATTGGGTGACCCTCATACAGTAGTTTTAAAAGCTATGGCGACAAGCAAAATGAACTCAGATTTAAACAAAATCATTTCAGATTTAAACAAAATCCAACTCTCAGGTTAAAATATACACTCTGTTAACAGGGTTTATTGGCGTTAATAGGCAAAATGGGTCAACACAGCAAAGAAGGACTCACACACAAAACAAAACCATTCAAAATTCAATCCAAAATACATGGATTCACAAACAAAATGGTGTGAGTTGGCTTTCGGTGTACATATGCTTACTATGTGAATTGGTGACAAAATACACCCACACATGGTGCGTCAAAACTCAATCCAAAAATGAAACATAATAGGAACTCAAAAAAACAAACAAAATCACTCACACAGTTTGTGCAATGGATTGTAATCAAGAATGATACCAAGGCATCTAAAATAAGACATGAGATCTGAAACATAAATTTTAAAAATATTGTGTTGGGTGCTTATATTTGGCATAAAATCTGGGAAAAAGGGTGGAAATTATTTTGGGTATTCTAAAATGGGTGTGGTAAAACCAAAAACAACTAACTAACTAAGAAATAAAAAATCTATAATTGAGATATTGGGTGGGAAAAATATTAGTTGAATATCCATAAACAGATAAAAGCAAAAATTAAAATTAGGGAGTAACTTAATTAAGTTTTATTTAATGTTTTATTAAATTTTAAAATGGAAGGAGCACAACACCAGAGTACCAATACACCTGTTGTGCGCTGGGGTTGCAGTTGCCCCTGCAGGTCAAAGAATACTTAGTACAACACAAGTGCCTACTCAGGAGGGAGGCAGGAGAGGAGAGTTCCATAGTGACACTGCACTGACACAGCTGGTTCAAGGAGCACAAGCTGCTAGGGTGCAGAGCATAAACCCTTGGGTCCCCAAGCTGACCTGGAAGCCCACCAAGGTTACCACAACAAAAACAGTTAGAAACAAGGAGGTAGAACTTACTTCATATGTGTTCAACGTTGTGTACCAGCAAGAGTTAGTCCGGTCAGCCATGCTGGAGAAGGTGAAGCCTGTACTTGATACTAGCTACAAGCTCTACGTCAGTGATGGCAATCAGGAGAATGACAAGAGCCCCAGTTCTACCAAACCAATGAGGGACAGCTGGTGTTAAAGAAAGTTGCTGCGTTTTACACCAAGGTGACCATGCCCTGTGTTGTGCCCAACGCCAACAAGCCAATCCCCACCGCTAAAAAGCCCGCTCACAAGCGCATTCCTGACATTAAGTGCACCATCCTTCTCTGGCTCATGTGAGAATCTGGTGATTACAAGGCGGCTGCGGCTCTTGTTGGGGTGGATCCCAAGTACGCCTTGAAGACCTTCAACAAGTTCATTGATACTGGTTGAGTCCTTGCCGTGGAGAAATCCTTGTGTGTGTTGACCATGCTCACAAAGGAGCACAAATGGGCAATCTGCCAGTGGATAACCCGAGATTGCCATCTTAAACTGGCAAATATACAGGCCATAGTCAAGTCCGCTTTTGGGGTTGAGGCCTCAATTTCCTTCTATTATCATTTGGTCAAGGGAATGCAATTTTCCTGGAAAAAAACTCGGGGTATCCCCAAACAATTGGAACAGCCCAGCCAATATTGAGACCTGGAGAAAATACGCAGAGGCGTATACTGCCCTAAAAGCCAAGGGGACAGTCAAATTTTACTACATTGACAAATCAGCATTTGCCTTGTCAATGCACAATGAGTATGGGTATGTCCCCAGAGGCTCCAATGACAGGATGGCTTGGTGTGCTGCAGTCTGCGCCACAGCCTATTTGATGATGGCTCTCCTCGGTCCAAAGGGGGTTGAGCTCTACCATATGATATTGGGATCTCACAATAGCTGGACCTTCCTATCATTCCTCCGATTGGTCCAGGAGCACCTGAGGCGCACAAGCCTGGGTCTCACCAATGTAATTGTGCTGGACAATGTTGGTCTCCACAAGGTGGCAGATATTCTTGAAGAATTTCCATCAATTGACATGAGCATTGCAGTGGGCCCCCAGCAATTGGCCATGGCAAATATGCGCCTTCTCTTCCTCCCTGCCTATTTGCCCTTCCTAAATCCCATCAAGGAAGTCTTTGGGTGGCTCAAGCAAGTTGTCAAGCGAGGAACCCCAACTGGGACAGAGGACCTTTTTGATTTGCTGCAGGCAGGAATCCATACCCTCCCAGCTGAGACCGTGGCCAAATTCTATGGCCACGCTGATTTGTTTATCCCCGCGTGCCTTGCAAATCAGCCAATCAATTAAAGGCTTAGCTTATCCCACTTTTTTATATATCCTCTAATTTACTAATCAAGATTCATTAAATAACATTTTATATTTAGATGTTTCCAAGCCCGCAATCACATTCAGCAGCACCATCAATGAAGGTTAGTAATTTGTTTATTTATAATCATTTTTATTATTGCATCCAAGGGTATCCCAAACGCTTGATAATGGATTACACAAACACATTAATATCATTTTTTGCAAATAAAAATAAAAAGGAAACTAAAAAAAATGTAAATCATACAAATTAGAAGTAGATTTTATTGACATATATTATATGCTTTTATTAAAACCTTCCCTGGAATTTATTTTGTAAGTAATGTTTGCTAAAATAATATTTTATGAAATTATTAATTATAATAAAAATAATCTAAAGGGTAAATATATTTAATGGAATAGAGGATATATTAGGAGCGCCTATAATGGGTTTGGCAGTATGTACCCACCCTGCAATGGAGGTGGTGCACAACCTCCACCGCCACACTGTGGACAGTGGATACACCCTGGTTAAAATACTCCCGCCTGCTGGTGAAAGGCAGAATGGTTAGGTGGGAGTGAAGCAGCAGCTTCTCAGGCGGGGCTGCAAACCCGTAGATTCCAGCCAGGACCAGGGCGTCCTGGATAACATGGTCCACTGAGTCATATCTGGGGGGACCTTCTTCCCGTCAAGTGCAAGCCGGGCCTCGTTGATCCCCAGAAGGACCCCGTCCAGGTCCTCCACGCTGGCGCTCATTCCAAAGTAAAACAGGAACCCCAGGTAAACAACGAGGTGAAGCCTTTGCCCAGCAAAGGCTTCCGTAAACTCGCATAATTTATTGTATACTGCTCTTATTTTTTTCTCATGTTTAGTTTTGCCAAAGGTAAGATCCATAGCTTCTGGGACCCCTGTCTTGTCGGCACTCCAGGCCAGCCTGAAGTCTGCCAGGAGGATTTTAGTCTTCTTCACAGCTGTTGCATCTGCAACAGCCAGTTTTTTCTACCGCACACCCAAAGTCCTCCAGCAAGTAGGACAGGGTGTGCTCCACCAGGAAGCAGAAGCAAGCAGCCACATGAGCCTGGCCCATCTCCAGTATATTCTTGAATGGGAGCGTTGCCAAGGCGTCCCAAACAAGCTCAATGGAGTTTACACAGTAAACTCCACTGAGGTTAACTGGGTCCAGGCAGACCAGTTGAGCATCCTTGTAGGCATTAACTGCCCACTTGGATGCCCCCTCTTCATGTGTCAGCCCAGCCAATGCCTCCCTGGACATTGGGAATGCACCGTAAATCCTATCTTTGAGCTCCTGCAAGATAGGGGGGGACAGGAAAAGCTGCTTTGCCATGTGAGTGACAAAATTTGAGTAGAAGGTGAGGGGAACAAAAGGAACCAGGACCCAGCGGAGTTTGCCATCAACATCTTCTAAAAAAAAAGTTAAGTATTTATGAATTTTTATTAAATTTATTTTCTTAGGTTACCTTCTTGGGCTTCTTCTTTGCCGGCGGCTTTGGCAGGCTTTGCCATCCTTGGCGCAAGCAGTTGTGCGGGCGTCTCAGTGTCCTCCTTGTGGGCCCTCTTGGCGGGTTTGAGATGTGCATACATCTCAGGGTTGTCCATCCAGACAGATGGCATAGAGAGGGCAAAGGACTTGAATTGCAAGCCTTCAACCACTGTCTTCTGAATGTTAAGTAGGTGCTCTATTGTCTTCTCAGGTGTGTCCAGTATTTTGGTCATGAGTGACTTGGCGGACACCTTTTTGATTTTGTCCCCTTCAAGGACGGCAGACTTCACTTTTTCCTTGACCTTGAGGTCAATTTCTTTGATTTTGGCAATTGCCAAGTCAAGGTCTTTTAGAAGTTTTTTCAATTTGCTCATTGATTTTTTACTAACCTTTTCATATGTTTTTATAGCTCTTGCCCCAATAAATTCTGTATTATTTTGATACAATTGCCTCTTTGTTTATTCCTTTTTGTCTTCCCATTTACTACATTATCCCATCTTTTTACCCATTTTGTATATGTTTTACATACATCTCAATATGTATTGTTTGCTTTGTGTGGCATTGTTTCCTTGGTTACCATATTATTTTTGGCACTTGACACAGCCCCTTGTGAAAATATTAACAACAACTTGGTGATCAACTGAATTTAAATTAGAAAATTATAGTGTTAATTGTTTTTAGATAAAGTTGTTACTGATCCAAATTCAAAACCTTAATGATAAACTTTAAGCCAATCAGTAGCTGAGTGATAAAGTGATTGTTGTGACATAAAGGGACATTCAATAATTCTTTGGTGCATGTGCGCTAATTAATATGATTGGCTGGATGTTTTACCATTGTACGCCATTGCCGCTGTGGCAAGTTGTTGATGGACTGGTGTTAACTCAGCGGCTGATTGGGCACTAGTCCATCAACAACTTGCCACAGCGGCAATGGCTTACAATGGCAAAACATCCAGCCAATCATATTAATTAGCGCACATGCACCAAAGAATTATTGAATGTCCCTTTATGTCACAACAATCACTTTATCACTTGGCTACTGGTTGGCTTAAAGTTTATCATTAAGGTTTTGAATTTGGATCAGTAACAACTTTATCTAAAAACAGTTAACACTATAATTTTCTAATTCAAATTTAGCTGATCACCAAATTGTTGTTAATGTTTTCACAAGGGGCTATGGTTTGGTGCTAAAAATAACTGTGTTCAGGATCTAGATACACACCATAGTAAATATATGATTTTATAGAAATAAGCTGAACATAAAGAATAAAACCAACTATAAACAAAGAGAACATGAACAATTGAAATTCAAAATAAAGATAATATAAATATAAAATGTTTGGTGACAGGGGGTTTATTGAGGCAGGGGAGAGTGATGCCTAGGAGGCAGAATAATGCGGGAAGGAAGATGTAGAGGCAGTGCTGGCCTGGGGGGTCTGGGATTGGGTGGGTTGGGCTTGCGGGTTAGGGGTGTTGGTGGTGGGGGTGGGGGTGGAGGCAGGAGGATTTTGCGTGATGGCCGCCATATACCGCTTGTTGTACTCCTCATCAGTCATTGGCTGGATGGGCTGGTAAGTGGCAGTGGCCCGAGATGGAAGGCACTTATCCTTGTGTGATTGGTTGCCCATGTTCACATGGAAAACCATTTGCGCAAACAAGTCAGCCATCATCTGGCAGCCAAAGAGAAAATTGTGATCAAGGACCCCAAGATAGAGGTTGTTGAAAGCCTGAGGGCGGCGCTCCCGTAGTGTATCTCTGATGTTAAAGAAGACGACATCACCCAGATGGACGTCAGCGTGGCCGGCTGGGTACACGGATGCTTGGTGCCCGCGTCCCTGGATGGCCTCAAGGGCAGTGGAGCTACCCTTCATCTGGTGACTCAAGAAAACCCAATGCTTTTAATTTGAGCCATCCCAGGAGTTGAGCAATCCACTGAGGATGTGGCCATATGAGTACCCATTGACAAAATCAGGGTTTGTCCGATAATAGACAAAACCCTTGGCTGACACAACCAGAAACGCACCAATGAACGTCCCCTTTTTGACCTTCTTCCTTCTGTTCTTTGTGGCGGCTTTTCCCATCTCATCAAAGTCATCAAAAGCTAACAATAGCTTGTAGTAGGAGATGAAAATGACATCATCTGACAGACTAGTCAGGCATCGGACCAGGGTGGATTCAATGGCGGGATCATACGGGGAATCCTCAGCGCCATTCCATTGGTTGCCGGCAAAATTGGTAAGAACCCATACAGAAGCCACCTTCCCATACATCCAGAGCTGCACCATGCGCTCAGACACCCAAATGCCATGGTGAGCAAGTTGCTTCCAGACCTGGGTCAAGGGAAGCTTGGGGTCCCGCTGGAGGAGGTTGAGCATGATTGGGTATGCCTCAGTTATCTGGGACTCTTGGGCCTTCTTGGGCTTCTTGGCCGCCCCAATCTGATTCCCCCTGTTCATCATGCTGTTGAATTCCCGCATGACAGTAGCTTGGGTAAATTGCAATTGGTCAGCAATCTGATCCCAGGACAGACCCTGCAGGTTGAGTGCCACAATTTCCTGAAGAATTTGGGCAGTGATTATTCTGTGTTTGGGGCGCTGGGCGGGGGGAGCTGAAGCCTGATTGGCTGAGGGAGGGGCAGGTTGGGCGATGGCGGGAAGTTGTTCCAAATTGAGGTTGCTATCCTGATTGGTTGGTTAGTGGGCAGCTTGTGCAGGGGTGGGTGTGGGAGCGGGGGCAGCACTAGACGCGAAGTGACTCTCAAACAAGTCAAAGCCATATGGGTCGGGGGACAGTAACAGGTCAGCTTCCTTGTTACCTGCCTCAAAGGCTTGGGTGTAAACAGGTGCCTCCACGTCCTGAGTCTTGCCTTCATTGAAGCTGGCTTGGCTGCTGCTGGCTTGGCTTCTGGCGCTGTTGAAAATATTGCTGTTGAAAACCATATTGAAAAAAAAACCTAGGATAAAATCACTAAAAGTAGAAATTTTAAAACTTAATGATTTATTTTTATTGTAATCTCAAGTCCATATTTGGAAGATTCTCAAAACCATTCCATACAAATCTGGAGCCATGAAAATGAATAAAATGCCTCTGTTCCTAAATTGGATAGCTGTTGATTGGCTGTTATACTGTTATTTTTTGCTTTTAGGCTGCTCATACTACACATCTTGTGCGAGTTCATTTTGTTTTGTGTTTGTGTAATCTCACTTCTAGATTGCTCAGATTTTGTTTCATTTTGGTCCTTCTGTCGGTGTCTCATATGAATCCTGATTGGATTATAATATACTCCGGAATAGCATCCATCCATTTCACTTGTTGCGTCAGTTCATTTTGTTTGTGGGTTGAACTACACCACTTGATGTTTGATATAATTTCGTATAATGGGCGAGTGAAATTTTGTTTTTGGTTTGACATTTCATTTATTAACCGACAATATTTAACTTATTTGAATCCTGAATCTTGCGCGACTTGGATTTCGTTTAAATCTGAAATGATTTCGTTTAAATTTGAGTTCATTTCGTTTGTCGCCATAGCTTTTAAAACTACTGTATTACGTCAATTTATCAACGTCAGTTTGCAAGGGGGAGCTGGTTTCAGCTGACAGACTGGAGCAGCCGTGAACCATTTTTGATTGACTGTTTGGTTTAAATCCGTTAACTCGGTCAATTTTGATACAGGTTTCCCGGCCTTCTGAGCCTTCTTACTTGGACGGACAATACCCGGCATTATGGAACCTACTGTGACATTGCTGGTGGCTCCAATTAGTTCTATAAACTTTTCTTTTCTTTGCCTATATATTTTTTATATTTAATTTTTAAGTTTTTAATTTATTTATATAGTAATAATCTTTTTATGTATAAATGGTAAGTTTCAGGTATAGTTTCAAGGTGATGGCATAAGAAATTCCCTACATTTTGTTAATTTATCTGTAATGAATGATATATTTTCAGTTGTGCTTATATGGAGCATGATAAACAAATGTTATAATTTTCTTATATCTTGCAGTTGCTATAATATTTCATTCTACTTTATTTCTGTATCATTGGAATTTTAATCCTTTTGGGAATAAATTTTTTAATATAAAGAGTGTTTTTTACATAGTAAAATAAAAAATTGTTTGTATACCCTTATTATTATTAGTTATGGCATGTTTTTTATTTTATTTTTGAGCTCTTTGGGGTCAATTTATGGTACCATTGGTGTATTAACTATTTTAATATTAAAAATGTTCAGGGCAAAGTGTACAATTAATTAAAAAAAGTGTCGTCATCCAGAAGACGACATTACTAAAAACGAAATTTGCACTTTATTATAGTGATAACATGGGCGCAGTTGCCGTATAGATATGTGGGTAAGTTTGAAAACAAAGGTAGGCATGAATTAAAATTTTAACCTTTAAAAAATTTAAGAGCCAAAAAGTCAAGCTATATTAAAATATTTAGGGCGGGTGTAGTTGAGTTTGAATGCTTTATCTGAAGGGATTCCTATATTTTGTCAGAATAGGGTACCTAAAAAGGAGCTTTTTAAGTCGAATTGGCCGAAATTCCGACCTTTCCTTTCCAGAGCGTCAGATACGCAACCCATTAACCGGTCTTAGAGAAACTTTATTAAAAGTAACATTTTTCGATATATAAATTGGTGTCCGATGTAGTGCTTAAGGTCTCTTTCAACTTCAAAGCCGAGAATTGTACTTACCGACTTTAACAAAAAAATACTACAATCTTGAATATTTTTAAAAATGCTTTAGCACTTTTAACCGTCGAGTACTAATTTTTATCTCAATTCTATGATTCATTTGTACCGTCCATTATCTGGTGCACGTTTTATTTTTCTAAGTTCAACCAATGCAGAAACTTAGTCTCTATCCAACTTTTTCCTCTTGCCTCAATTTTATTCATATATTTTCTTTTGATATAAATTTTAATTGTTGACTGTAGTTAAAATACATGTCAAGCTCTGTACCCAATGGAGAGCCTCATCAAGAGGTTGCCTCTGAGGCAACCAAGCCCGTCACAAAAACTATATCTATTGGTACTGATCCAACAGCTGTCATTCCACAGTTTTGGGCACCCCCAGGAATGGAGACAGACAAAGAAATTATTCCGGTTGACATCAATCAGCAGGGACAACTGCTTTTGAAGCGAGCACCCTCCTATCAAGATGCCATTGCTCATCTCATTAACCAAATCTGGGAAGAAGCACCCAACTCCTTTGAGAGCCTTAAAGTTGAAGAAGTCTCCCCCGAAGCAGACAAGAAAAAGGAAACGGCACCAGAAGCCGATAACGAGTTTTCGTTAGAAAAATTTAATCAGATGCGAGCAAATCTGGCTCAAAGATTATGGTTAGTGCTTAAAAGATGTGTTTTAACCTGATAGCGAAGCTCATAATGAGTCCTTAATAGCCCTTAATCTTATGAATGTAATAGTGTCCAATCCAGGTATTAATCCCTCGGCGACCTCTGGGAATGAAAAAGAATTCACACAGCCACCAATACCCCCTGAAACACTAAGAGCTACCTATGCTAACCCGCCGCGGCTTGATCTGAAACGGCGCATTAGAGATATGAAATTGCAACTGGCATCTAAGCGCCAACAACTTAACAATGCATCGCAATTATTAAACCGGCGAATGGAGAGAGTCAAGGAAGTTAATCAGATTGAAAAGTCGTTTTGGACAAAGCTGATTCAACTAAGAACCCTGGGTTGGATGTTGCAGTCCCCAAAGCCTCATCTCACCTATCGTGGACCCCGACCATTCTATATTAACTATGGCTTTTCACATGGTAAGTAGGGATAAGAAGATCCGGCTAACATGACTAGCTGGGTCCAAATTTAACATGTCTGGGGTTGCTATCGTAACCCGCTGTGAAGACACCCCAGGCGACTTGAAAATTGAACCTCAATTTGACCATCGCACTACCAAAACAGTGGTCATGCAAATCGTTTCATCAGATGAAGATGTCTCTAACCCTGAGCTTGCTGTTGGACGGCCTTTACGTCGCTTTCTTCTGCCTACTGCGCCAGTGGCTGAGGGGCTAGTACTTAACAATCAAACTTTAGCCTCACACTGTCTGCTTCAAAACGCGCGCAACACATTGCTTGAAACAGAATTGTTTTTTCATCTAACTCAAGAAGCACGTGCTCTTGATAGTGTCGCCGGTCTATCGAAAAATAGTATTGTCATTCAAATAGACGACACACGAAAGCTTATTATTTTGCTTGAGGAGAGTGATGATTTAGAAGCACCGTCAACCGAACCCACCGCATCTTCCGAACTAGAGCTCTGTGTTGATCTCAAGCTCATGATGCTTGGCAGACTTCGCTTGCATCACCAACATCATCTCGAAATGCGACGCAGAAAGCTTACAAGCAGTCTTCCGACATCATCCATCCAAACCAGCCTTAATGCTTTAACGTAAGCATCTAATGTCTCAAAGCGCTAATCTTTTAGGAAAGTGCGTGACCCTGGTATTCTTCGCTTCACAATTGAAATAACTCGCTACCACTTTTTTCACAAGCAGATCTGGAATACAGCACTTGATGTCATATCCGGGTTCTCCCAAGACAGCTCTCGTATCAAATCTGAGCTTATTCCTCTGCCTGGAACTCGCACTGCCATGTTTCAATCCTCCCACCTCTTACAAGTGATGGTTGATAACGTTCATTTCATCCAATTTAAGCTGAGTTCCCCAAGGCACTTACAAGCGCTTTTACCTAAGACCTGCCTTTCTTTAGACCGTGAAGTTGGAATGTTCTCTCGGATTCTTGCTGATGAAATCAAAACGTGCATTACTTTCTTAAATTTATCTTAAATATGCTCATTGCAGTAATAAACTTCTATAGGAAAAGGGTGCTTGCATTGTAAGCTTCCCCCCGGCAATAAAGGGGAGAACTAAAAGAATTAGTAAATACTTTTAGAAATTTGAATTTTATCGTGAACTGGCAGAAGGCCAAACAAAAAATAGCAACCCTCAAATTAAATACAAAGTTAAATCAAGCATCAGACAATACATCCCAGTCTACAGACAGAACATCTCAATACAGCAAGCAAAATAGGTTGGCATTGTTCCAGAATATATTCTAGCTCAATTAGGATGCAGATGAGGTACCATCAGAAGGGCTGAACAGAAACAAGATCGGAGCAACATGCAAACAAGACTTCACAAACACAGAGCAAAATGAAGTCCCACAAGATGTATAGTGTTTACAGTAGTTTTAAACCCATCAAATAAACAAAAATATACCAGATCAGACCAAAATCAGTTCATTCCAAACCAAAAGTCAGCTTTTTTGGAAGAAATAAGAGCTCATTTTGCGGAAAGCGAGCGCTAATAAACCAAATATCCAGAGAAAAGATTTACACAAAAAAATCATTCGAATTAACAACATACTGATCAACCAAATGAAACAATTTCAGTCACACTACAAGGCTACTATGTTTATTATGGTTTTTAAGAACAAAGTTAACTCCGTCACTGAAGCAAAAATGCCAATCCAACAACAACCCCTATAGCAACTGAAGCAAACAAAAAACGTCAAATATCAAAACAAATCAGTAAAGTTCTCACACTGTTATTAGTACATCTTAATTAGGATATACACACTATAGATGAGAATAGAAATATAATATTCTGAGTATCTGTTTTTGGGTGAAAGCTATCAAATATATCCATGTGAGCAGCTAAAAGTGCACAATTACAACCAAAAATAATATATATAGAGATTTCAAAGCCTAATACGAAATAGATGATAGGAACTAAAAGCTATGGGGTTACTAAAGATAACCAAATAAAAATCATGTTAAATAAACTATATAGATAAACTGATTTAATTAAATTTTACTACTATACCAAAATAGACACTGCAACAACAGAGCCAGGAAGCCAGAGGAGTACACCGTGAATGTGGGCGCCCTTGTGGGTCAAAAAACAGAGAGGCTATAGTCCAGGAGGTGGACAGTGGGAGTTGTGCTGAATCAGGTGGTGAAACCCAAGCTACACAGACACCACAGTAAACCCAGGGCAGCCTGATGGGAAGAGTAGCTAGTATTAACCCCAGAGTCACAAAGCTGTTCAGGAAACACACCAAAGTCACCATCACCAGAATGATGAACAAAATCACTACTGAGAGGGTGCTCTTGGTATACAACCCTGTATACTGCCAAGATAGTATTACTGCTAGAATTATAGAGAGAGTGAAGCCTGTTCTGGATGCAAGCTTTGAGATTTATCTGAGTGATGGCAAGGTGAAAGTCAACAAGGAGCCACAGTACTATCAAACTGTGAAGGAGCAGCAGGTGCTCAAAAAGATTAGTGTTTACAGCCAGGTGTTTATTCTGTACGTCTTGGCAGAACCCAATGCTTTGTTGCCTAACTCCAAAAAACCCATAAACAGGGTGTGTAAAGTCACTCCCCCCTTTAGCCTTGGATAGGACAATCTTCCCACGCTGCACAAAAAAATCTGCTCAGAAGCTGGCTAAGCCCCTTAATTCCCTTGAGGATTTAGCTCACACAATTGATGAGAGATTTGTGCTAGCATACCCTTCTCAGGTGGTAAATACTGATGTGTTGAACTTGGTTCCCACTTGGGAGGAATCTCTGATTGATTTAGACTATTTTTTGGCTTGGGCTTGTCCACACTTAAAATTAATTAAGTCTAAACAATCAGGTTGCACTACTGCCAAATCTTTAAATTCCAATCCAACTGGATTGAATTCTGATTCAAATCACTCCAGCAATGCCAGCCAATCAGAGTCAAAGCTGGACATTATTGGGAAACCTCTCAGCTCACTGGATTCTCCTCTGCAAAATTTCTCCTGTGGCCAATCAAATCCGCGCCTTGGGTCAGGTGACCTTCATTGTGAAGTCTGTTTCCCTCAAAGCAAGACAGGGGACTTTTGGCTCCCTGCTTGCTCATTTTTCAAATAAAGTTTTAAGCTTTCACACTTAGGATTTTGGTGATTATTTTTGGGTCTCCTATCTGTCCCTTTAATTTCCTAAGATTATTAGTAAAAGCCTTAATTCTCCTTACCCTTTTCCTTGCTTCTGGACCTCCCAGTGTCCTCCTGAAGCATTTAAAGACGTTGTTAGCGTTGACGCTAAAGCTTACTGCTTTTGCTTTGAAAGAAACAACTTGACTTTTAAAACTAGTATTAAATTCAATATATTTACCTATTTTAAGTTTGATTTCATCTCCCTTTTACTTTTGAGTTGCTTGTTGCTCTTTATACGCTTTAAACCATCCAACTCCGCTTTGAAGTACAGTAGTTTTAAAAGTTATGGCGACAAGCAAAAATACTTCAGATTTAAACAAAATCCAAGTCGCGCAAGATTCAGGATTCAATTAATTTAAATATTTTTGGTTAATAAATGAACTGTCAAACTGAAAACAAAATTTCTGTCAAAACCACAGGCTCAACCCGCCAGTAAGGTTCCAACCAAGCGGGTTCGTGACCCGCAATCCGATTATCCGGTCACTTGAAGCCAGACTAGGAAGTCAACTCAAATTACCAAATCCAATAACATGAACAGATGATGATCCTTTATGGTGGATGCCTTGTTTTGGCGCTTGACTCATTACCAGGATCAAGTCACCCCCTTCTTTCATCCAGTCGTGTGATCACCAATCATGTTCCTGCTATCCATTGATTCATAGTAACTATATAACCATTATCTTTCAATAAAGATTATTATCTATCTTCTAAATATTTTTCCCCGTGTAACTCTGCTAAAACAGCACAGTTACAACATTGGTAGCACAGGTAGGTTCTCCATCCTACCTTATCTTGAAAAATTCTGCCTGTTGCCCGCACATGCCGCGGCCAACAAATCCTTGACAGAATTATGTCTGGCCTTCCGCCCAACTGGACTCTGTATACTCCTGGTACTGAGATACCTGGTGGTTTTGTCCTCTACTAAAACACAGTGATCCCGCTACCCGCCTTCAACGCCCTGTCCGCCCAAGGGTTCTTTCAGGCACCTTCCTTGATGCCACAACCAGCTGACAAAACCACCATGCCTGCCTATGTTGCACAAAGACTTTGCAGCGCCGCCTTAGAGCCCTTTGCCAGGGCCAACAACAACAACATTGCTGCATGGATCCAGTCTGCCCAAAGCAAGCTTCCTCAGATGGAATGCCCACAGCAATTTTGGATTGCAGAGATTTTCATTTGTCTGACCCATGACACTGGCACCTGGTGTGACAAGTGGCACAAAGAGCACACTGAAAAGAACTGGGACAGCTTCAAACAGGACTTCTTGGCAAGATTTGTGCTTAAGGATACAGTGCTCATGATCATACGCCAAGTAAAGAACCTAACCCAGACAGGCACCGTGAAGGAACTCACCTGCGCCTACGAGGAACTCCGTCTTTGTGCCCCATCTGACATGGCCTTTGACACACCAGCAACACACCTCATGTACTACGACGCCCTCAAGTCACACGTGATGAGACATGTGAACCTAGATCAAGTGACCAACCTGCAAAGCCTGTACTGTGAAGCAGGAAAAGCGGAACAAACATCCAACGCTCTACACAAGGCACAGACTGGGAAACAAGAAATGCCCAAGGACTCCCATCTAAGCAGGCGCTCCTCTTGACCACCTCCTGGAGGCAACAACAACAATAACAACCACAAACCCACAGGTTCAAATGGGAATGGGAATGAAAATAACAGCCAGTCAAATTGTACACATTTCCGTGTCACCGCCACCCAAGGCAATCAAGAGGAGGGAAAAGCCCGGGGAGAGCATTAAGCAAGCCAAGCGCTCCCCATGCAACTCCTGACTTGCCCAACAATGAATACTGACCCAAGGACGTGGGCCAATGTCCAATGATCCAAGTACCCTCAGAAGACCCAGTACTGGACACCATTGCCAGACATCCCAATAAATTGATGTCTTACCCTTTCTGTTTTTGCAGTTACACAGGCTCAGCACTCCTGGACTCGGGCGCAGATTGAACTTTAGTCAACAGCAGCTTTGTGGATAAATTCAAGCTGGCCACTAATCCTTTGCGGATTAAAAATGTGGTCCTGGCTGATAAACACCACATTGCCGTGACAAAGGAAACTGCCCCCTTCTCTGTCATGCTTGAGAACCTCCACTCCACCATCCAAGGTCCCGTCATTGACTTCCCTAAGTTTGACATTGTACTGGGACTAGACTGGTTACAAAAAACAACCCCCACATGGACTGGGCAACCTCAGTGTTGACCATCAAGTGTGAAGGCGTCAACCACCAGATCTACCCGGACTCTATGGACCAACTCCTACATGACTATGTCTTTGTACGCATCACAGAGACTTTGGACAAGAAGGAAAACCTGAAAGAAATTGACTGGGATTCCTGTCAGTATGAAATCATACACTTCAAGGACCACCAGGATACCTCCATGCCTCAAGATTGCGACATTGTGGCCCGTCACCCAGAAATCTTTAAGGAGGCGTTACCTGGGCTACCCCCCAAGAAGCACATCCAACACTCAATCCAACTCAAGGGGGCTGTAACCAAGGCACGTCCCATCTACAGGCTGACCCCAAACAAGGACAACACCCTGTGCGCCTATCTTAAGGAGGCACTGGAAAAAAGACTTATCCGCCCCTCACAGTCTCCCTTTGGGGCTGCTGTATTCTTTGTGACTAAAAAAGATGGTACCTTACGCCTGGTCACAGATTACCGCGCCTTGAACAAAGTCACCATCAAGAATTGTTACCTCTTACCACTAATTGATGATCTCTTTGACGCCTTGGGAGGAGCCTCTGTCTTCTCCAAGATTTATCTAACTGCAGGCTACAATCAGATTCACATCAAGGAGGAAGACATCCCTAAGACAGCCTTCCACACTAAGTACGGTTCCTACAAATGTGTGGTATTCAACTTTGGCATGACCAATGCCCCGTCCACCTTTGTAACCTTCATGAACAAAGTGTTTGCGCCACATATAGACAAACACGCCCTAGTGTACCTGGACAATATTATTGTCTACAGCCCCTTGGTGGAACAGCACCACAAAGACCTGGAGGAAGTCTTTGCAACCTTGGAATGGCACAAACTGTTGGCCAAGCCCTCTAAATGCCAGTTTTTCTGGGAGCAACTACCCTTCTTGGGACACATAGTCTCAAAGGACGGCATCAAACCCAACAGTCAGAAGATACAAGCCATCTGCAAAATGCCACCTCCCAAGGACAAGTCAGAACTATGTACCTTCTTGGGAATGGTGGCCTATGTACGACGTTTCATACCTGAATGCGGCGTCTTGACCGCCCCCTTGTCTGCCATAACAGGCGCCAAGTCCAAGTTTGTATGGACCCCCCAACATGACCTCTGTTTCAGACGTCTCAAGGAAAAGCTCACAACAGCACCCATCTTACAATACCCCAAACAAGACGGAGAATATCAGATGGAAACCAACGCTTCAAATGCATCCATTGGGGGAGTACTGCAAATTAAGAATAGTGACAGTGACTTCCTGCCTGTAGCCTACGAGTTGCGCAAACTGACAGATGGCAAGTGTTGATACCCTATCCACAACAAAGAACTACTGGCCATCGTACACTACCTAGTCAAATGGCGCTGTTACCTGGAACGGCAGGAAGAATTCACAGCACTAACCAATAATAAGTCGCTCATCTATTTCAAGACACAGGCAAACTTGTCACGCCGCCAAGCGTGATGGATGGAAATCCTAGAAAGGTTTAACATGCTTATCCAATATAAGCCCGGGGCCAAACTTGCCATGGCAGACGCCCTGTCCCGCCTGTATGTCCGCGCTTCTAGGGGTGAAAATGGGCTTGACCCAGACTGGCCTCTCCTAGTGCTACGTACAAAAGACAAAGGGTTCCCCACAGGCACAACCAATATCACCAAAGAAACGGTCATCAAAATGAACACCTCTTTGCTGACATATATGGGACTCTTCACAGAAAGATGTCAGATAGCACAACCATTCCCTACATTCCCACACATCAACAAGTCAATACCATTCTTTGCTACCACAGAAATCTTGGACATACTAAGAGCCAAAATCTATATGGATTCCTAAAACATAAAGCCTGGTGGTCAACCTTATACCGCAATGTCCAGGAAGTGCTAGAACAGTGCAAGGTCTGCAAAAAGTTTGCCAGAAGCAAAACCCCGCCTAAGTCTGTACTCCCCATTCAAACCCAATTGCTGTTCAAGGTATGGGCTCTTGACATTGTGGGCCCCATGCCAGGAAAACACAACAACAACAAATACATCATCACAGCCATCAGTTTTGCAACAGGGTGGCCAGTAGCCCAAGCAGTGAAAACGCACACTGGTAACAACGTCTGACAATTCATTGGCAAGGAAATAATCAGTAAGTTTGGAAAACCAGAACTCCTGATAACCAATGGGGGCAAAGAATTGACCTCCAAAAACACCTATGTGTACCTCGCCAAAAACTGGGTCAAACACACCGTCACAACACCATACCATCCACAGGCTAATAGACGTGTAGAGTGGCAAAAGGTACCCTTGTGCAAGCCCTAGCCAAACTCACTGCCAGGAGACCTGAAGTCTGGTATAAGCAGCTACCAACTGCATTACTTGTGTGCCAAACCCAAGCGAACAGATCCAGCGGGAAAAACCCATTTAAACTGGTATACAGCACACAGCCAAATATCATTCAAGCATTGACAGGACCTAAACAGGAAATTCCAAGTGAAGTCCTGCCACGCTCAGACCCTCACATTGTAAAAGCTAGCAGCAAACAAGCAGTGAAGGAGAATGAACGTCTACAAAAAACCTTTGTCCCCGTCTGCAGTAGACATGAAGTTGGGGACAAAGTCTGGATCTTTAATGTAGACAAAAGCAAACTACAACCCAAGAAAGTAGGTCCAGCAATCATTCTAAAGGTAAACAAAAATAACACTTATCTTGTGCAAGGGCTTGGGAAACGCAAACAAGACAAGACCTTATACCACGACCGCCTACGATGCTGCAAAGCAAGACAGAAACAACAAGAAACCACCCTGCCAGCCACCAAACAACAACTGATTCAATATGGCGCCTGGGCTCCTGAAAACCTCCCTGACAACCTGCCCCCAGAGGAGGCTGACCTTCAGCCAGGGGGGTGTCATAACCGCAGGCTTGACCCGTCAGCAAGGTTCCAACCAAGCGGGTTTGTGACCCGCAATCCAATTATCCGGTCACCCAAAGCCAGACTAGGAAGTCAACTCAAATTACCAAATCCATCAACATGAACAGATGATGATCCTTCACGGTGGATACCTTGATTTGGCACTTGACTCATTACCAGGATCAAGCCACCCCCTTCTCTCATCTAACTGTGTGATCACCAATAATGTTCCTGCTATCCATTGATTCATAATAACTATATAACCATTATCTCTCAATAAAGATTATTATCTATCTTCTAAATATTTTTCCCCATGTAACTCTTCTAAAACAGCACAGCTACAACATTTCACTAACCCATTATAAAAAATTATATCAAACATCAGTGGTGTAGTTCAAACCACAAACAAAATGAACTGACACAACAAGTGAAATAGATGGATGCTATTCCAGAGTATATTATAATCCAAGCAGGATCAATATGAGGCACTGACAGAAGGACCAAAATGAAACAAAATTTGAGCAATCTAGAAGCAAGATTACACAAGCACAAAACAAAATGAGCTCACACAAGATGTGTAGTATGAGCAGCCTAAAATAGAAAACTATCAATTTAACAGCCAATCAACAGCTATCCAATTTAGGACCAGAGGCATTTTATCCATTTTCATGGCTCCAGATTTGTATGAAAAGGTTTTGAGAACCTTCCAAATATGGACTTGAGATTAAAATAAAAATAATTCATTAAATTTTAAAATTTCTACTTCTAGTGATTTTATCATAGGTTTTTTTACAATGGATTTTACAAGCACTATCTTCAACTGCGCCAGCAGCCAAGCCAGCTGCAATGAAGGCAAGGCTCAGAATGTGGAGGCACCCGTTTACACCCAAGCCTTTGAGGCGGGTAACAAGGAAGCTGACCTGTTACTGTCCCCCAACCCATATGGCTTTGACTTGTTTGAGAGTCACTTAGCATCTAGCTCTGTCCTTGCTCCCACATCTACCCCTGCACAAGCTGCCTGTCAACCAACCAATCAGGATGGCAACCTCAATCTATAACAACTTCCCACCACCGCCCAGCCTGCCCCCTCTTAGCCAATCAAGCTTCAGCACCTGCCGCCCAGCACCCCAAACACAGAATAATCACTGCCCAAATTCTTCAGAAAATTGTGGTACTAAACCTACAGGGTCTGTCATGGGACCAGATTGCTGCCCAGTTGCAATTTACCTGAGCCACCATAATGCGGGAGTTCAACAACCTAATGAATAAGGGAAATCTGATTGAGATGGCCAAGAAGCCAAAGAAGGCCATGGAGTCCCAGATAACCAAGGCCTACCCAATAATGCTTGACCTCCTCCAGCGGGACCCCAAGCTTCCCTTGACCCAGGTCTGGAAGCAACTTGCACACCATGGCATTTGGGTGTCTGAGCGCATGGTGCAGCTCTGGATGCACGGAAAGGTGGCTTCAATTAGGGTTCTTACAAATTTTGCCGGCAACCAATGGGATGGCGCTGAGGATTTCCCATATGACACTGCAATTGAATCAACCCTGGTCAGATGCTTGACAAGTCTAACAGATGATATCATGTTTGTCTCATACTACAAGTTATCAATTGCATTTGACAATTTCAGTGAGCAAGGAAAAGCCACCACCAAGAATGGAAGGAAGAAGGTCAAGAAGGGGACATTCATTGGTGCGTTTCTGGCTGTTTCAGCCAAGGGTTTTGTCTACTATTGAAAAACCCCTGATTTCATCAATGAGTACTCATACAGCCACATCCTCAGTGGATTGTTTGACTCCTGGGATGGCTCAAATTCCAAGTACCAGGTTTTCTTGAGCCACCAGATGGAGAAAAGCTGCACTGCCCTTGAGGCCATCCAGGAACGCGGGCACCAGGCCTCTGTGTACCCAGCTGGTCACGCCAATGTCCATCCGGCAGATGTTGTGTTCTTTAATATTGGAGATAAACTCTGGGAGTGCTGCCCTCAGGCTTTCAACGACCTCTATCTTGGGGTCCTTGATCACAATTTTCTCTTTGGTCACTAAATGGTGGCTGACTTGTTTGCGCAAATGGTTTTTCATGTGAACATGGGCAACCAACCACACAAGGATAAGCGCCTCCCACCCCGTGCCACAGCCACCTAGTAGCCCATCCAGCCAATAACTGATAAGGAGTACAATGAGCGGTATATTGCAGCCATCACACGCAATCCTCCTGCCTCCACCCCCGTCACCAACACCCCTCACCCGCAAACCTAACCCATCCAATCCAGACCCCCCAGGCCAGCACTGCCTCTACGTCTTCCTTCCTGCGCCATTCTGCCTACTAGGCATCACTCTTCCCTGCCTCAATAAACCCCCTGGTCCCAAAAATTTCTATGTATATTATCTTTATTTTGAATTTAAATTGTTTGTGTTCTCTTTGTTTATAGTCGGCTATATTCTTTATGTTCAGCTTATTTCTATAAAATCATATATTTACTATGTCATGTATCTAGATCCTGAAAATAGTTATTTTTAGCACCCAAACACATCCCATTGTGAAAATATTAACAACAATTTGGTGATCAACTGAATTTAAATTAGAAAATTATAGGTTAATTGAATTCAGATCAGTAACAACTTTATCTAAAAACAGTTAACCCTATAATTTTCTAATTCAAATTTAGCTGATCACCAAATTGTTGTTAATATTTTCACAAGGGGCTATGTCAAGCGCCAAAAATAATATAGCAACAAAGGAAACAATGCCAACACAAAGCAAACAACACATATCAAGATGAGCTTAAAACATATACAAAATGGGTAAAAAGATGGGATAATGTAGTAGATGGGAAAACAAAAAGGAATAAACAAAGAGGCAACAGTATCAAAATAATACAAAATTTATTGGGGCAAAAGCTATAAAAACATATGGAAAGGTTAGTAAAAAATTAATGAGAGAATTGGAGAAGCTGCTAAAAGACCTTGACTTGGCGATTGGCAAAAGAAAGGACATTGACCGCAAGGTCAAAGCCAAAGTGAAGTCTGCTGTCCTCACTGGGGATAAAATTGACAAGGTATCCACAAAGGCACTAATGTAAAAAATGCCAGACACCCCAGAGAAGACCATCAAGCGTCTTCTCAACATCCAGAAGACAGTGGTCAAGGGCCTCCAGTTCAAGGCATATAATCTTTCCATACCGTCTGTCTGGGTTGATGACCTGGAGATGTATGAACATCTCAAACCCGCCAAGTGTGCCAGGGCAGAGGATACCAAATTGCCCATACAACTGCTTGCACCAAGAATGGTAAAGCCGGCTGAAGCTGCCGGCAAGGAAGAAACCCAAGAAGGTAACCTAAAAAAATATAATTAATAAAAATTCTTAAATACTTACCTTTTTTTTAGAAGATGTTGATGGTGAACTCCGCCGGGTCCTGGTTCTATTTGTCCCCCCCCACCTTCTACTCCAACTATGCCACTCATGTGGCCAAACAGCTTTTCCTTTCCCCCCTATCTTGCGGGAGCTTGAAGACAGGATCCATAGTACATTCCCAATGTCCAGGGAAGCATTGGCTGGGCTCTTGCATGGTGAGGGGGCATCTGAGTGGGCATTTACTTCCTACAAGGATGCCCAACTGGTCCGCCTGGACCCAGTTAACCTTGGTGGAGTTTACTGTGTAAACTCATTGAGCTTTTTTGGGAAGTCCTGGTGACGCTCCCAATCAAGAACATACCAGAGATGGGATGGTCTCATGCGGCTGCTTGCTTCTGCTACCCCTTGGAGCATATCATCTCTTACCTGTTGGAGAACTTTGGGCGTGTAGTGTTAAAATTGGCTGTTGCAGACGCAACATCTGTAAAGAAGACAAAAATCCTCCTGGCAGACTTTGGGATGGCCTGAAGTGCCAATGAGACGGGGGTCCCTGCAGCTATGGAGCTGACTTTTGCCAAAACCAAGCACGAGAAGTAGATTAGCGCTGTATACAACAAATTGTGCGAGTTTACAGAAGCCTTTGCTGGACAAAGACTTCACCTCATTGTTTACCTTGGGTATCTTTTCTTCTTTGGGATGATCGCCAGTTTAGAGGTCCTAGATGGGGTCCTTTTGGGAATCAACAAGGCCCGGCTTGCACTGGATGGGAAGAAGGTCTCTCCTGGGTATGACTCGGTGGATCACGTCATCCAGGATGCCCTGGTCCTGGCTGACATCTTTGGGTTTGCAGCCCCACCAGAAAAGCTGCTCCTCCATTCCCACCTCACCATCCTTCCTTTTACCAGCAGGTGTGAATACTTTAATATGAGTGTATCCACCGTTCAAGGTGTGGCAGTGGAGGTTGTGTGCCACCTCCATTGCAGGGTGGGTACATACCAAAGAACCCAGTATAGGTGCACTTAATTTTATCCCTATATCAATAAATATATTTATACTCTACCATATACTTTTATGAAACCCATTTCCGCAATATATTTTGCAAATCTTGTTTGCTAAAATATTATTTGAAAAATTATTTATAATATAAAAATAAAATAATATAGTAATAAAATAAATTTCAACCTTAAAATTTACGTTTAATTTTTTAAAACTATTTTTATATTTATTTGACCAAAGTGATTTAAATATTTTTGCGTAATCCAGTATTGATTATTTGGGATTACCTCAGATGGCATAATAAAATAATATATAATAACATAAATAAATTATTTACATCTATTGATAGTCCTTCTGAATGTGATTGCGGGTGTGGAACCATCTAAATAAAAAATGATAATCAATAAATCTTGAATAGTAAATTAGAGAATATAAAAAAAGTTGGGCACACTAAGCCTTTAATTGATTTGCTGTTTGGCTAGGCACGTGGGGATGAACAAATCAGCGTGGCCATAGAATTTGGCCACGGTCTCAGCTGGGAGGGTATGGATCCCAGCCTACAGCAAATCAAACAGGTCCTTGGTCCCAGTTGGGGTTCCTCGCTTGACAACTTGCTTGAGCCACCCAAAGACTTCCTCAATGGGATTTAGGAAGGGTGAATAGGCAGGGAGGAAGAGAAGGCACAAATTTGCAGTGGCCAATTGCTGGGGGCCCACTGCAATGCTGGTGTGAATTGATGGAAATTCTTCAAGAATATCTGCCACCTTGTGGAGACCAATGTTGTCCAATACAATTACATTGGTGAAGCCCAGGCTTGTGCGCCTCAGGTGCTCCTGGACCAATTGGAGAAATGATAGGAAGGTCTGTCTATTGTAGGAGCCTAGTATCATTTGGTAGAGCTCAACCCCCTTTGGACCAAGGAGAGCCACCATTGAGTATGCTGTGGCGCAGACTGCAGCACGCCAAGCCATCCCGTCATTGGAGCCTTTGGGGACATACCCATACTCATTGCGCATCAACAAGTCAAATTCTGATTCATTGATATAATAGAATTTCACTGTTCCCTTGGCTTTGAGGACAGTGTACGCCTCAGTGTATTTTTTCCAGGTCTCAATATTGGCTGGGCTGTTCCAATTGTAGGGGGATACCCTGAGCTTTTTCCAGGAAAAGCGCATTCCCTTGACCAAATGATAATAGAAGGAAATTGAGGCCTTGATCCCAAAAGCAGACTTGACCATGACCTGTATATTTGCCAGTTTGAGATGGCAACCTTGGGTTATCCACTGGTGGATTGCCCATTTGTGCTCCTTGGTGAGCATGGTTAAAACATGCAAGGATTTCTCCACGGCAAGGACTCATCTAGTATCAATGAACTTGTTGAAGGTCTTCAAGGCGTACTTGGGATCCACCCCAACAAGAGCCGCAGCCGCCTTGTAATCACCAGATTCCCACATGAGCCAGAGAAGGATGATGCGCTTAATGTCAGGAATGCGCTTGTGAGTGGGCTTTTTAGCGGTGGGGATTGGCTTGTTGGCGTTGGGCACAACACAGGGCATAGACACCTTGGTGTAAAACACAGCAACTTTCTTTAACACCAGCTGTCCCTTATTGATTTGGTAGAACTGGGGCTCCTTGTCATTCTCCTGATTGCCATCACTGACGTAGGGCTTGTAGCTAGTATCAAGTACAGGCTTCACCTTCTCCAGCATGGCTGACGGGACCAACTCTTGCCAGTACACAATGTCAAACACATACAAAGTAAGTTCTACCTCCTTGTTTCTAACTGTTTTGGTAGTGGTAACCTTGGTGGGCTTCTGGGTCAGCTTTGGGACCCAAGGGTTGATGCTTTTCACCCTAGCAGCTTGTGCTCCTTGAACCAGCTGTGTCAGTGCAGTTTCACTATGGAACTCTCCTCTCCTGCCTCCCTCCTGAGTAGGCACTTGTGTTGTACTAAGTCTATTCTTTGACCTGCGGGGGCAACCGCGACCCCGGCGCACAACGGGTGTATTGGTACTCTGGTGTTGTGCTCCTTCCATTTTAAAATTTAATAAAACATTAAATAAAACTTAATTAAGTTACTCCCTAATTTTAATTTTTGCTTTTATCTGTTTATGGATATTCAACTAATATTTTTTCCCACCAAATATCTCAATTATAGATTTTTTATTTCTTAGTTAGTTAGTTGTTTTTGGTTTTACCACACCCATTTTAGAATACCCAAAATAATTTACACCCATTTTCCCATATTGTACGCCAAATTAAGCACCCAACACAATATTTTTAAATATTTTGTTTCAGATCTTGTGTCTTATTTTTGATACCTTGGTATCATTCTTGATTACAACCCATTGCACAAACTGATTGAGTGATTTTGTTTACATAGTGAGTTGCTATTGTGTTTTGTTTTTGGATTGAGTTTTGAAACACCACGCTTGGGTGTATTTTGTCACCAATTCACATAGTAAACATATGTACACTGAAAGTCAACTCACACCATTTTGTTTGTGAATCTGTGTATTTCGGATTATATTTTGAATGGTTTCACTTTGCGCGTGAGTACTTTGTTGCTGTGTTGACCCATTTTGCCCATTAACGCCAATAAACCCTGTTAACAGAGTGTATATTTTAACCTGAGAGTTGGATTTTGTTTAAATCTAAAATCATTTTGTTTAAATCTGAAGTATTTTTGCTTGTCGCTAAAGCTTTTAAAACTACTGTACCTATATACTGTGGTTGCCGTTCTTTGTTTACTCTCAGTCTTCCATTAGATTTTCTTGCTTGTTCTTGCCCTTTGGTTGCTTTCTGGAATACAAAAAATCTAGAAGAAACCAATCTGTTGTTGCTGAGCTCAGGTTTTGCCCCTGAGAGAAATGTTGGTGCCTCTTGCCAAGTTTGTTATCTACACCTTGGTGCCAGCCCTGGTGATGATATGGTGTACTGCCCTGGATCTTTGGGGGTGCATTTCCCATTCATTTCACCATGTTGGTGCTAACCCATATCAATTAATGAACATACTTGAGAACATCCCTGGATGCGCCCAGGATATCCTTGCCACTAGTGAGAATGCTATAAGAAGTTTGACATGCAACAACCTTGAGTTCTCTGCCCTTGATCCAGTTCCATCCATGACCCCTAGCCCAGCCCCTTTGTCTTCTCCTCTATCAGAGATTCAAGCCCCACAGGTCCCAGAGGAGGATTTGGGTGGCCAAGAGCTAGGTCCCAAGTGTGCTCCCTGGTTGCTTGGTGGGATGATTTTGATGGGCTTGGACTCATACTTTCCTCATCTATCCGCTGTGCCCTCCCTATGGATGCCCCTTAAAGCAGCCATACCAGTCTTGCACTGGATGGTGTTCTGGTGGGTCCTTCTCCCAGGATGAGAGTCAAACTTAGTTAGTTTAGCCCCCCTCTCTCACAGTCTCTGTCATTGCAAACTTTTTACCTCTTGAACTGTAGTTCATCAATAACATCATTTTGGATGTTGCTGTCAGGAATATTCCTGACATAAATCAAATTCTGACTGAAGGAAAATGTTGGGAAAAGATAGAAGAATTCCCAATTAAAGAGGCCAAATTTGATGAAGAATTTCCCCCTTTATTTGGGGAAAATAAAAATCAAACTTCGGAAAAAACAGATTTTTATGGAAACCAGAACAATTTAACATCCAGGCAGGCGCCTGCCACCCTCCGCCAGCCTCCTGCGGGCCTCCCGCCCGCCCAGCGGGCTCCCACTGCTCAGCCAGTCCCCTGCCAGCCTCCCACACGCTTGCCTGGCTCCCACCAGCCACCTGCTTGCCCACCCCCTCCCCTAGAGGGCCCACTGCCAGCTCCCAGGACCCATTCCCCAGCCAATCAGAAGTCACCATACCAAACAACCAATCAGAAAAGTACCTGACCACAGGGAAAAATTTAGGGAAAAATTTCTGCCCTGCATAAGAAAGGGCAAACCCAAGTGCAGAATCCAAAAATAACCCTAACCCTTCCAAAAATAGACCAAATCAGGTCCCAAAAGTTAAAAATAATTTGACCTCAAGCCAATGGGATTCAGAGGGCCACAACACTTGCTTAGGTCTAGACCCCAGCCAAACTAACCTTTCCAAACCAAAAATAGATTTGGAAATCCCTATGAGCCTTTCCCATCAGCTGACTTCACAACCAGGGGACATCATTGGCTCCAGGCATGAATGGCCAAACCTCCAGCAGATTGCCTAAGAACAAGAATTTGGCCATCTTCTCAAACCCCATTTCCCAAAACCTTTATCCAAACTTCTGGGATCCCCAGTCCCTTGTTTTTCACTCCCACTTACAAAAGTTTGCAAGTGGGGAGCACTATAAATAAAGGATCCCCCCTCAGTAATAGCTTGTGCTATTATTGAGATTAATACCCTCAATAAAGTGAAATTCAACTTACCTCAAACAAGTTAAAACTACCAATCAGCCCCTGCCAACCCTCCAATCCAAGGAAGATGAACCACCTCATCTTCACAGCTGTGCTCACAGCTTGCCTTGGGATTGGAGGCTACCAGTCAGGTCCAGAACTCTTTGGGCCATTTCTGGAAGGACTAGGTCAAGACTCCTACTATGATCCTGGTCAACTGAACTCATCCCAAACTGGACCTTGGCCTCCCTTGGTGTCTCCACATTCAACACTCTCTATTGCAATATACACGTCCATGTACTATATCTTGACCTACTTCGCCGGGAGTTTTGGGAGATACAATGTGCATGCAAAGATCTTCCGCTGGCTAATGACTGTGCACCCCATTGCTATCGCCTTGACTGGGTTTCAGTTTGCCAACCTGCTACCCTATGTCCTGCAAGTGATATCTACCATAACTGGGTATTACAGTTGCAGAGCCTGGTTGCAATTTTATTGGTTGTTTTAGGAAGCTTTTTGGCGCTTTTACATTTGGCTTGTTTAATTTGTCATTGATAGGTACCACTCCCCTCATTTCTTTATTTTTTAGCTGGCCTCTTTAATCTACCCAAAGTTTTTTCAAGCCCATCAATCAATGCCACAAAGTTTGCCATATTGCTTAGTTACCTCACCCAGGATTTACATATCAATAAAGCAGTGCCATTAAAAAAGTTGATTTTTTATCCTGTAGATAAATTTCTAATGATCCATTAAAGTGTACAAAATCCTTATTATTTATTGTTTCTTCTTCCTTTTTTCTTTTTATACTAATATTAAGCTTATTTTCTTCTTATGACTTCTGTTGTTATCCTTTTCTTTATTTCCAATATATTTGTTGTATTGAATTTCATGAATACCAAGTCTCTCCTTTATATGTCCCAAAATATTGAGCAGGGATGAACCCCAGGTTGATCTGCAGGCTTTCAGTCCTGAGGGCCAGGCACCGTGTTATCTGGAGCCTGATTTCTCTTGCAATGGATCCAAAATTTCTCCTTCTGATGCAGATTTGGCCGCTGGTCTAGCAAAGGGCACCACTGGGATTACAAAGAGCCACTGATCCTATACTATGGGAGCTTCTTCAACAACCAGGCATTCATCAGTACCACCAGAGGGAGCCTCTAATTAGAGCAATACACAAAACTGATGCCCATCTGCTACTGGGAAAATTTTCAGCTACCAAACCACATATAAGAATTGTGCTCAGGAGAAGAATAATTATATTTCTCATTACATTAATCCAGCCAATGAGCAAACTCCCTGTTTGATTGCTGATTTGCTGCTCCAACCTCAGGTCAGCCTGGCTGTCCAACCCTCAGATACCTGGCCCCTAAATATTATGGTAGGACATCAAATGGAAGTGAGGGTAAAGCCTTGGAAGAAAGAAAGTAACAAAGAGCTTCAGTCAGACCATTGACAATGCTGGACAGTTTAAACATTGGTATTGAAAAATGGGTTAAATCTGGTGGTGCTCAGATAGTAATTGAAGATCCAGATCTGCCAGGCTTTGCTTTTCGCCAATTGGCTATGCCAAGCCAGCCATGCCTTGCTCATCACTTGGCAATGGTAGCGCTTGACCAGCCAGTTTCTAAGCTTTACAGATCATGACCCTATCAAGTTGAAGTCCCAAGCAGGCCCACCAGACGCGGAAGACCTTCTTGCTTGTAAATTAGAAGCTGCTGCTGTTCCCTCTCTCCCGCCCTAGAGCCCTTTAAGACTTTTCTCACTCCTCTCTAGAAGCTTGTTTCTAGATACCTTGTTTGACCTGGGAGATGATGAAAGCTGTTCAAAGGATGCTTAGCATCTGGGCTGCTTGGCCCTGGTGTTTGATGATTTGGTTGCCACTGTGGTCCAGCTTGCGCCAGACTCCTTTGTGCTCCCTGGCTATCCCTCTATACTTCTTCTCCCTCCAACCATTGTTCTGATTCCCCCCTTAGAACAGTTTTCCTGGCTTTGGTTTTGACCTTTCCCTCCGGTTACATCTTGGGAGGCTCTCAGATACTTGCACCTCACTCCCAACTTGGCTGGCTGCCCCTCAACCAGTTGATGGTTCTCTTATCATACCTAAATTGTCTCTCTTTGAGAAGTTCTGCTGCCACTTAACCTTGATGTAAAGTCTCAATATGCAGAGATGAAGCCTGGCAATGAGTAGGTACATGAACCTACAACCCCTGCACCAGGCTCTATTACCATTCTGAAATGAGAGTTCTATGAACCATTGATCCTCCCTGCTTTTACTGTACTTTGTCTGCCTACTTTGCCATCAGAATGCTGCACCTTCTGGCCCAGCTGCAGTTTAAAGGCCCCCTGGTCCTCTTTTTGGGTGGGCTCATTTACCAGAGTACCCCCCCCCCCAAACTGGCTTTTAGGGCTATACCCTAGGAAATATCCTGCTACCTGATCCTTTGGCCTGTACCAGAGGGGACCCAAGGTTCAGCCAAAAAGGCCACTGGTATACTGCTGAACCTGGGTTGGTACATGATAAAAATAGCTGTATTCCAGCCCAACAATCTCTAATGAGACCTCCTATCACTCCAGAGCCTGGCTACCCATCTGCCTAAGGCCTTCCTGTAGACAGCTTGTGGGGTTCCTGTTCAACAGTCCCCAAAGTGTGTCCTGGGTCATAGCCAGGGACCAGCTGGAAGAGATTGTCATTCTCTAGTAAGGGAAAATGTATCTCAGAAATATGTATAGGGGTTGAAATGGGCTTTTATTCACTCCCAGAAGGAAGATCCCCTTAGAAACATTCTGGTATATGGCCTAGGGAGTCAAGGAAACAATATGGATTTGCCAATACTTGGAGTCCTCCAACAATATCTTGGACTCCTTGTACTTGGTCTTGGACTCCTGCACCTTAGTCTTGGACTTCTGCACCGCGCTTAGGATCCAACTTCTTATTCTTGGGATCCTGCTCCATTATTGTGGGCTTCAGCTCTCTTTATAGCTCCAGTGGCCTTGTTATTCCACTTGTGTCAGTCTAATCAAGCTCCTGCTGGTGATAAAAAGGCTTCCAAAAACCTCTTGGCAGAAACTCAAAAGGCCCAGAAAAGACCTCCAAAAAGACCCGGAAAGACCTTGAACAACCCTGTAACTTTCCAGTCAGCCACCTTTTTATAGTGTCCTTTTTTCAAAGGTTCTGCCTTTGATATGGCTTTCTTCAGAAGCTTAAACCATTGCCGCTCACTTTTTACTATAATAACTTAAGCTTACATACTTACTTTCTCAAAAGCTTAAAGTATTAATATACTATTTCCTTGCTTATACTTTAAGCTTTTGGCTTCCAACCAATCATTTTCATCAGAAAACATGCCAGAACTTAACCAATGAATGCAGAGCGCGGAAATAGACCATTTCTGAAGTTCCACTGGGATCCAACTATGAAAATCATTTCCACAGCTCAAACCGTTCAAATTGACAACTCTTTGCGCACCAAAGCGTTAACCAGTCCATTATTCCTGCACCATTTCTTCCTGCATTCAACCCAAACCCATTTAAATAGTAGAATACTATTTAAATTGTTTTTTCTGGACCTCTTCAACGTTTTCCCCATATATTTACAAATATAGTAAAATCCAAGGAAAACGTCCCACCAAAACAACCTTGTATCCCGCTCTCATAGCAACATACCTTTGTCTATCCTAGGAACTTAATAAATAAATATCTTACCCAAACTTCTATCCACATTCCTTCTTGAGTTTACTACTAAACCAAGGCAAAACATTCCACATTTACCACCTTGGCAAATCAATTTGGCAAAATCTTGGCTCATTTCTCCAGACCACCATTTTTTCATCATCTTATGATCCTTCAGCCAGCTCATTTCAGTCTCCAACAGCTCCGATCAGTCCTATAGCTACTTTTTCAACAGAAGTCACTAAACTTCCGCTTGGCCAACATAAGCCCTGACTGCAAACCACCAAACATGTGGACTGTCACACAGCTTCAACAGCTTGTTGGAAGCATGAATGTTATCCTATGTGGGGTAATGGATGCTGTGGCTTCAAGTTTGGGCTGATCCTCTGATGTGCCCTACTGGCCAGCCCACTGGCCTCTTTATCCCCACTTCTGACAAGCTGGCTCATCAAGGATGATATCCTGACATGTACTAATAATAGTGATTAAGAAAAAAGTAAGTTATTTCAATCTTTAGCTGTGCTTTTAGGGAAGATTCACCAAAGAGAGAATGAGTAAGGCTAGATGTTGGATCTGTTCAGGGTAAAGAATGCTAGGATCTGGGTGGTGGCTTCAGGGAGCGCAGGGCCCTGAGTTGCAATTGAGATGGACACCTCAGCCGCTGACTTATCTTGCAAAGCACTGGGTGTGCCTGTTGAGCCCCCGGTGACTGGTCAGATGTATTGGCCTCACCCAACCTCGCTGGCACAGTGAGATCTTGTAGTTTCTTGTTAAGATCATGGCTTATTGCAACAGGGACCCTAAAACCAGAGCGGATATAAAGCGCTGCTGATTCTTATATGGGTCAGTACTGGTGAAACTTGGTGTACACCAGCAGCTTCAACAGGAGAATCAATAGGCAGGGGCACACACTCCCTGCATGCCTTTGAATGTGAGGATTCTGAAGCCATTGACCAAATTGTTCTCATAATTTATTATTTTCTTTTATCCCATACGGGTAGGGAAAATCTGCCCCTTGGTGTTTACTACCAACGCCTTATATAGGGGTATTCTCATATTTTTAATCATCAGCCACTGGCAATGTCTTATAGGCTATTCCAGCGCACTGTAGAGCTTTGGTTGTGCTGGCAAAAAAAGGGACAACTTTCTATTTTAGGGCAAAACCCCACAATGCCTAGCACAAGGACACCCTCTGCTAGCACATCAATCAGCAATCCTTTTTTGGTGTACAGTTACTTCTATATTCAACTCCAATGGGGGTCAAATCAACACTTGAATCAAACCTGACGCTCCAGTATTAGGGTGGCGGTGGTGTGGTATAGTTGATCTTTAACGGTGATGCCATGGACCACTAACTTATACATTTATTCATGTAATCAATGGCATTAATCTCCACAGGGGTAAATGATTGACCCATTAATTTTTCATTGATGGCCTAATGAATCAAGCTTTCCACAGTCCCTGGTCAACAGTTCTTCACAGATACCTTATACATCACCTCCTTGGTGGTCTGATGGCTGTTCTTCAAGGTATAAGGATCCCACCCATCTTGATAAAGATCCCCTTATTCCAACCCCATTCTCTGCCCCCTTGGACCGCTGTCTTCCCAACTCTTAGCATGGAACTGTAACTAGTTTGGGGTGATGCTTGTACTGTAGGGCACATCCTTGAAGGTGAAGGGATCTGGCTCCTGATTGGGAGATGAGTTGGTGGGAGGTCTTGGTTAAAACCCTTTGCGTGAGAGGTCCAGGCTTCTGGTCCTTGGTGGTGAGATCCAGGATGCTGGCTTCTTGGCTGATCCATTAGCGTTCTGGAGGGCTGAGGATGCTACTCTGTTGGTTGGATCTAACTTGCCCATATCAGCAGCTGAGAGAAGGTAAAGTCCAAAATCAGACCAAGAAGGTCTGGAATAGCTGTATTTTGAGCATAAGCTTTACTGTCTACGTATATAGTAAGTAGAAAAAAGGCTGTGGGCAAGAACATGTACTACAATAATATAGATGGATTTGGGTCAAGAAGTCATTTTGCAAAGGTAGTGGGGCAAGTTGATTATCGTTAGAGATGATCACAGATAGCCAAGGAGTGAAACAAAACAAAATGTTTATTTTGGGAGGGGTTGGCATTGAATCATAACTTTGAGAACATGGATAATTTCTGAGTATGCCCATTTACAGCATCTTTATTATAGGATTAAAGGCAGAAAATAGGCTAAAGGTTCAGTTTTGAATGCAAGCTAATATCCAGGAATGTGCTGGTAACTATGTTTGCTTTGAAGTGAGAAGATTTGTGCTGTTATAAAGGCGTCTAAATGTGATACAATGGAGGATTTTGAGGTGAGGCCAGATCTGGATATTAACTTGATCCAGCTTCAGTTAAAATTGGGTGTAATTTCCAGAAAAGTGTAGGCATGAAAAATGGGTGTGGTGTGTTTTATACTTGGAAAAATTGTGCCATCATCTGTTGCACAGTATGGCGGGACATAAAAGCGAGGCATTGGAAATGCCCTTGCAAGTGAGATCGGCGGACTTACTCCGAAGAACTTAAACTTTCTTCAATAATGTTTCAATGGTTATTGGATCTTGCTTGAGCCTTAGCTTACACAGAAGTTCAGTCATTCTGACATGGCGGGGGATTTGATCTCGGATCCAGCCTGTAATTTGGGATCTGTGTAAAGCACCAGGACGTTGCGAGTTAAACCATTTGATTGCCAATAGAGCTGATATGTATGCTAGCGACATGATGGTTGTACGTTTCCAGCCTTGGCGAACAATCCTGGCGTTTGAAAATGGGGGTTGGGATCGCCAAAGTATGCTAAGGCCCTTTCTTTCAATGACTTTGAAAGTTTTTACAATGAACCCTAGTATAGTCTCTAAAGCATGTTAGGATAATGGATTGGGAGCGAGCATACCTTTTAAGAAGTGTAGGCTTAGATTGGAAGGGAGCTTGACAAACAGTTTCATGAAAGTATCGGTAAAGGCAGTAAAAAGATTGTAACGGGGGAAGCCTGCCCGTTTTGAGTTGGTGATAAGCATAGGGTGGAGCTTATTGGTAATAAACCTAAATGTTAAACATTGCGAAACTTCTATACCGCATAAGCCTCTTCTGTAGGGAAACACAAAAGTTTGGGCAAGACTTGAAGGTGACGGTGTTGGCAACCTCGTCGTAGCAGCGGCTTGTTAAATCAAACGTGTTGTAGTCCAGAATTACTGAGAGAGTCTTGGTGTGGATTTTAAGCCCACACCAGGGGAAGTAAGAGTCTTCAACATTAAGATTGGAGGAGAGTGATTTAAAGTTGGTAAGGGTTTTGGTGGGGTTGATGTAGCAGCCGTATTCAGGGAATCCTTGGCGCATCTTGCGTACAAACCGTCTAGCCGAGAGGGGACTGGCACTGATGAACAGGAAATCGTCGGTCAGGCGGAGAAGGAGAGTGTCTTCATTCTTAAATTCGGCCAGCAATGTCGTTTGCAATCGGGCGTACATCAGCGAGCATAGCAGCGTTGATAGAATTGAACCCTGGGGAATGCCCTTCGTTTGGAGATAAAACACGTCATCGATTTTAACAAGACTCTTATCGATGTGGTGCTTGATGGCGTGTAACATTAAATGTTTAGACTTTGTTGATTTTGTTTTTAGATACATGATGATGGCCTGCTTAAGTGCCTTTTCGGTGTGAGCTAAGGAAAGATCATTTGCGGGAGCCGTCAGTCCAACTGTTGAGCTCGAGTTCAACCCCCATCCCTTCGAATCGTCTTCCATTAGCTTCAAAACATTGGCATACACAAAAGTATAATCCTTCTCTTTAAGAAGCTCATCCACAACCTCAAAGACCTTAGAGCGAGAGATCCTCTCAAAGCACCTTTCTATGTCTACTTTAACAAAATACAGCTTTGGAAGTTTCCCTTGCGCCAGTAAATGGCACCTATACGCCGTCAATGGCTCACTGATTTCCGAAACCCCAAGTAGTGAGCCCTCTAGAGCGTTTGGCGTACGCTGGGCCTCAAACTTGAGTACATGGAAGCAGGGTGTCAACATGTGGTTAGCCGAGACTGTAGAGGCAAGCGCTTGGCCTGCAAAGTGGAATTTCTGGAGGCTTGAGTCTCGCACACTAAAATTTGTGATGGGTCTTAGCAATCCATTGCTCTTAGGGACAAATCGCATAAGACCATTGCTAGTACTACTTTCTCTAATCGATGCTATAGCTTGCTCCTGGATTTGGATTGATATACCAATAACCATCATCAACTTACTTGTGTAACTCTCTTGAATAGCCTCTCTTCCTCAAGGCTGACCACAGCAGACCTTTTCATACGCTGCCATACATCCTGGCGATAATAGCATACCTTGTAGTGCTTACCCTGCACCTCAGTGGCATGGAAATGCGACCATATAAGTGGTATGACCACCTTCTCCGCCAGCCACCTGACGAGATTGCCCAAAAGCTTAGCATTGCGTGCATGCTGAGTGGGATGGTAGTTCACCGAGGATAGCCATACCACTTTGGTCACCTTTAATCCCTGCATCCAGTCATGTAGACTTTCTTCTTCGTATCGCGTTCCATAGATCAGCCGCTTAACCGACTGTATGAACAACGACGTGTTTTCCTTCCCCATTAGCTTCCTTGGCAATAACCCTCTGAGAAGGTGCTTGATGATAATAAATACTTCAAGTGGATTGGTTGAACCATCGGACTCAGGATTGGCATGAGAAGCCAATATTTCATGGCGAATATTAAATTTAGCCCTATTCGATAGTTCCTTCACGATCGGCGCTAGTAGACGAAGGCTTTTGGGGACCAGAACAGGCATATCATTCATGCTTTTAAGACCTAGAGGTAAACTTTAGCCCCACAAGCATCTGTTTTAAGATTGTCCTAGAGTCGAAACTCCTGACTGCCTATATCGAAATATACTCATCGACAACAAAAACCAAAGGGCCGTAATACCTGAGGTTTTGTTTTCTAAAACTAAACGCTTTCCTACTTGCAAGCGATAACTCCTTGTTGAAAATTCTTCAGGGAATACATCTCGGAGTAACTGTGGTGTAGACGGGGCGAGTGTTCGCTTCAAGGCTTGAGCCGGCGCCTGGCAAACCTCTTTGGGGGTGGCATGGAAGAGGGGTGATCGCGACACCTTGACGCGATTAGGAAACCAGTTGGAATGTAACTTCCTGGCTAAGCAGCTAAAGTCATGCCTTGCAATTTGTTCGGGTATGTCTACATCAGCCGCATGCTTCAGTGCATGCGCTGGAGTTAGAGAGAGAAGGGGACCTGATTGTGCAAGTTAGCCGAGTCTGAAAAGTACTTGTATTGCTTCCAAAAATAGCGTCAAGGTAAATTTGAGATCGCGCAGTCATTCTAACACAAGCTTTCACTGATATAGAATAAGATGCGTACCTGAAATTTGCAAAGGGAACTTTAACAGCAGCGCCAACGTCTTCTCATCTGCTAAGTGATTTGTTTCCTTCAAGGATTGTTTAACCGCGATTGAGGGGAGAAGGATCATTTGGACATTTAGAAGGATGTGGCGCATCAGAGATTCTCCGATCCTGGGGTGATATTACATATAAGCTTTGCGGTATTTCCAAGTTCTCACCTTGTAAGAAGCCACTGCCAGGGCTTAGTTGAAGTTATAGCTGCTGCATGATTCGATTTATTGTCGGCCTCCTGGAAAGTCGGAAGCTGTTAACATGTAAAATAAAACTCATGTCTGAGAACGACCTAACAATAAGAAAGTACTATACTGTTCCATGGTTTAAACATATAAACCCAGATACAGGCTAAAATTCAGACAGTAGACGTGAAAATGTTGGATTTAGTTAGCTATTTACAACTGTTTTTGGCCTTGAATAATCTATTCAGCCCCAACTATTTAAAGTTACTTCAATAAATTTAAAAGCCTTCATTGACTAAAAGGCAGAGCAAGCCAACTTTTGGATATTTTGACATGAACCTAACTAATAGCATGCTCGTGTCAAAGTTTAAATAAATGGCTTCCCTAAAAAATGATCTTTAACTCAAACGTAAATGAAAAACACCTTGGCTAAGTCATCTAACAAACTTAAACCAAAGTCTACCAAGAGTTGTCAGCTCACTTACCTGAATCAAGATATGAGTGGCGTCGTTATTCGATTGCAGATATTTAATTGTATCGTAAACTAGCTGAAGGAATAATTTAGTACCGATCGAGTTTGAAAATTCAAGTTTAAAAGCAATATAAACGGCTCGTAACTTGATTTTGAAGGGGTACTTCGAACGATGATTATCTTGGTTTGTTTTAAGGGAAAAATAAAACCGGCACGCAAGCTATTCGTTCCAGAAACGAAAGTATATGCCAAAGTTCAATATATCTGAGCACCTGATGGCGCAAACCCCCATTTTCCAACTCGAAATCAACGTGGGAAGCCAAGTATTCGGCCATTATTTTTTATTAATCTCACCTCGTCCTGATCCCAAGCAAGCACCTGGCAAGATGCGATATGCGGCTCCACGCCTTTCCCAAGATAATAGGGGGAGGTTTCACCAAGGATAAAAACATTGCCGAAGTATACCCCCATATCCCGGTCAAGCCAGTCTATCGTACCGACCTTCCCTTTGGCCTGGCAGTATGCCAAGAGCGGTGTCACAGCTTTATATTTCGCTTTCAGCTTTTCTAGCCATACCTTCTTTGGAGTGGTGTATTGTAGCATCTAGTCACGGGTATCAGAACGAGATCTATAGCTGCAGAAAACTGGCGCACCAATGGCTTGAAAAGTAAATACCACAGCCTTCATAAATCAATAGGTTGTCAGCATTATTTATGCGACAAGCTTCCAATAGGTAATTCGAGTGAAATCAATGTAAAGGATGCACCACAAAGTTTTACCCATGATATTAAAAAAAAAGATGCGGAAATAAATGGTTTATATGCCGTATCAGACTTAGATTACAGTACTCAATATCTTTAGTAACTTGTTCTTGGTCCGCCTCAAGCTTAGATAACAACAAGTCTTCCAGGCACTGAGTGGACAAGATCCTTTAGAGTTTCTATAGGAGTTGCCACCCATGCTTTTGCCGCTCCAAAATCGAGATCCACTCTGGATTTTTTGGAGCGTCCTGGAAAATCTTTGTTGATGGCTTCTCAGAGGTGCTCAATGAGACTCAAATCTATCCCCTAAAGAGGCCAATCCAAACAAACATCATGTCTGAGATCCAAGTGTGTCATGATCTGAGGCGCGGCACTGATACACTACAGGAAATCCTAACCTTAGGATTGTATTTGAACTAAGTCTCGGTTAGCTGGCAGGGAAGACTATGTGATTACCTTGTGGCCCTGAATGATAAGTCTCTACTAGTTGTGGCTAGAGAGAAGCGCTGAAGTACTTGAAAGCACAAAGACAGAAATGTGAATAGAACTTAATTTTATTGGAAAATAGGAAATAGATTATATAGTGGTTAGGAATTCCACAAAACACTACCAGGACGGTAGGATCATGTCAAGGACCCACTTTGCGGGGAATAAACTTCCCAGCTGATGGGCCAAGGCCCCCACATTCAAGCCTGCTATGACCGAGCCGATAGGAACCGTGACCATTGCAAGATGTCCAAGTTGTCCTAGATAAGCGAATCGTCCAAGCATAGAACTGAATTGCCCAAGTAGATAGTAGCCCACCAAGTACGTCAAGAGGTAAAATGAGGCGTAAGGTCTAACCAGAGTAGGTTCAGTGGGTGGGGAAGCAAACGAGCGACCATAATGAAATTTACATCCCCAATGTCCAGAAGGATATTTGAACCATCCATTGGCAAGGGATTCCTTCTGGTGGGCGTCATCTGGGGAGGAATTATACCAGTCTGTTGTTGGAGTTGGGTTTTCCAAGGCGTACACCTTGGTCAAGAAGTAGGCTAGAAACCAAGATAGAAAAAGAATTCCCTCATGGCTTCAGAAAAGGAGTGTTATCAAAAATGGAGGAGTAGCTAGAAGAGTAATAATCTTTATAGTTGGAACATTTGAATTGAAGAAAAGGTTGGAGCTTATATAGCTTGAAAATAAGGCTAAGCATTTGAGAGGAGTTTGGGAAATGAGATGATTTACCTGAGTCAATCATTTTAAAACCAATTGTTTGAAGTGCAACTTAAATAATTGCTTAATCATTTGTAAACTGGCATGGTGTAACAAGAGGACCAAAAAAGATCTCACAATCCTCAGGCTAATTAAGCGGTACACAAGTGGAAGATCAAGTGTTGATAAGTACGGAGCTTGACCTAAAAGCAGAGAGAGCGGGTCATCAATAGAACGGGAAGCTAGATGCAGCCAATCAGGATCAAGACGGTAAGTGACGTTTCCCAGCTTATTATTAACACTTTCAAATTTGAAAGACGTTTCAAAAGCAAAAACCGACTGAATAATAAGGTAATAAAAAGGTAAATTAAAGGTTTGTGTTGATCCGGAGCTAACAATACATTCCTTAGAAGCATCCCAGGTTTGAATCCGGTTCCCCAAGGCTTCCAAATACCAAGTATTAAGGTTAAGACTGTTGTGTTGTGTTTTTGACTGGATGCCTTTTAAATCTTTGTTCTGGTGTTGATTTGAGACTGTGTTTTTTCCAAGGTTGTCAACAAGATTCAAGTAGTCAGGGAAAGAATTCCTGACAGATCACTTACCACAAGCATGAGTGGGGCAAGTGAGTTGCACAGAACCAGGAAAGCAAACAATTGAATTTCCCTCTTTGGAAACAGACTCATTTTGAGGAGCAAAGGCAAAAGCAAGGGATTTGTCCTTGAAATAACCCAACAAAGGCAAAATTGATAACATGTGAATATCGACATTTGTGACAAAGTGTTCTTTGACTTCCTTGGCAGTATGAATAGTAGTATTATCTTGCCTGGAGATATACTAGGCCGATCCTTGCAGATCTCTCATAAATGGATAGATGGTACAATCTAGGATCCAGTTGTAGATATCAGCATTCACCTTCCCAGTAATTAGCTGTATATCTCTTGATTACCTGCAAAGCAGCCCCAAAACATGGCACCCTAATATTTCTTTTTAATCTTATCTCTTAAACAGCATGGCTTGGGCCACTCTCCTGTTTTACAGTACCCAGTTTGATGTCTCTGGAATCTGCTGATAGCCATTTCAGTCTCACCTAGGGATGCTTTGGCTCAGCCCCAGCTATCTTTCGGCTCAAGGCGGCTACTGCTAAAACAGAATTATTTAATATTTAATTATTTTAAAAATATATTTGACAAGAGTGGCCAGGAGCCAGAAACTTGCAGCGGCTGCCCAGGGCTTAGCCAAAGCAGCCCTAGTCTCACCAGACCAAATAATCTTATCTCTGAAGGGTATGTGCCATTCAGCATATTCTCAAGCAAAGGTTGATCCCATGTCCCTACCTTCAGGGTTTATAAAGGTTACCTTCCCGCATCATGCCCATATACCTCTGATTGTCTAGCCTTCTACCCCCACTAGCTCCCAAAACTTCTGCTTTTAAGGGGTTTCTGTATACTCCCCTGATCTGTTTGGCTGATAAAGAGCAGCTCTGTAAACCCTCTCTGATCACCAGCCAACTGTTCCTCTTGCCAGTTTTCTTAGGGCAGCCCTATTGTCAGGAATATTCCTGACACTTATAGTTGTGTAATCAATAAACTGTCAACCGCTGCCACCAAGCAGATGTTTGCTGTCAACATGCAGACATCTGCCGTCACCAAGCAGACGTCTGCCACCAACGTGCAGACATCTGTGCCATAAAGCAGATACATACTGCCACCATGCAGAAGCCTGCCACAACCAAGCTGTCACCTGCTGTCAACATGCAGGCACCCACCACCACCAAGAAGACGTCCACTTCCGCCACGCGGGCCCCCACCACCACCAAGTAGATACATGCCGCCACCATGTGGAAGCCTTTCACAACCAAGCTGTTGCCCACTGTCAACGTGCAGGCGCCCACTGCCATTGAGCAGACATCCACTGCCACTGTGCAGACCCTCACCGCTGCCAAGCAAATACACACCGCCGCCACACAGAAGCCTGCCACCACCAAGCTGTTGCCTGCCGCCAACACACAGACGCTTGCCACCATTAAGCAGATGCCCACCGCCACTGCACAGGCGCTCACCACTCTTGCCAGCCCCACCTGCAAGCCATCCTCAAACCAGGCACCCATGGGCCAGTCTGCCACCTGCCAGCCTTTGCCCTCCCATGCCAGCAGGCGAGTCTCCATCCACTCCTTTGGGAAATAGCCAGATTGGGAAATCAGGAAATGCAATTTCCCCAAAGCCAAACTTGGGAGGAACTGCTGCCTAATTTGGGAGCCTACCAAATGGGGAATGGACTGATAGACTATCCAAAAATGGAAATCATGCACCAAATTCAGTAAATGAATTTGGATGCATGAAGAAGACCAAACTTGCACTATGCCAATACAAACTTGGATCCATCCAAACCTTCTCAATTGGCAGCCACCCAAGCCAATCCAATCCAGAAAAGGGAATAACAGATGCAACTCAGACTCTTGGTTTCCCAATGCTATGCCTTCCAATAATCATGCCTTGCAGGTCCACTAGTATAAATAAAGACAAACCCCTCAATGATAGCACCAACTATCATTGAGTGAATATCCTTCTCAATATTATCACATTAATCAATCCTTTACCCAGGCTAATCAAGTAACCTTACTAAACCCATTACACCTCCCCAAGTCAAAAGATGAACTACATTGTCTTTGCAGCTGCCTTGACAGCTTACCTTGGGATAGGGGGCCTGTGGGGTTCCTGTCTGCCAGTCCCCAAGTGTGTCCTAGATTGTAGCCAGGGACCGGCTGGAAGGGATTGTCATTCTCTAGTAAGGGGAAAATGTATCTCAGAAATATGTATAGGGGTCAAAATGGGCTTTTATTCACTCTCAGAAGGAAGATCCCCTTAGAAACCTTCTGGTATACGGCCTGGGGGGTCAAGGAAACAATATGGATTTGCCAATACTTGGAGTCCTCCAACAATATCTTGGACTCCTTGTACTTGGTCTTGGACTCCTGCACCTAAGTCTTGGACATCTTCCCCTTAGACTTGAACTCCTGCTCCTCAAATGTGGACTTCAGCTCTTTGGAATCAAACTTCCGCACCACGCTTAGGAACCTGCTCCTTATTCTTGGGCTCCTGCTCTGTTATCTTGGCTTCAGCTCTAACCAAGCTCCTGCTGGTGATCAAAAGGCTTCCAAAACCTCTTGGCAGAAACTCAAGAGACCCAGAAGTGTCTTCTCAAAGACCTGGAACAGCCTCCAAAAAGACTGTCCAAGACCCCATAACTTTCCAGCCAGCCACCTTCTTATAGTGTCCTTTTTTCAAAGGTTCCGCCTTTGATATGGCTTTCTTCAGAAGCTTAAACCATTGCCGCTCACTTTTTACTATAATAACTTAAGCTTACATAATTACTTTCTCAAAAGCTTAAAGTATTAATATACTATTTCCTTGCTTATACTTTAAGCTTTTGGCTTCCAACCAATCATTTTCATCAGAAAACATGCCAGAACTTAACCAATGAATGCAGAGCGCGGAAATAGACCATTTCTGAAGTTCCACTGGGATCCAACTATGAAAATCATTTCCACAGCTCAAACTGTTCAAATTGACAACTCTTTGCGCACCAAAGCGTTAACCAGTCCATTATTCCTGCACCATTTCTTCCTGCATTCAACCCAAACCCATTTAAATAGTAGAATACTATTTAAATTGTTTTTTCTGGACCTCTTCAACGTTTTCCCCATATATTTACAAATATAGTAAAATCCAAGGAAAACGTCCCACCAAAACAACCTTGTATCCCGCTCTCATAGCAACATACCTTTGTCTATCCTAGGAACTTAATAAATAAATATCTTACCCAAACTTCTATCCACATTCCTTCTTGAGTTTACTACTAAACCAAGGCAAAATATTCCACATCTTCTCACTTTGGCAAATCAATTTGGTAAAATCTTGGCTCATTTCTCCGGACCACTAGTTCTTCACCATCATCTTCTGGTCCTCCAGCCAGCTTTCTTCAGTCTTTAACAGCTCAGACCAGTCCTATAGCTACTTCTTCAACAGAAGTCACTAAACTTCTGCTTGGCCAACATAAGCCCTGCCTGCAAACCACCAAACATGTGGATCATCACAGGGCCACCAGCCAACCAATGCTCAGTTTGGTCCTGAACCACAGGGACCAAAAGGGATATTGTACAATGAGACAACTCACCTCAACTCAATGGTTTTGAACCTGTGGACACCTCTGGCGTCATCTCGCCCAACTCCTAACTTGGCTACTTATGTGATCACCGCAGCTACACTACTGTACCTTGCCATCAGCCTTAGACAATGTAACATCCTTGCCAAAGCCTTCCATCAGGCAGTAAACTTATATCCAATTGTCTACGCCTTGAACAACTTTGAGCCGCCTAACCTACCATCTTATGTTACTAAAGTTTTACCCTCAATACTTGGGTATTTCACCTATCTAGGATAGCCCTTTACCGGATCAGGTTTTGGATGTGCAGGTAGATTTCTCTAGCAGTTTCCATATCAATCTTGAGAGGCTTGCTCACCCTCTTTAGGGTAGCTGCTCTTATGGACTTCACCCTGGTTAGCTAATGGAGCTGCATGGCACCTCCAAACCTGCCTAGCTACCAGGCTTAAGGCTGGTGAACCTTGTGGAAGAAGGGTGTAAGTGCATCCATGATGCTTTGGTGGGCCTGTGGCCAAGCTATCCAAAGGAGGATAGCCAGTGCTGGAGCTGCAGAATTAGCCTTGGCAAGGTTCCTTGCAAGAGGTTCTGCGACCTCAACCTGGCTCCCTATGACCGGTAGCCAGATGTGAAGGTTAACTCAGATCACTTAATCCAGCTGTCATGGCCAGTGGTTGGCCTGTACCAAGGTGCAGTAGGAAGTTTCAACCATCTGGGTATCTGATGACTAGAGCCCAGTGTTAGAGTGAAACAGTATGCGGCATGATTCAAGAAAATACAATGAGGATATAATAAACAAATTGTGAGTTGCTTGACAAGCAGGAGACCAAATTGGGAGGACAGTTTCAACATCTTGGACCCAATGGTAGTGTAGCAGAAGATTGAGGTAGAAATTTTCAGTAGGAAAATGATTTGCAAGGTAAATTAGAGAAAGAATCTGAAGGCGTTGACATGTAAAGAGCGGGCCAGGTGGCAGCCATGGTATCAATGGCAACCTTGACAGCAACAAAGTCTAATCTCTCACAGACAGGGGCAAACAGCCCCAGATGAGCCATCATTTTTGGATAAACTTTCTTTTATTTTGAGCAAAATTAAGCTATCTAGAAACAAGTTTCTAGAGGGAAATGGGGAAAGTCTTAAGAGAGTTCAGGATGGGAGGGAGGGGGTTCTGTGGCATCTGATTGGTTAGCAAGAATATTTTCAGCAGTTGGGGGGCCTACTTTTAAATCTGATTCAATGCCATACTAATTCAAAAAATTCCAGCAACCAGCAGGTTGAGCGCTGCCATCCCCAAATAATGTCTAACATGTGATTTTCTTGTCATAATTATTTGGGCAAAAATATGGTAACTCTAGATTTTCTAGGGCTATTTGAGCAATCCCAGATTTGATCCATTTTTTTTGTCAATGACAGCATTTAAATTGTCTATTTCTCTCAAGGGGTTGGCAGTGGTTCTTTGCTGGTTTCTGGTCTTATGGGGGTGCACTATTTCTTTCATTTGGCTTTTTAATGTAATACTCAGTACATGAAAGAGGCAGATCAGGTCAAGTACAACAGTCCTGCAGCAAGGGGGTGGTGAGCACCAAGGTTGAGAATGGCAGCTTCCATCAGACCAAGAATGGTCATCCTGGACTTCTGTCAAGATTGACAATTCTTCCCCTCTAGAAACCTAGGCCCGGGAGTGGGATTCAAACCCCAGCCCTGGATCCCTACAGGCCACCGGGCCTATGGACCGCTGGGCCGCCCGCCCGTGTTTTTTGGGATCAAACCCCTGCAAGCTGAGGCTCCTGTGAATTCCCAAAGCCAGAATACCAACATCAGCCCAACCATAGTGGCGCCCAAAGAGGAGCCTTTTGAATTGCCTAATGAAGGCAGAGATGGCGCCTATGTAAGATTCATGAGTTTGAAGTCCTCTCAAGCAACCAATCAGGAGCCTACCCAGGAAAGAGGCCTGGGCCTGCGGCCCAGCCCCCTGACCATTACGCTAAAGCAAGACAATCAGGTAGCCAAATTGAGGATTTTGACCAATGAAAAAACTCCCGGGCCAAGCGCCATTCTGCTACTTTCAGACCCAAGTACCCAATTCCCTGGCCCAGCTTTCCCCAATGCCCTGATGAACCCATGGAAAATGTTAAGTTTGGAGGTGGGGTGCTATATAGACCAAAGGACCCCACGCTCCAAACTTATTGCCATTTTTAAATAAAGGTTATGTTACTTTGGCTCATACAGCTATTACCATATTTTGTATTTGCCGTCTATAAGTTAAGTTTGAGATCCCCCGGCCCTCCTGCCCCTCTGCCTGCAGTTTTCCGTCCACCTGGTGCTCCCTTTGGGCCTGTTTATTTTACTGACTACCCATTAAACCCTGAATATAAGGATTACACACCAGAGAAAATCATTGAACTTGACCCATTAGCCTGCATCCAATCTGCCGTCAGATACAACTGCCAAGGCCTGTGGATTTTCTCTACCCCCAAGTTATTCAGAGGAAAATTCAACTATCTCCTGACCTATAATGTTTATATGGAACCACCTGTAGCACCAAAACCGATGCCAGCCTCTTCCCCCGACCTGCCAACTGACCATACCAGCAAGCTTTTTGGCATAGTGTACATCACCCTCACTGGGGTGGTGAACACCATTGTACCATCTGACGGCCCGTGGTCTTGGTTAGAAAAGACTGCTTCTTACCTCTTAAAGTTAGCCCCTCTCTTGTGGTAGACCCTGCCCGCAAAAAACCCGGCCCAAGTTACCTCCAAAACTGGCAGGCTGGCTGCCGGAGAGTGGGTCCCTGACACCTTCCCAGCTCTACTATGACTGTAGGGCTGTGGTAGGGGAGGAGCAGATGGTTCATAAGGAATTCCAGCTGTTCTGGGGTCTAAACCTGGCTGGGAGTCCATGGGTATAGGGTGATACTCTAGACTTCAGGTTTGACTTCTGCTCAGGTGATGTATAATTTTAATCCCAATAAGGCAAATGAAACAACATATCCATTCACTTTTTTTGATGCTGTCTGCACTTGAATTGAGTGTGAGGAAGTGGGTTTTATACCATTCATCTGGTCTACCTTGGAATAGGTCTCTTCTCATTCTTTGTAAGCCTTTAGCAACCCATTTTTGGGTACTTGCTTCTGGGAAGTAGTGGGAGGGAATTTGGGAAGAGAGGATAGGGATCTGGGCAACTTGGCTTGGGTAGGGGAACTCTGTTGGGGGCTGGCAGAGTATTGATTGATGTCATCTTGTTGAAACTCTTCTTGGCTGGGGCGTTTGGCTATGGGAGTGCCAGTTTTTTTATTTGAATTTAGCTTATCATGTGTATATTGGTGATTGTTATCAGCTTGTTCAATTACATTCCTGTCTTGACACTGGAATGTTGGGGCATAGCTGGTGGCTGCTGGCCAACATGAGTCTTGCAGATTGACTGGGGTTGTTATGTACTTGGGCGCAGCCAAGGGACACAACAAAAAATCCCAATGGTAGGATTGGGTTTGTACTAAGCCAGAGGTTAGTCTTCAGGGATAAATGAGGAATTTACCTTCAGGCCCTGGAAATGATAATTATCATAAATCTTCTCTAGCTAAAACTAGGGAGATGGTGCTGAAGTACAAAAATAATCACAAAGAGAAAATGTTAATGAAACTTAAATTTTATTAGACAAATTTAAATAATTATTATATGGCAAATTTTTACCACAAAACAGTAGAAGAACAGGTAGATCATTAGCCACTCTCATAAGTGGGTCAAGGATCACTCATGTCATCAGTTAGAATGTAAATGAGACCTTCACTCAATTTGGGGTGAAACCCATTTAAAGTTGAGAAAGGGAACTGAAGAATTTTGCACTCAAAATGTGACTCTGCTAAAGGTAAAAATGAAAGAGCATGAATATTGTGATTCACAACAGGGGTGCTGTGGGGTTCCTGGTCACCAGTCCCCATAGTGTGTCCTGGGCCGTAGCCAGGGACCGGCTTGGAGGAGTTGTCATTCTCCAACAGGGGTGAAGGGTTGGTGAGAAGCTTATACTTGGCTTGCATAAGGGCAAACTCCTCCAGTACCTTTCCAATCACCAAGCAAGCGTCTCCACTGTATACCTGGACTTCAGCAGTCGTCAGCCCGCCTGTAGGCTAATACCAATCCTGGAGTAGTCTTGCAAACTCTTCTCCAATGAACTCTCTTCCTCTATTTGACATCTCCAAATGCCTGGTCACCTTCTCCCACTCCTCCTGGGCAGATTTACTAGAGGCAAACTTCCTGCACCCTAGGCGGTATGATTCCTCATCCCCTGGGCTAGGATAGAAAATATGGGGCAATTGACTCATGAGACTTATATACTCTTTTCACACGGGAAAATCAGATAGGGGTCATAATAGGTGCTTTATTCTCTGTCAGAAGGAAGATCCCCTTAGAAACCTTCTGAGATATTGCCTTTGGGTAGGGAATAAGAAAGGGTTTGTGCCAAAACTTGGAGTCCTTTAACAATATCTTGGACTCCTTTTATTTGGTCTTTGACTCCTTCTCCTTGATCTTGGGCTCCTTTTCTTTGGTCTTGGGCTCTGGTACTTTGGTTGTGGGCTCTGTTGTCTTAATCTTAAGCTCCTGTGGTCTGACTTGGCTCTGGATTCCTATCCTTGGTCTCCTGCTCCTTCTGTAGCTTTGGTGGCCTTTGTAATCCACTTGATCCAGTCCCTGAAGAGTCTCAGATAGCTCTCCCTTTTATAGCCCCTTGTTTCAGACCAAAATCCTCTCTTAGAACTCTGGTTCTTTAAAGCTTAAACTATCCTGTTTTTCTTCTTATATAATATATTAAACTTTCAAACTTACTTTAGCCAATGAAAGCCCTGAATTTTCCGCTTCTGCTCCCCATTTTTTAGGCTTTAACTCTCAAGTTAAAGCCCTTAAAAACCTGATTAAGTAGGCTTCAGGTTGCAGCCAATCAAACGCCTTGATTCAACAGTTTTGCCAAAACAGTTTATCCAGATGACCCGTTCCTGACCCTGGTTTGAACCCCAAGCTGTCCTGCTCCAGGTAAACCACTGCTCCGTGTTTCAAACGGTTTTGCCGTAATTCCGTCACATTTCCCCGGCAAATCTCAAGCGCTTCCACATATGTTTTACTTAGGCGATTTTTGATCCTTTGATTTTTCAACGTTTCTCTGCGTTTCTCTGTGTTTCTGTCAACGTTTTGCATCCTTGAATCTGCCTGTTGCTCATCCTTTTGCTCCCCTAGTTGTTCTTGGCAAAATTCACTCTTTTGCTCTCACAGTTTCTCCGTTCTTCTTCCAGCTTCTTTCTGGTCCTTTTTCTCTTTAATCTTTTTCCTAAAAATAACATATAGTTCTAATAAACTATAGGTTATTTTTCCTCCTCTTTCTTTTTTCTTATATAACTTTTAATCCTTTTTTAATCATAATCAGGCAGTATTCAATCATTCTTTAACTGCTTCTTTATATCTAAATCTATTCTCAAAAGCCACTAAACCAGCATTTCCAGCCTCTGTATTCAGTCCAGCTAGATCATCCTCTCAAATCTTCAGTTCTTCAGCACCAACTTCTGGTCCTTTGGCTATCCTACCCCATGATCTGCTAGTCCTTCATCCTGTCTTATTGTCCTTCTGCTTATCCTTAACCAGTTCCACACTAGGAACTTCATTTGTTCCTTTAACACACTGAACCATATTGGTCCATTCCATTCAATATGAATTAACAGTTCATCAACTAGCCTTCACTGTGACCAAACAGTCCCTCTTGCTAGTTTTCTCTGCTAATTCCGTGAACCACCTCAGTTCTTTATCTCAGCCCCCATTACCAGAACCCGTAGACCCAGGCATGAGTCTACATTGAACTGGCGTTTGACTGGGCCCTTGCAAGTGGCAATCCACTTAGGCCATTCAACCATAAATCTATGTCTATGTGTTGTCTTTAATCACCCAGGTGATGAAGTCTGGGCTTTCAGTCGCAGAGTAATCAGCTCTACTTCCCAGAGGCCTGATCACACCAAGTTCTGCAGCTTGCTTCCCCAAGCAAGCCACCTTGGTGACACCTCTGAGCATGCCTATACCCTCCAATGCTCACTTTGGGTTTCCCCAAAGCTCCCATAGAGGCATAAACAAGGACACCCTGCCAGTCTGTTAGGCAGGGTGCTTGCTCACAGACCTCCTGCAAGCGTATTAGGGTACGTTGAGCCCTCAGAGCTCTTTCCCTCCCTGGAAGCCTGCGTTACCCGCCAGGGGTTCAAACCTACTCCCCCCAGACAGACAAAGTTCCCTGCTTGCTATTTCAGTCTTCACCCTCCCGCAGCCACGGTTCCCTGCTAGGTAAAGTACTATAGTCCAAAGCAGCCAACATCTTCTGCTGGGTGGAGGCAATAACTGCCTCTGGTAGTCCTTTGTTACCTACCAGTCAGGCCTTACTTACCCTAGTAGACCATGTTACCTACTAGGGTTGCCTCACTTCCCCCAGTAGACCACGTTACCTACTAGGCTTACCTCACTTACCCCTAGCAACTCTATGTTACCTACTAGTTTACAACGTCACTATCTGACCACACATTGTCATTATTTAGCATATTGTCTTTATTTGAAGCCAAATTCACCCTCGCCTGCAAACCGCACACATGTGGATCACTGCAGGTGCTGATTTCAAAAAAATATTAGCTGCATTATCAGCACTCTCAGTAGCTGCAAGATGATCAATTAGCACATATGTGCACCTTAAGTGGTTAGGGGGCAAGAGAAATAGTAGAAACCAGCATAGGAACAGAACTGCTGACAGCATTCTGCAGCAGATCTGCTTGACTCTGGCATTGGCAACACCCAACTCATTTATAGCATTAAAGCTGGGTGCCCCAATGCTGTTAGAAGCCGCCAGCTACCCTGGTCTAGTTTCATAACTGGCCCAGATTTGATTTTTTCTTCCTGGTCAGGTTAAACTACCTAAATAAGCTAGGGCATTTCAAACTGTACCTTGCTTGCCTTAGTGGGACATTGGGGGTTTGATTCCCCCAGAGGACTTTTGCAGCTGTCCACGCTTTCACTTGACAGCCATGGTTGTGGGTTTGATCTCTGTTCCCATATTTTCTTTGCTGGCCCTCACATCATCTTCCTCCATGAGAGAGGCTGTAAGCTGTCCTTTAATCCTATCTTGATATTGGGTGACTAATAAGGGCAGTGCTGAAGGTTGGCTTGGGGCTCACAGGTTGTGTCTTTTGAGAAATAACCCTTTCACTTAACAAGCTATTTAATCTTACTCTGTACTGGGCGGTGTTAGAAGATGCTTCTGCTTTGTGCTCTCCTACTTGGACAGGCGGTGATGCAGACATGATCACTTGATTAGAAAGAAATTAGCTTAGTTTTTTTACAGCAATGAATGGTGAAAGACATTATGGAACTTTCATCTTTCAGGAAGTTTTTATTGAAAAGCCACAAAGCCAATTTTTTCTGTGACTTTGTGGGGTCTGGTTCTTTGGTGGGCTATCTTGGCACATGGCACTTTGAGGCAGATATGGCAAGAATCTAGGTACACTTGATATTTTATTTTGATTAGAGGGCCAGGTTTTCTTTTTCTGTCTGCATAATCCTTGTAAGTGTTCACTGCCTTGGCAAGTTTATTCAGGAAGTCTTGATGAGCCTGTTAAATGGATCTTACTCAGGTTCTATTGTTGAAGTTGACTGCCTCCCCTAAGTCTAGGTGGTCCTAAGTGGGGTCAAATCCATAGTTGACATAAAATGAGGACATGTTTGTAGGAGCATGATGTTGACTATTATAGGCATACTGGGCTATGGGGAGGAGATTCACCAAATTGTCCTGTTCCAGATTGACAAAAGATTTCAAATATTGTTCCAAGACCTGGTTAACTCTCTTGGTCTGTCTGTTACTTTGGGGGTAGAAGGTAGTGGAGAGGAAGCGTTTGATACCCAATTCTGTAGTGCCTGGGTCCAGAATCTGAAGGTAAACTGAGGTCTTCTATTAGAAATTATTCACTTTTGTAGTCTGTGGTGTAAGAAGACATTTATTAGGAATATGATTGATGTTTCTTCTGCCAAGACTTGAGTGGGTGTAGGAATGAAGTGTACAATCTTGGTGAAACAGTCAACCACAACTAACACTGTGTTTGAACCTTTTGAGGGTGGGAGCTCTACAATATAGTCCATGGAGGCAGACTGCCAGGGGCCCTTGACAATCTTTAGGGGCTTTAGGTGTTACAGTAGAAAGACAAATGGAAGAGAAAGCACACTCTTGGAAAACACGAAACCAACAAAGAACTTCAGGCAAATCCCTGAAAACATTAGAAAATTTAAATATTGTTATTAACAAAAAATGGGTTAAAGCTGGAGCTGGTCAAATAGCCCTGGAAAATATGGACTTGTCCTTATTTTCACTAATTCATTATGACAAGAAAATTATAAATTATATATTATTTGGAGATGGTTTTGCTTGAACCACTGGTCACCAATTATTTTTCAAATTATGGTGTCATTAAGTCAAATTCAAAAGTAGGCTCCCAAACTGCTTAAATAATCTCACCAGCCAATCAGATGCTTTAGAAGCCCCTCCACCCTCATCCTAAACTACCTTAAAACTGACTTGATTTCTCATAGATAGTAAAGTATTTAGAAACAAGTTTCTAGAGGGAAATGGGAAAAGTTTTAAGGTAGTTTAAGATGGGGTGAGAGGGATTTTGTGGCTCCTGATTGGTTGTATCAAAATATTTTCTTCTGTTGAAGGACAAGCATTTAAACTTGACTTGATGACGTCATAAGTTTCAAAATTTCGGCAACCAGTGGGTCAAGAAAAACCATCTCCAAATAATATATAATTCATACTTTTCTTGTCATAATAAATTAGTAAAAAGAAGGGCAAGTCCATATTTTCCAGGGCTATTTGAGCAACTCCAGCTTTAAATTATTTTTTTGTCAATAAGGACATTTAAATTGTCTAATGTTTTCAGGGATTTGGCTAAAGGTTTTTTGTTGGTTTCTTTTTTTCTGAGGGAGTTTTATCTTTTCCATTTGTATTTCTACCGTAACACTCATAGTAAGATCCAGGAAAGAGTCCCACCAAACCGGCTTTGTATCCTGCTCTCAAAACAAAATACCTTCATCTACTATATAAAATCACTAAGGAAACCTCTTTCCTGCAAATTCCTCAAAATCTCCTCTTAGTTTTGCTACTGCAACAAAATCAAGGCAAAATATCCCACCCTCTTCTACCTCAGCAAATTGATTTGGAGACATTTTTGAGCATTTCTCTGAATTTTTCCAACCTTAACCTAATAGCCTAGCACATAGCATAGCTATTGAACAACTTATCAAGCACTTACAGATGGCCTTCATCCTGGCTTCCTTCTGGTATTCACCATCATTCAACACCTCAGTTTCAGGCAATAAGTCTCCACAAGTGAATCAAAATAGACTTGGCCCCCATCAGTGATCTACACTTTAGGTCATTAGAAGAAAGCATTTCACATGCATTATAACTGTTTTTGCTCACCCAAGTGGTTAGATTGAGCTTTCAGGTGCAAAGTAACCAACTCCACTTACCAACAACCTTCAAATTATCAAGTTATGCTGATGTTTTTCTGGACCACCATCCCAATCATGGTTATGAGCTATATATGCTTGCCCAGCAACTTTGAGCCTCCCTTAAAGCTTTTCTAAAGTCATATAAAGATAAATTTTACCCTGTTCCAACAAAAACTCTAACTTTATTATTGTCTTGGTTGGTATCAGGGGTTCAATCCTATGCAATCATGTTATCCCAGAGGAAACCCTATCTGTGCTTGAATCCCAGCTGGTCTAAGGATGCTTATAATTCTTGGTATAACCATCTCAGGGCACCATGTCTATCCTTTTGAAGCACTTTTTGTGGTGATATGAATAAGTTGTAAGCATGTTCTGGATAAGGTCATGTTTGAGCTTGCTGCTGTAACTGGTTTGACCTCTAATAGTGAAATATAATATCCTGCTTTGGAAAAAGAATTGAGAGAGGTAATGACATTAAATCTCATGGGATGACTAACCAGGCGCCCCCTGTGTACTGTGAGATACTGTCAGGATCCTCTTGGCATATATATACATCTTTGATTTGTGCTTAATTGATATGATTAACCTCTTGAATTGAATATGGGGGCTCTTTAAAGAATCTTTATATATTTGTTTCAAGTGGTTCATTCAACTCTGAGTCTCCAAGTTCATGCAAGAACCTGTCCTGTCAAATGTATGGATGTATATGCTTTTTGTTTTGTATCTCATGATCTAGTGAACTGATCTCAGTACTTGAACACATGCCTGAAAGCCTGGATGAGAGTATTTAAACTGAGCTATAACCTGCACCATTTGAAAATCAATAAATGCCTCCTGACACAAATTCTGTTTAATTACCCCTGTTTTCTCTCAACTTCAAGCACTGAGTGTATAAATCCTTCTATTCTTCCTCTACTCTCATATTTCAATATAGTCCTTTTTGGCTCCTCAAATAAAACTGGTTTATGAATATCTCTTTGTTCAACTCTTATCTTGTTGAATTATCTTGCCCTGTCTGGATAAGCCTGAGTTACTTGATGGCCTTGCTCTGATCCAATAACACAGTTTCCAGCTCTGACAGATGCAGTGGCAACTGGAATATCAATTCCTGTTCCAGCACTATATGATTTAGGTTTTGTACTTAAGCATACTAGGAATAGGCTTTGCAAAATAAACAACCTTTTTTCTCCTGGTTCAAACCCTATCCTTTAAAAAACCAAATCTCAGTTTACTCACCAGAAATTCCCTGAATGGGCTTATTAATACATCTGTTTTAAAGCTATCCTTAAAATGAAGCCCCAAGGCTTTACCTGTCCTGTTTGGATAAGACTAAGTGTGGCTAAGCAATATCAAGATTATAGAGGCATATATTTATTGTGTGAACAGAGAAGAGCTGTATAGAGGAAATGGTGCTAGTTAAGATTGATTTGCATCTGTGTCATGTTCTGCCATGACATAGTAGCTTTAGAAAGTCACTTTTTAAAAGCTTGGATCAATAAAGCTACTTCTTGCCGTCAGAAAGCTATCTTTATGATCTCCCTAGGTACCCTAGATTGAAAGTTATGGCAATTTAAAGAGCTGAGTTCAAAAACCCTGTCAGCATGTCCCAAAATGGTTGCAATATTGGATTTCAAATCAAGACAAGCAACAATTAGTGAGCAGGCAAATTCAATCATATCTCAGCTTCCAGTGATCAGTTTTGGACTTTCTTACGCTCAAATAAAAGCCCCAGATGAGGAGAACCCTGCCAAAGTATTTATTAGATGGCCAAATGAGGCAAAGAGCAAAGTTCAAATCTGGCCAAAGGAATATGATTAGAATTTGTCAGCTGATGTCTCAAACTTTTTGCACAACCCCCAGATAGAGAGACAAGGACCTTCAGGAATAATCTGGAAGAATTTCAAAGATCAATGCAAATGATATAAAAAGAATCTAGTTCCCTTTTTCCACATTGTGATCGTTCTTGGTCTGAATAATGAACAAAAGACTTCTCTTAGACTATAGTTTAAATGGATCATAGTTGGGAGCCCTTGGGCCCTGGCAATCTAGTACAGATACCTGATCCAAAGTGATCTGGAACTAGATGCATCTTCAGGTAGAGTAATTAAGGATTAGTAGTGCTGCATAGCTTTACAAGAAGAAGCACTTTTCATTCTAGTCATCTTGAACTATATGGAAATAGATAAACCAATACATTCCATAGTAATTTAATTGATTGGTGTGCTTATGTTCATACCAGTAAATATATTGGATTAAGCTCTAAAGAATTATACAAATCATTTTTAAAAATCTTTGGCTGCAGGGATAGTTCATGTCATGATATAACTGTGGGTACATTTAAACACAAGATTTTGTCTTAAAGAGATATCAGATTGTTCATATATAAATTCTGTTGTCCTTATAATACTAAATATACTTACACACTTTAGCTAGACTTTTTTAAACCTTATGTTTCTTTGATTGAGAGTAACAATGTTAAACTTAAAGTGAAGTATAAATATTGGTAACACATGTTCTTAGATTGTGTCACAAGTGACAAACTCTTATCAACTATGCTTATCAAAAAGCCCCAACTACAAAACTCAAACCCCGGCATCTTGCGGGCTGCCAGCCCGCAGGGCCAGCTGCCCAGCTGCCCGCAGTTTTTTGGGCTCAAATCAGAACAGGATTTGACTTCAGAAAATCCTTTTAAGCTTGATGAACCAAATGTACCTACACCAATACTCTCCACACTGGGGATTCCTGATAAGACAGCCAATCAACAGGCAGGCCCAGCCACTGATTCCAAAATAACTCGGGCCCACACGGAAGGGGAAACAGAGAATTTTCCCTTGGAATGCGGGCCACCCAGAGGCGACCAATCCCACAGCCTGACTAGGGAATTTGAGCTTCCTCAGTTCAAACTAGCCAATGAAATAACCCCCACAATTGATGCCACCAAAGACTGGGAAGACCTGGTAATTGGGAAAACCCAGGCTGACAAAATTTGTGAAATTTTTACCATGACAGATGGGCTACTTATACCCTGGGCCACCAAGATAATGCCCATTGCCATCCTTGCAATAAAGTGACATGAACCTTTGGTTCAACCAGATCATACCATACTTTTTATTAATTTTACTTCATCTACAGTCTACTCCTTGCGGCTCCGCTCCCCGTGCTCACCTACCCCAAGAAACTGCAGATCAGCTGCCCAAACTTTACCGTCCACCAGGAGCTCCCTTCGGCCCAGTACATTTTACCAAGTACCCACCCAACCTGGCGTATTTGGAGTTTACTCTGGAGGAGATCCTAATCCACGACCCTGAAGCTAGAACTAGAGAGATAGAAGTCCTTTACAGAGAAGGCACCAAAATTATCCGGCCCCCTCTGCTATTCCAAGACAAGTATAATTTCCTGCCCACATATTTGGTTCCAATGACGCCGCCCCACATCCTGCAGCCTGACCACCCGCAAGAATCTGTTACCACTGAGGAATCCACATCCACACAAGTATTTAGGGTGATGTATATCACCCTCACTGGATTGATTGATTCCATGGTGCCTACAAGCGGTCCTTGGGCAGTCCTTGGAAAATTGTTATCTTATATTGTAAAGTTAGCCCCAATCCTGTGGTGGGCCCTCCCTGCTGAGCCCGCGGGCCGTCCGCCCGCAAGTTCTCAGGAACACCCCACGGGTTGGATCCCTGACAGATTGAAAGAAATTGGAGAGGATTCTTTTTAAATTAGATATAGGGTTTTATTTAGATAAGAATCAATCAAATAACTAGTGCAATGTTATAAAATAAATCATGTATCTGTACCAAAGTTTTCAAACCTGTTGAGATAAACATATATTAGTCCGTTTAGAACACATAGGTTCAGTCACAAAACAAATTTCAACTGGAACTAGTTGAAGGTTAAGTTACTCAATAAAGCTTTGATTTATCTATAGCCAGAAAACAAAAATAGTCAATCACATTACAAAAATAAAGTCAAATATCAAATTCTAAAAATGAGACAGCAAACACATGGGGATCAAATTCAAAACGCACACAATCCAGTCACTCCCTGAAGCATTCTACATCAAATTTGCTAATGAGTGTGTGCAAATATGATACAAACAGAGAATGCATGAGGTTCAGTCACAAAAGTGATGAACTCAAACACGAAACGACTCATTTTTTGAAAATACTGATTATTTTTGGGACTCAAATTGAAAATAGTTGATTTCAGGAGTGATTTCACCAAAATCTATTCAGGGAACTACAGCATTATTTTCAATGTATGTGCTTCTAAATTTGACCATTTATGTCTGAGAGAATGTCTCAAAAAGGACCACTCGTTTTAATAAAATGAATTTTCTAGAAATACTTTGCTTTTCTGTTTTAATAGAATTTTTATTGCTCTTAATTAGTATGAGTTTTTCAAGTGAAAGTAACACTTAATGAAATAAGCCTGTTGAAAATAGGAGATGTCTTTGTTTGCAAAGTGGCACGCCAACTTGTGGTCAATCTAGCACCAGACCACTGGGTTCTCTGGTGCTAGATTGATCACAAGTCGGCGTACCAATTTTCAAACAAAGACATGTCCTATTTTCAACAGGCTTATTTCATTAAGTTAAACTGGGTGCAATAACTGAGGTGTGTCTGGTCTGAGCCAAGCACAAAGACACTACATTTACTCCCATTCCGATTGGCTCTGTTGTTGGGATGCGTCCATTTTGGTATAAAAATAAAATTAAAACAGTTTATCTATATGATTTATTTATTTTAATTTTTATCTCTCCATATATAGTAGCATGAAAGCTTATAGTTACTATTGTTTATTTCACATTAGATCTTTAGATTTTTATATTAATTATTTTTGTTCGTAAATGTGCACTGTTGATCATGTGTTTGGATAAATTTGATATTTTTATTAATTCTAATCCCAAAACAGACACTCAGAATATTTATTTCCTTTTCATATTCTAGATTGCATTCTTAATTAGGATGATCTGGTAACATTATTATAGATTCACTCATTTGTTTTGATATTTGATATTTACCTTGTCTGTTTCAGTTGCTATTGAGGCTTGTTGTTAGATCAAGTTTGTAACTTTTGTGACTGAGTTTCATGCACTCACAAAAAGCATAGTAAACATAGTAGATGCGTTCTGTGACTGAAACTCATGTGCTCTAGTGTTTGGTACACGTGTTGATTTGTTAAGCATTTGTCCCCAGTTTGAGTAGATCGTTGTATGACTGGACATTTTTGCCAAATAGTGCTCATTTTCTGTGAAATTATCTTCTATTTAGATCTATTAAGTTGAAATTTGTTTTGTGACTGAACCTATGTCTCTCTAAACTCACTAATATACATTTATCTCAACAGGTTTGAAATCTACTGCATAAAAAAGCTCTTGACTTAAAAATGGGAAAACTTACAGTTGGTAGATCCCACGATATGATTACTTCAAAAAATGAGACAGTGTTGACTTAAGGGAATTTAAGAACATGTAAAATAATGCCTAAAAGAACACATCAACTACTAGAACTGATTATCACAAGAAAAAACCTAGATGATTAAATTTGCCTTGGAAGGCACCTAAGCAGAAACCTTATGTTAGACTATTAAAGAATTATAAACCAGATGACTGCTTTATCAAGCTTGGGAGCTATTGACAGCAGGAATAATGCGTGGCTTAGTTCCTCCTGGGACATAACCAGGGTACTTGGGACGAGTAGCTTTATGAAGTTTGTCAGTAAGCTCTTCCTTCTTGCGTTCCTAAAATAAAGGTGAGTATACGGATTTAAAAAATATTTCCAGATATTAAATAGCTAAAACACACTTTAAGCTGTGTTGAAGGCCAATAACAGAGCTTGCATGAGTATTTAATAAACATCATAATAAAAATTATGAAAATAACATATAGTTGGTAGATAAAAATCTAGAACTAAACTTACCAAGCGCTTGAGTTCAATAAACATATCAGAAATAGCTCGGTATGGCGAACGAAGTTCATTAATAACTCCTTTGGGAAGAGGAAAGCTCGAAAGAGAAGGCACAAAAGTGACCTTTTGCACAGCATCAGGCAAGGTATCGAAGGGCCCATCCTTTCTTTCAGTCTGATATTCAAGGAGAACAGGTCGTGGAATCATGGTGTTGGTTCCAGAGACAAAGCGCTGGTTTTTCATTTTCCCGGTCTTATCATCTTTAACCTTCCGAATATTTATTTTACAAGGTCTTCTAAAAGACAACTAGGTTTAGCGGCATAAATAAAATTTATATAAAACCCATTAATTAATTTAAGACCCAAAAGCATAAAGCTAGAGAGAAAGTTATATGCATTTAACACGAACGCTGCAAGTTATACAATTAAGGCCCCCAACAGATATATATTCTCATGTGGAACCCCAAGGGGCTGATACATCGACACCAACACAAAACAAATTAAAATTCTTACTTGGTGATGGGGTCTAAAAGATGGACGTTTGAATAATGAACAGGCATTTCCTTCTGAATTTTTCCTCCAGCAGATTCAGCAGTTTTGGGGACATGCTTCCAAGCCTAGCCAACATGAATTCTATAATGGGGCAACCTGCTTACCAAGTTTAGGCCAGTAATAAGAAGTCTATTTCTATCACGTAAAACGTGGAGAACCTTTCCAGTTTTCCCTTGATCTTTGCCCTCAGTGATCATTACCTATTTAGGTTTTAAAAGGAGCTTGGATCTTAAAGTTGCGCAAATCTTCACAAGCAATAAAAGCATATTATCAATAAGGGCTTGGGTAGTCTTTAAAATATAGTTTTTAAGACGAGTGTGAAGATTAACAAAGTTTTTAGATGAAAAGGTTGAAGATACTTTTTTAAAAAGCATGAATCGAAATAAAATAGAAGTTTGATTCGATCAATATAAGTTTATACCTCATCACCCCGAATGATATCCCATCTTTTAATAAGATCTTGGGGTTTGGGAAGGTTGGGGCGATGCTGGATCCGGGAAGATATGCCTGTATACTGATGTAACCTCATTAAGTTATATAAAAGCGAATCTGTATGTAATTCTGTATGCTTATATCAGGTTTAATCTAATGGGCTACAAGTGAACGCTCAGTGGCCTCTGTTCAGATCCGCAGACTTAATTTTTCAATATTTTATGTACCCTGTTTCCTAGCGAATTCGTCCCAGAATCTTTGAATCTGCTTCTATAGCCAAATCCAACTCTTGCACCAATTTGGCTCCAATGCAAAGGAGTATATCACCCGCACGGGCAGTTCGTCAAGCAATAATTTAAACGATCGTTTTAAGCAGTTAAAAGATTTACTATGTTGCTTTAATTTTAATTATTTTTAATACTTCTATAGTTTTACCATATTATGAAACAGGATTATTTATTCTCTACTACTAGTATATTTTCAGCTAAACTATAAGGAATGAGAAAATATGATTTTTAGAAGGGATGGATAATTTTATTAAAGGGGGAGAGAGCTTCTTATAACCAACTGCCATACCATGACTTTATCTAGGTCTGCCATAACCAAAATAGAGATTTCATAAGATCTAACTATTATACAATGTCTTTTTCACAAGGGTGGCCCAGAGCTGTTTTGGCACAGCTCTAGGTTTATTTATGTGCACTGGGTGACATCAGGAGGGATCTTTTAGAACCTCTGGTTTTATCCTGGCAATATATTAGACTTGTACTGTCATAGCCACAGCTGCTATGGTGCCAACTGAAGAGCCCTTCAACTCATAATTTGGGATATATAGTAACAAGGACCCAATAAAGGATGATGCTGGTCTGATCAGATACAGTGCTCCAGTAGCCAACTAATGATAAGATCCTAGGCTTAGCATAGCAACTCTATCCAGACTTGGGATGGCCAATATAACCTTTTCAGCTCTACTGTGGCACAAGGCTGAATCTCAGCTGGCAGGGGAGTACCAGCTGCCATAACTGTGTTGCAACTAAAAAGAGTATCACAGTTGCTACATTATCTCACGATATACAGTGGCACTTCAGGGCCCAAAATAATCCTGACAAGGTATTATCCCTTAACAAATTAGGGGTGTGCAAGTTTGAAAATTAGTAGTCATGTGCTTGCCCAATCAGAAATCAAATAAGGTTTCATCAATTGAGGCCACTATTCTGCAAAAATTAGGATGAATGCCCTGAGGACACCTGTACCAGGAGGCACCTGTAAATTCACTGCCACCTCTGGCTTTGGATCAAACCATTTCCCCCCGCCACACCAAAAAGGGCCAAAAATTACAGCCAAGCCACTCAATTCACTAGGAGATTTAGCTCATACTGTTGATGAGAGATTTGTCCTGGCCTACCCCGCAGACCCCCCGTCTTTGGTTATCCCGGCCTGGGAAGAAACACAGGTCAATTTGGACTATTTGTTAGCATGGTGTCGTCCTCTCTTAAAAGCAATCAGGAACACCCAATCAAATGATGCTACATCTATAACCAGAAAGTCAAATGAACCTGAACTGGTTGAGGTGCCTTCCAGCCAATCAGGTGGATCCGCAAAAATTACCCTGAAACTTTCTAGCACCCCTGGCTCTGGCCAGCAAATTTTATCACCCAGCCAACCAAATGCAAGTCAAATTAGTCATGTGACCACCCCCTAGCAACCCATTCCCTTTTAACAATGCCAGGGGATTTTGGGTCCCCTGCTTGTCAATTCTCTAATTTAATAAAGTTTGGGTCTAGTGTTGCCACCGAGAGTTGAACCTTGCCTGCTAACGTATCTTACAATACACAGGGGGCGCTCGATGAGTTGCCCCTTAACGTATCTAACATTATGAATGAATCTGATGGCAATGTCAAATGGCGGGCACTTCATCCTAATTAGGAGTGTTGCCAATTCAACCTGCTGATCCCCGCACAAGTTATTCCTTGGCTCCAAACCCTACATGGAACTCCCCACTATACTACCCCCTTGTGGCTTCCCCATTTAGTATATTAATCACAATATCCTACAATAAACAATACCTTATTCTTATTATTCTGTCCTTTCCTATTGGACTGTTGTCTTCCCCAATTCCAAGTACTGGACCCTCATTGGTTCAGTTGCAACAGTGGTAGCAGAAGTAGGTTACAACCTATTTTAAAAACAAAATTCCCCCCAAGAAAGGACAGAGTACGGGCCGCATGGCTACTCCACAACAAGATATGTTCCTTCCAATCCCCAAGGGGGACATTCCCAAAGGCTATGTCATCTATCAAGATCAGCTATTTCTCACCAGTGTATACAATTGGCTCCACCTCGGGCAGTGTGACGCTAGTGTCACCCCGCCACAGTCGGATCTGTTGCAATGTATGCCCAACCTCCAACTAGAGTCCTTCATTGGCAGTGTTGAAGGAGCTGACATTGTGAGTTGGCTTCAGTCCACCGAAACGCGCCTTTGTATCTGTCAGGTTCCTGAGTCCATGTGGGTTGCCACCGCATCTGGCCGCCTTACAGGGCCTGCCGCAGTGTGGTTCACCAACTGGGCCAGCCAGGAGTTTGACGTCACCTGGGCAACATTTTGGGACGCCGCCAAGTCCCAATATAGTGAAACCTTCTCTCCCATTATCTTGGGGACTCCCCTCTTAGCCATCAAGCAGACTGGTTCTGTCCCTGAGTATCTCGCCGCTTGGCAACAAGCCCTTGCTGCCGCCCCCAAAGCAGTGACCGATAGGAACACCATGTTGCTCACTCTCATTGTTAATGGGTTAAAACCCCATATTTGCAAGTGGGTTCCCGTTGGCCGCTGCACCTCTATTGACGACTGCTATAAAGCCATTATAGAGGCCAATAACCAGGCTTCAATGGGCTTCTGCCGCATCAACAATGCCCCACCCCAACCACGTCCTGCTCTTAACAATGGCCAAGGTCAAGTGGGCCGTCGCCAACCTTGCTAGCAAGAAAGTGCAGCTAAACGCCCCCGTAAGGGGGGAGCTCCAGCTAGCGCTAATTGAGGACCAGGGAAAAGCCTGGGGGTTGTAGAAACAAGAGGCTTTACAACCCCGACTGACCCATCCTCTCAGCCCTTGCCTGCAAAGAACTCCCACAACTACAATCTTCACGAGGTTGAAACCCTAGACGTCTTTCAGGTCCATAGCGGCGACCCCGTGTTGCAAGCCGCTCATTCCGCAAATAAAGTAACACACTTGTCCTATCCCTTCTGTTTCCGTGGGAACACCCACAAGCTGCTGATAGATACTGGGGCTGATCACACCATGGTAGATCAGGCGTTTGCTGACTCCCAACAATTAGACCAAGTACCCAGCAGATTCAAAGCAGTACATGTAGCTGATTCCTGCAGAATTGCCATCACCCACGAGACGATACCCTTCTCTGTAAGAATGGGGAACGTCCAGGTTAAGCTCTCTGGGCCAATCATGGCAGGCCTCAGCCACAACATAATTGCTGGCCTCAACTGGCTCCAGCATAACCACCCTTACATTGACTAGGATACCTCTGTCATCATCCTCAATAGAAATGGGGCGGGGTTCCAGATTTACCCCATGGAAATGAACAAACTACTACATGACACTGTGTTTTTCAGAATGACAGAAACAGGCTCATATGATTTCAAGGGGGGACTAGACTTTAATCAATGTTCAGTCAAAGTTATCCGTGCAGAACCATCTGCAGTCCCTCCCTTGTCAACATCACCACCACCAGCGCTAGCTGCACTCCTCGAGGAGTACAAGGACGTATTCAGTGAAACACTCAAACAACTACCTCCACCCCGAGAGATCCAGCACACTGTACAACTCCAAGGATTGTTACCTAAAGCACAACCATTATACCGTCTCACACCAAAGGAAGATGAAACCCTCCACCAGCACCTTGTGGACACGCTTGATAAGGGATTCATTTGCCCCTTGCTCTCTCCATACAGGGTGGTGGACTTCTTTGTAGCCAAGAAGGACGGGTCCCTTTGCCTGGTCACAGACTACCACGCCCTAAATGAGGTGACAGTTAAAAATAAATACCCCCTGCCGCTGATTGACAACCTGTTTGATACACTCGCAGGCGCAAAGGTCTTTAGCAAGATTGATCTCACTGCAGGGTACAACCAGGTCTGCATTGCACCGGGGGATGAGGCAAAAACTGCCTTCTGCACACACTACGGGTTGTTTGAGTGTTGTGTCATGAACTTCAGAATGACCAACGCTCCCTCCACCTTTGCCATGTTGATGAACAAAGCCTTTGAGGAACTGATTGGAAAGTGCGTGGTGGTGTACCTTGACAACATTATTGTCTTCAGTCAAGATCAAACCACACACCTCCAACACCTCCGTGCTGTCCTCAAAACCCTTTGGGAAAACCAGCTAAAAACTAAACCCTCCAAATGTGAGTTTCTCAAGTTGGAGTTGTTATTCCTTGTGCACACCATCTCTGCCCAAGGGATACGGCCCGACCCTGCCAAAATCAAGGCAATCATTAACATGCTGCCCCCCACTGATGTGGGCCAGGTGCGGACATTCTTGGGCATGGTTGCCTATGTACGCAAGTTCATCCCCAATTGCGGGGAACTAATTGCACCTCTCACTGAGCTCCTCAATACCAAACAGCGCTTCCATTAGACCCCCACCAGAGACCAAGCCTTTGAGACGTTGAAGCAAAGGCTCACAACAGCACCAGTACTGCAGTTTCCTAACCAAAACCGACAGTACGAACTCGAGACTGACGCCTCTGACAGGGCCATAGGGGGTGTGCTAAGGGTAGAAACTGACAATGGTGTCTTCCTCCCCGTAGCATATGAGTCCAGGAAGCTCACTGACTTGGAACAACATTATCCCATCCATGATAAAGAGCTGGCAGCCATTGTACACTGCGTTGAGAAGTGGCGCTGTTACTTGGAAGGTGCGACCTTCCCACCCCACATTCTGACGGACCATAAGTCACTCCAGTACTTCAACACACAGTCCCATTTGACACGCCGCCAAGCAGGATGGGTTGAACGTCTATCCCCCTATCAATTACGCATCAAATATAAGCCTGGAAAGGAACTCATCACAGCCAACGCTCTTTCACGACTTTACGTAGCGTCCATCACTGGGGACGACAGTCTGGACCCAGACTGGCCCATGCTCTACCTGCGCCCTGAGGCAACCTGCTACAAGGGCCTTAACTTGGTCACCATCTCCAAGCTGAAGGACAACAAAAGTCAGTTCACCATTGACACTGGGAACGTCTGCTGCCGGGCAGAGACAGGTGAGAAGACGCCTTATATTCCCACCACACAACAAGGAGACACCATCTTGCACTACCACCAAACCTTGGGTCACATCAGAGGGTGTAACCTCTTTGAGATCATGAAACGTAAGGTTTGGTGGCCGCGCATGCGTCAAGACATCTTGGACCTCCTCAAGACATGTGTGTTGTGTGAAAAGAATACGTCCAAACCTGCACCTCCCAAGTCTGTCCTACCCATCAAGGCTATGGAACCCTTCAAACAGTGGGCCCTTGACATTGTGGGACCGCTTCCCAAAGACAGACTGGGTAAGAAGTATATTATCACCGCTATCAACTACTTCACGTGTTGGCCAGTGGCCTGGGCCACAACCAACCACACCGCCATCACTGTTACCCACTTTATTGGCAAAGAGATTGTGGCTTGCTTTGGGCGACCCAAGCGTCTCATCACAGATGGCGGGCCTAAACTTGTCAGACACGTCGTGAAGGCATACTGCATCAAGAACACGCTCCAACATATAGTCACAATCCCCTACCACCCGCAAGCCAATGGACACGTGGAACAGTTAAACGGCTCCCTGGTTCAACTGATTGCCAAAATTTTGCAAGAGCATCCTAACACTGCGTGGACTGAACATCTTCCCACTGCCCTACTGATTCTGTGAGCAAGAATCAACAGGGGCACTGGGTTCAGCCCTAACACCCTGGCCTTTGGAACACCTGACGGTCTGACAGGGGTTGAACAGAGGAAACTACAGTCCAAGGTTCCCGACAAGCCCCCCTTAGTGCCAACTCCCTCCCTAGACCAATGATGTGCCAAAGTTTGAGAAATTGAACACAAGCGGATTGCAGGAGGGACAAAACACCTCAAAGCTAGATACACCATAGGTGACCCCATCTACACCCTCAATCCCAATTCTGCCAAATTAGAACCCAACCACCTAGGGCCCTTCAAGGTAGCTGCCGTCTATGACAACCACACCTACCAACTTGAGGATGCCCAGGGAAACACCAAGAAACTTCACCACAATTGCTTGCGCCCCTGCTGTGCCATCCCCACACAAAGGTTGTTTGTGTAGACCTTCCCAGACCTTCCACAGACTCCAGTCCTGGTGTCTGACGGCAAGCAGGGGGCAAGGAGGGGTGTTGCAACCGAGATTCAAACCTCGCCTGCTAACGTATCTTACAATACACAGGGGACGCTCGATGAGTCGCCCCTTAATGTATCTAATGTTATGAATGAATCTGATGGCAATGTCAAATGACGGGCACTTCATCCTAATTAGGAGCGTTGCCAATTTGACCTGCTGATCCCCGCACAAGTTATTCCTTGGCTCCAAACCCTACATGGAACTCCCCACTATGCCACCCTCCTTGTGGCTTCCCCATTTAGTATATTAATCACAATATCCTACAATAAAAAATACCTTATTCTTATTATTCTGTCCTTTCCTATTGGACTGTTGCCTTCCCCAATTCCAAGTACTGGACCCTCATTGGTTCAGTTGCAACACTAGTGCACTTGTTTTAAAAATTTATAGTTGATCAGATCTCTGTTTTGGATCCTATTGTCTAAAGATTTTTAAAGTGTTAGTTGTCTTCTTAAATCTTACCTTTTACCGTCCCGTTTCAAACCCAGTCCTTCCTCTGGGACCCTTGAAACAAGCTCAAGCGTATAGCTGTCCTTGCTTTTGCTTTTGTTTTCAAAACACACGCTCAAACTTAAAAGTTTTAGTCAAAATCATTATAAATACTTACTTTATTTTAAGTCTTACTTTAAAATTCTGTTTCAAACCTGCTTTTGCTTTCAATTTATAAAAGAAAGGCACCCAAGTCCGCCGTCAAGCTGTGTAAGAACTCCCAATCATTTCCTACCTGGTTTCTTGTTGTAGGTTCTACTGCTTGTCAGAATTTTATTGTTTTCACTTATAACAAAGCCTTCTACCTTGCCTAAATTTTACAGAGAACTTAACAATGATACTCCCAGTCCTAAAATTTGTTGTGTTTTCTTTGGCTCCATTTGTGTTGCATCTATGGTTGACTTTGCCAGACTTGTGGTTTAAAATCACCTCTTCTGCTCGACTTGTGGGCAAGAATCCTTCCAGTCTCTTAAATCTTCCAAATGGTCTCCTGTTCTCTGGGGAGGCCGTGGTGAAGAGCTTGACCTGTGATGACCTGGATTTGGATGATGCTGACCATGCCTTCTTTGCTCCTGCGGGTGAGGAGGCGCCAATGCCTTTCTTCCCCAACCTGGAGAAGAGTGACTTGGTGCCCTTATGCGTTCTTGTGTTGTCTCCTCCCACTCCCACCTGTACACCCTGTTTGCTCACTGATTTGACGCTGATGGGACTGAATGCATATTTCCCTCAAATGTCCCCTGTGTCTTCCCTGTGGTCCCCTCTTCAAGCAGCTGTCCCAGTCCTCCACTGGGCGGCATCCTGGTGGTTTGTTTCACCAGGAATGGGAGCCAAACTTAGTTAGTTTAGCCCCCCTCTCTCACAGCACCCAGAAACACAATGCTACCCATCACAATCAATTCTAATCAGTCAGAACTATCATAAATAAGAAATTTAAGCCCCTAAAAGTCATCAAGAGGACCCCAAAGTTTGAGCCAAGCATTAGAGCCTAAAAATAGTGTGCTGCCTCCCCCAAGTAACCAACCAGATGATGTCAATGCCAGAGGAACTGCAGCAGCTGGCCAGCTAGCTATGTCAGGAATATTCCTGACATTAACCAAATTTCTGTCAAATCACCAAGTTGGGAAAAGAAAGGAGATTTTATTTTAAGAAATACACAATTTGATGTTGATTTCCCCCATTTATTGGGAGAAATAAAATTAAAATTGAAACAGGACTCAGTCAACACCAGATTAATTTATCATCTGGGCAGGCGCCTGTCAGCCCCCCCCAGCACCCAGCCAGCTGCCAGTGGGCCTCCCATCAGCCCCCTTCTGGCCCCCGTTTGCCCAGCCAGCTGCCCACCCGCCCGCTTGCTCCCCAGGTCCCAGTCCCCACTCCCCAGCCAATCAGAAACACCCCAAAAAGCAATCAATCAGAAAAGTCCCCAATAAAAGGGCATGAGTTGAAAAACAATCCCTGCCCACCAGAAGAGTACCCAAACACATGTTCTACAAATGAGCAGCAATTCTACCTATATACAATGAGATTCTGATTCCCAGGTGACATGGTTGAGCCCAGGCCCCAACCAAACTATGTCTTCCAAGACAAAAATAGACCTTGAAGGACCAATGAATAGTCATCACCACCTGACCCCTGTTGTGTATATACTTCTTAAAAGTATAATAAACGAGATAAAGGGGAAAATTAAGAGAAGAATGATACTTTATTTGATATGAATAGAGAATATTATATAGTATCATGAAAAGTCACATAATGTCCATGTAAGTCATGGAGGTCATGGGGCTTATCTGAGTAATGTTTCTCTTAAGTCACAATGCTTATTCAAGTTGTGTTCCACTTATGATCTGGATTGTGTGATCCCTGTAATAGATGGTTGAATGATAGGAGTGCCACTGACTTATTGATTAGTCAGTGAGTCATTTGGTGACTCATTTGGTGAACTACTTGGGGCGTTAATTCCCCAAGAGGGAGTAATCAAAGATGTTGCAACATCTCCCCCTGGGGTCCTGGAAGGTGGAGCCTTAGGAATCTTCTTTAGAGAGTTGGGGATGCGAGCTTGGTATTGACCCAGTTTGACATTGGGGACGGGAAGTCTGGAGTTTTGTTGGGCTGCTCTGGCTTTGCATAGGTGGAGTTGGTTGTGATGCATACATTTCAGTTTGGTTCATGCTCCAATTTCCTTGATGAGGTAGGTATTATTGGGTTTGACTTCCATAACAATGCCTGGCCTGCGCAACCCTGGGTCTAACTCATGCTGGTTGTGATTTGTCATGAACAACAGCATTCACCATGTTTTGATTGCGCCTTTGGTGAGCCATTTCAAAGACAAATCTCTTGATTTTGCTTTTGACTCTCAAAATGAACTGGCTTCTGCTTCAGGAAATATGATTGTTTAGTTTTCTGACTCTGCGCAACTCACTTGCCCCACTCATGCTTGTGGCGAGTGATCCTACCGTCCTGGTAGTGTTTTGTGGTATTATCCACCACTATATATTCCATTTCCATATTTACCAATAAAATTAAGTTCTATTCACATTTTTGTCTTTGTGTCTTCTGTACTTCCGCGCCTCTCTCTAGCCACGCCTAGTAGAGATTATTCATCCAGGGCCGCAAGGTAAACGCTATTGCCTTCCCTGTCATCTAACCAAGACTTAGTACAAATCCAATCCTAAGGTTAGGATTCCCTGTTGTGTGTCTGTGCTGCGCCTCAGAACACAACATGATTGACAACCCAGATTTTGTCTCTGGTTTGGAATCTTTCCTGTTTTAGTGGGACTGCTTCTCTCTCAACTCTTTTGTGTTCCATGTCCTCTTGGTCCTTTCTAGATTGTTTTACGTTGACATCACTGTTGTCTGGCACCTTTTTAGGTACTGTAAATTCAGAACCTAAACGTAAAAATGCGGGATTGTCAAATCCTTGGTCCAAATTTCAAATCACTTTTGCGGGCAACTCAGCTAAGTGAAAAATAAAATATTTAATAAAATCAAACATTTAATTTGACTTTTTTGATTTATTCAAATTGGCAAAGTTCAAATCTCTTGAGCAGATAGCTCAACTAACAAAAGATAAAACACAGAAAACAAATACAGGATACATGAATCAGAAATGCGGGATTCTAATGTAAAATTTGAGATTTCCTGTATATCAAACAAATCATAGACATCATGGAAAACTTAATGAATATGAAATTGTGGGATGGTCAAATTCAAGAACCAAGTTTCAAATCATAATTGCAAGGAATTTGAAATAAATATAATTTATGGGTGTCTCAAAAAGGATGTCAAAGGATCTAGAGTGGATTTGTGCTAATTCTTTTAGGAATCATAGGCATTCTCAAAAAGCACCCTATTCCATTTTAGGACAGCTAAAATTTAGATGCTTGATTACAGTAAATTTTAAAAAATTCTAATAATAAAAAAGGATTATATATTACAATCTATCTTATCACATTATCTTTTCTTGATGTGTTGATAGTTCATTTTCTGTTGATAATGTGATTGCTTTTAATTGGATAGTTTCACCTCCAGTTGCCTTGGCAATAGGAAATCAAGTTGCCTCCCTGAGACCAACTGTGGTTGCAGAGGCGTCTTGATTTCCTATTGCCAAGGCAATTGGAGGTGAAACCATCCAATTAAATGCAAACACCTTATCAACAGAAAATGAACTATCAACACATCAAGAAAAGATAATGTGATAAGATAGATTGTAATATATAATCCTTTTTTATTATTAGTATTTTCTGAAATCTACTGTAATCAAGTATCCTTAATAGCAGTACATGAATACATAGTGTAGTAAACTGATGGTTTATCTTTTCCTCTCCTTTCTTCCTTGAAATAAAGTTTTTTGGCCCCTTGGCTACGCCAGGGGCCAAAAAACTTTTAAAAAATTTCTGCGTCATCAGGAGAGTAGCTCACAAATCATTATATGGTTTTATGGTTGCTATATTAGTGATTTAAAGTGCAGAATATTGCATCATTTCCAGTTTAGACAATTTTACATTTCACTTAATCTCATGTATAAACATGGTTGTTGAGATTGTATTTTCCATTTGATTTTATCCAGAGTGGATCTTCTTGTTAGGGATCCACTTATTAGGAAGCCTTTCCCCAATTGAATGGAGAAGAGCTCCCAAGTTGAATTTGATCAGAGTGGAACCTACTGGAATTCCTATCATTAGCATGTGTAGAAGGTGACCAAATAGACGGAATTTTCCCAAGAAGGGAGTGAAGTGGTTGAGAAGATAGTAAACACTGGTGTACCCCAAGACCAACCAGGGGGCCTTGGGGTGGATGAGTGGTGGGAATTGAGCAGTTTCAACATAAGGGGCATGTCTTTGACACAGACCAAAACAATACCAAATTGAGTCTTCAGATTTTTCAGTAGGAGTTGGTTCAGGGTTTTCAGAGTTAACATTTGCTTGTCCATAATTGATTAACACAAAAAAAGTCTAAATAAGGAAGATGAACTTTATGTTGTTGGGGGAAACCTTTATAATCTACTAATCAAGAGTTTAGAATTGAGAATATAGATTTATTGGGTTGATAGGAAATAAGGAAATTGTTGGAGCACTTAGCTTAAGGGAAAATGTTCAGTTTAAATACTGAAATAATTTGGAGGATAGATCATAGAGTTTACCAGGCCAACCTGCAAGTGTGAGGTAGAAGTATTGCCTTGCAGGCCTGCAGCAAGCTGCAGGCTGCAATGCAAGAAGAGGCAGGTTGGAATATTGTATTGCAGTATTGTACCTCACTTAGGTTGGGGATGGTATCTGGAGCTGGATGTACAGTATTGCAGTGGCTTGGGTAGTCCTCTGGGTTTGATCGGCCTTCTAGGTCCCTGAAGGTCTGGATTGGGCAGTTTACACATTTAATTTGTGATTGATTGGCTGTACTATGATTTTTAGAGCCAAAATTTAATGCTGATTTGTTGTGGTTGTTGGAATGGCTGTTTGAAGCCTTAATTTCCAGTTTTAAAGTGGAATTTATATATTGTTCTGGGTTTTTACACTTGTTTTTGCTTCTGTGCTTGTTTTTGCTTAAAACACATTTTTTTATCAATTTTGAATGTGTTTTTGGCTTAATTAAATTAATAGTTCCGTTATCCAACTTAGTTTTTAAATCACATTTAAAAATGCAGTTTTCCGGTTTTGAGGTTTGTTCAGAATCCTTATGTTTGTTTTTGTATTTGTGTAAGGTATGGAATTCCTTACACTTCTTGATTTGGGTCAATTTGTCCTAGTTTCTTACTTTACATTCAATTTGGATTCCAGTTCCCGCAATTAATATCTGAGTTTACTAGTGGAATTTGAAAGTGATTTGAAATTTGGTTCTTGGATTTGACAATCCTGCAATTTCAAAAAACATAGTAAACTTAATGAAAATGGTTGATGGATTTGAACGCTTCAAATCTGATTCCAGTTAATTCATTTTTTCCATTGTAAATATGCAGCTTGACTTGAACTTTGCAAAGTGTCTATGAGTTCCCGCATTTTTAAAAATTCAAATAAAAATACAAAGAATTCAATTTAATTAAAAAAGGCTATCCCGCAAAAGTGATTTGAAATTTGGACCAAGGATTTGACAATCCCGCATTTTTACATTTAGGTTCTGAATTTAAAGTATAGGTAATTGTGGTCCTGTGGTAGTACTAACAAGGGTGGGCTTTTGCCCATATTGCGGTTAACCTGTGTTCTACAGACCATAAGGGCGGTTGGGAGCATGTCAACCCAGGCCTTTGGGCTGTTAGCAGATAACTTACTGAGGGCTTCTACAAGCGCGCCGTTTAATTGTTCTACTCATCCATTTTCCTGAGGGTGATATGAGCTGGCTGTGATGTGTTTTATCCCGTTTTTGACAAGGTAGACGTTGGTGTTGATGGCTTTAAGTTTGATGCCTCCATCTGTGATCAGGAGGTCAGGTTTTCTGAATTTGCCTATGATTTTCTTTTCAATAAATTGTCTCACATCATTGCCTTTATGTTCTTTTGTGGCTTGTGCCACAGGCCATCTGGTTGCATAGTCAATAGCTGTTATGATGTACTTTTTGCCCTTGTTTTCACCAGGCATTGGTCCCACAATATCCAATGACCATACCTTAAAGGGTTGTGTGATGGATACAAGTACTACTGACTTGGGTGGTGCTTTGGTTTGGGCGTACTTTTCACAGACTTTGCATTGATCCAGTACCTCTTTGATGTCATCCAGAATATTGGGCCACCAGTAGCGTGTTTTGAGGTACTTGTGTAAGTTCCTGCTATGGGTGTGTCCCAGGTCTATGTGATATCTGAGGATGGTGTCAATCTTTTGAGTCAAGGAACGTAGGGTACAGTGTCACTACTTGGAAGTATTTGATGTAAGGTATCATATACGTTTTTGAACAGATATTTGTTCTTAAGGACCTTTTCTTGTACATTCATAGTTTTGCCCAATGGGAAGCCTTCCTGGAGATTCCTCATGATGAGCATGGGCCAGTTGGGGTCCCCATTGGCACATAGAGCATGTTTACTATATAGCCTTGAAAGTGCATCAGCGGTAAGCATTTCTTTGCCCAGTTTGTATTCAATTTGCATGGGATATCTCTGTATGAGGCTCATCCACTCGGCTTGTCTCCTTGATAGATGTTGCTGCGTCTTGAAGAACACTAGGGACTTGTGGTTGGTGAGTACTTTGAATGTTTGAGCCCCTTCCAGATAGCATCACCACTTTAGAAGGCAGTGTAAAATGGCCACCAATTCCTTGTTGTGAATGGGAAACCTTTGTTCACTGTCAGATAGCTTTCTTGATTTGTACGCCATGGGAAGGAAATCCTTCTCTGCTGTTTGGATGCAGAGTACTCCTCCTATGGCGCAGTCAGAGGCATTGGTTTCCAACTTGTATATCCCTTCACAATTTAGGTATTGAAGGATGGGGGCAGTAACCATTTGTTCTTTCAACTGATGGAAATGTTGATCTTGTAGAGGTGTCCACACAAACTTGGTTGTTTTGCCTGTAATGGCTGACAAGGGGGCCATTAGAGCACCCCAGTTAGGGATGAATCTTCTTTCTAGGCTATCATGCCTAGGAAGGTGCGGAGTTTGCTTTTGTTTCTGGGAGCTGGCATTTCAGTTATGGCGTGTATCTTCTCTGGATCTGGTTTTATCCCATCCTTGCTGACAATGTGGCCAAGGAAGGGGAGTTCAGCCAAGAAGAAGTTGCACTTTTATGGTTTGGCAATGATTTGGTTTTCTTTGAGGGTGCAAAGAACCAGGCAGATGTCTTCCCAGTGTTGTTTTAAGTTCAGGCTGTAAATGATTATGTCATCCAGGTAGATAATTGCTCACTTCCCAATGTGTTCTTTGAAAACCTTGTTCATGAAGGTCACAAAGGTACTAGGGGCATTTGTCATGCCAAAGTTGAGGACAACACATTCAAAGGATCTGTATTTGGTTCTGAATGCAGTCTTTGGAATGTCTTCAGGTTTAACACAGATTTTGTGATAACCTGCTGTCAAGGCAATGTGTGTGAAGATTTGGGACCCCTCAGGGCGTCAAAAAGGTCGTCAATTAGGGGCAGGAGATACCTGTTCTTAGTTGTGACCTTGTTGAGCGCCCTGTAGTCTGTGACTAGGCGGAGTCCTCTGTCTTTCTTTGCCACAAAGAAGACAGCAGCACCAAAGGGTGACTTCAAGGGTCTAATGAAGCCTTTTTCAAGGGCTTTGTCAAGATAGGCTTTCAGAGCATTGTCTTCTTGAGGTGTGAGGCAATAGATAGGTTGTGCCTTTGGTACACTTCCCTTGAGGTTGATATCATGTTTTATGCCACAGCCGGGTGATAATCCTGGTAGTGTCTCCTGGAAAACGGAAGGGAACTCTTTGACAAGCTGATCTTGGATATAGTCCTGTTAACGTCTAGATTATGTATTCTTAAAGTGGATGATTTCATACGTGCAGGTGTTCCAATTGATCTTGCTAGGGTCAGTCTTCTCTTCTTTTTCCATGATTTTTACAAATATATGATCTCTCATGAGTGTCAAGGTGAGTCAAGTAGATGTGGTGATGTACTTTTCCACATTGTATAGTGAGAGTGGCGCTGTCCCAGTTGATATGTGGTTTGGTCTTTATCATCCAATCTAGACCCAATATGACATTATACTTGGGGATTGGTATGATGGGGCCACTGAGTGTGATCTGTGCATCTCTAATTTGAGAGTGGAAAGGTTTTGCTTCCTTGGTGACTGGGATACTTCTGTTATCTGCTATAATAACTCTCCTGAAACTGCTTCAGACTGTTGTTAATTTAATAAGGTTGGAATTTTTTGTCAATAAGGGATTAATCTGCTCCAGTGTCAAAAATGCTGTGCCCTGGTATCTGCAAAAGCAGAAAGGATAAGTGAGGAGTTTATTTCCAGTTTGGGCAGCAAACAGTAGAGGATGGCTGGCAGGCACTTGGATCATGGTGATTGAGTCCACATCCTGGTCCCTGTACAAGTCTTGTGAGTTGGGGGAGGGCGGCTTTCATAAGCACTCCCCTGAGACTTTCCCTCCTTGTTGGTATCTTTGGTGCTTGCCTGGTTGTCCTGGGCAGTAAAATTCCCGTTTCAAGGATGGGTGTTGTTGGCTTGATTATTTTGTTTGTTTGGTTGAGGGTCCTTTCTTGCTGTGAGGCTTTCTTTTCTCTTATTGGTTGTGTGTAGATTGTCAGATTTTTGAGCTGCATGTTTTCCCTCTAGTAATAAATCTTTGAGGTTCTTGAAGCAGGTCATGTCAAACTGACATCTAATGTCCGTGTGAAGGCCATTGTAGAAATCCAATTGTGGTCCTGGCTTGTCAAAGTTGATGGTGCTGGGAGCTTGATCACGTAAGCCTTTGTATGCTGCAATATAGTCCTCAATTGTTCATGTCATTTTGAAGGTTCAAAGTTCAGTCATGATTACCACATAAGAATCTTTCATGGCAAACCTTTTGAGGATGGCGGCTTTGAACATGTCCCAGTTTTTGTTTTGATTGGGGTATTATTTGAGCCACTCACTTACAAAACAAGATGCAGCTCCTGTGATTCAAAGAGAGACTTCACTGGCCTAGAGTCTGCGGGGGTAACCTACTTGGGTAAACTTGCTTTGCGTGCTGTTGATCCAGAGGTTGGCGTTTTCCCAAAGTAACTCTACAAAGGTCTCAATTTCTGCTGTGCGTAGGCGCTGAAAGACAATGTTAGGAATTTTGGGCTGTTGAGTTCCTGTTGTGATTTGGGGTAACAATCTGCAGGCTTTGATAGTGTTGTATTGTTCAATGGGTACAAGTACGTTATTGTAGATAACAAGGCCCGCAGGGACGTCTTGCCCCTCTTTGTAGTTCTCCAGCCATTAGGGAGTACCATTGATTGGGTCTTTTTCTTAGGAGGAATTTTTCCTTTAAGTTGGGTAGGTATGGATAACCTACCTGTGCTACCACTGTTGTGTATATACTTCTTGGAAGTATAATAAATGTGATAAAAGGGAAAATTAAGAGAAGAATGATACTTTATTTGATATGAATAGAGAATATTATATAGTATCATGGAAAGCCACATACTGTCCATGTACATCATGGAGGTCATGGGGCTTATATGAGTAATGTTCCTCTTAAGTCACAAGGCTTATTCAAGTTGTGTTCCGCTTAGGATCTGGATTGTGTGATCCCCATAATAGATGGTTGAATGATAGTAGTGCTGCTGACTTATTGATTAGTTGGTGAGTTGTTTGGTGACTCATTTGGTGAACTACTTGGGGCGTTAATTCCCCAAGAGGGATTAATTGAAGATGATGCAACACCTCATGCCCAGGAGAGATCATTGACCCCAGTCAATAACAGCCAAACCCACAACAGATAACATAAGAACAAGGGTTTGGCCATCTTCCCAAAGACCAACTGCCATTCATATCTTCCAAACTTTTGGGATCCCCCATTTCCTGCTTTCCTCTCCCACTTGCAAATCTTTTCACAGTGGGAAGCACTATAAATAAAGGATCTGCTGTAAATTTGAGCTATTTAAACTAGCTAAATCTACAATCTAACGTTTATCTTAACTAAACTATATATAAAATATACTAATATCACTAAACTATTTAAGGCTTACTAAACACCAACTTCAACTGCTAAATAAAAGACAATGTCAAAGTATGTGTTAAGTGTAAGGTTAAAAGCTGTGTTTATTAAACTCATATGGGTTGATAATAAGCCCAAGTATTTTAGCTCCACCAGTTGAATCCAATTGCAATTTAGGAAATCAACTTAAGGAATCTATTGTCAAATTGTATCAATGTATTAATTCCAATTATCTCAATAGCAATTAGAGTGAAGTAAGCAATATTGCAACAGGATCCCTCCTCAGTAATAGCTTGTGCTATTATTGAGTTTAATACCATCAATAAAGCTCATTGTCACAAGTGACAAACTCCTATCAACTATGCTTATGAGAAAGCCCCAACTACAAAACTCAAACCCCAGCATCTCGCGGGCCGCCAGCCCGCAGGGCCAACTGCCCGGCCGCCCGCAGTTTTTTGGGCTCGAATCAGAACAGGATTTGACTTTGGGAAATCCTTTTAAGTTTGATGAACCAAATGTATCTACGCCAACACTCTCCACACTGGGGGTCCCTGATAAGACAGCCAATCAAAGGGCAGGCCCAGCCACTGATTCCAGAATAACTCGGGCCCACACAGAAGGGGAAACAGAGAATTTTCCCATAGAACGCAGGCCACCCAGAGGCGACCAATCCCATGACCTGACTAGGGAATTTGAGCTTCCTCAGTTCAAACCAGCCAATGAAATAACCCCCACAATTGATGCCACCAAAGACTGGGAAGACCTGGCAATCAGGAAAACCTGGGCCAAAAGAATTTGTGAAAGTTTTACCATGACAGATGGGCATACTTATACCCTGGGCCACCAGGAAAATGCCCATCACCATCCTTGTAATAAAGTGACATGAACCTTTGGTTTAACCAGATCATACCATACTTGTTATTAGTTTTACTTCATCTACAGTCTACTCCTTGCGGCTCTGCCCCCCGTGCTCACCTACCCCAAGAAACCGCAGACCAGCTGCCCAAACTTTACCGTCCACCAGGAGCTCCCTTCGGCCCAGTACATTTTACTGAGTACCCACCCAACCCGGAGTATTCAGAGTTTACTCTGGAGGAGATCTTAATCCACGACCCTGAAGCTAGAACTAGAGAGACAGAAGTCCTTTACAGAGAAGGCACCAAAATTATCCGTCCCCCTCTGCTATTCCAAGACAAGTATAATTTCCTGCCTGCATATTTGGTTCCAATGATGCCGCCCCACACCCCACAGCCCAACCGCCCACAAGAATCTGTTGCCACTGATGAATCCACTTCCACCCAAGTATTTGGGGTGATTTATATCACCCTCACTGGATTGATTAACTCCATGGTGCCTACGAGCAGTCCTTGGGCAGTCCTTGGAAAATTGTTATCTTATATTGTAAAGTTAGCCCCAATCCTGTGGTGGGCCCTCCCTGCTGGGCCCGCAGGCCGTCCACCCACAAGTTCTCAGGAACCCCCCACAGGTTGGATCCCTGACACTCATCCCAAATCTCAACTTCCAAGTCAACTCTTAGTTAGTTTGCCCCAGCCTACAAACTCCAATCCAAGGAAGATGAATCATCTAATCTTCACAGCTGTGCTTACAGCTTGCCTTGGAATTGGAGGATATCAACAGGGACCAGAATTCTTTGGGCCTTCACCAGAAGGGTTAGTTCATGACTACCACTATGACCCTGGACAGCTTAACTCTTCAAACACTGGTTCCTGGCCTCCTCTTGTCTCACCACACTCTACCCTGTTCATTGCAGTGTATACCTCCCTGTACTATGTGTTGACCTACTTTGCGGGAAGCTTTGGAAGGTACAACATCCACACCAAAGTCTTCCGGTGATTGATGACCATCTATCCAATTGTCACTGCCTTGACTGGATTCCAGTTCTCCAATCTCCAGCCATACCTTCTTCAATTAGTACCTACAATGTCTGGGTATTACAGCTAATAATTATCTATCATCAAGCCAGAAACAAATTTTCCAGAAGTATGTGACCAAGGAAGTTGGAAATACCCTCCCTGTTGAATCCTTCAAATAAATAACTGTTAGTCAATGAAAATTGAGTATTTTAACTTTTCAGGAGTTTATTACATTACTAAAAGCCCTGCACTGTTGGTACTAATACACAGAGGGTACTTTCAGATCCAACGCCAGAGCTGAAAACCCGAGTAACTTGTTGCTGCTTCAGTAAAACCAATTTTTGCCTCTGTCCCTCTCTCCAGAGCACTGAACCAGGAAAAAGATCCTGCTTATTTGCCCCTTCTCCTTTCAAGGTATCACCCAAATAAGCCAACTTGTCCTCCCAAGCTTGCCATGAGCACCACTGCAGAAGAACTTCCTTTTTCATCAATAATTCATAGTATGGCTACAGAAATCTTGGGTTTGCCTATCTCATATGCTGGGAATCACTGAATAAGTCATTCCCCCATATAGAAGTATGGTACTCTTTGGTTAATGCTGCTAACTATGTGATGAGAATGAGCCCTGTCATTTTTCTAAGCCTTTTAGGCCAGGCCCTTCCATTGACTAAAGGATCCACTGAGAGCAACCTGGGCCATGTTGTGCAGGCTTAACAGTTTCCCTGACCCTTTTAATTTTGTGATTTATCCCTTTTGACCTATTTCATGGCCTGTTCTCTTCTGCCACTACTTGAGTGGCAATCCCAAGTACCTGGTGAGTGGGTTGAGAAATCTTCTCTCTCACATGCAAAACTTCTTTTGCAGGGAAGCCATATGATACAAGCCTTGAATTCAGAAGTCCTCCCAAAAGTGCATTTGTCTGCTAAAGTTTTTTATCTCTTTGATAAATCTCTAGTTGTAATACCCAAGAGTAGTGGGTACTACCTACAGCAGGTACGGCAGTGTAAGGAATTTTATTCCTTTCATAAAGAAAAAATCTTCAGAAAGTTCTATATTACCCCATTAACCAAAAGAAAACAAATATGGAAAGTGCATTTTTAAATGTGAAAACAAAAACAACTTCAATTAATCAACCAATCAATGAAAACGGTTCATAAACACTATAAAAATGGATTAACAAACACACTTTCAATATGCAGAGCAAAAGCAAACACAGATTTTTAAATAAGAATAATATAAATCCTACTTCAAACCAGAGTTTCCAGGATTTTATCAACAACGCCAACAAAAACAAAGGCCATAAATTATTCATTAATGCCTTCAAACCAGTTACTACATTAGATTGGGCCAATCAGCATGAAGTTAAATGCACAATTCAATCCAATAAGTTCCCAGGGGTCCTCAGTTGCCAATCAGATGTAAAAAATGTGCCAGGACAAGGAAGTATCTCATATCTCACCCAGGAAAACACCACAGACCAAAGTAAGGCCCCAAATTGCAGCCCACATGTAAAGATCAACCTTACTTCTTCCTGTGTTGCAGGCTGTAGCTTGCTACAGTCCTGCAAGACAATACTTCTTTACTAACTCGTGCCAAAAGCATTGGTAACCACCTTATCTCTCACACTTTTACTCAGCATTTAAGCTGGCTATTCCCCCCTGAGAAAATTGCTCCAATAAATTTATTACTCTCAAAGAATCTCAAATAAAGTCTATATTTTCAAAACTCTAACTGATTAGTAGATAAACTGAGTTCATCCCTGTTGCAACTGAACCAATGAGGATTCAGTATTTGGAATTGGGGAAGACAACAGTCCAATAGAAAAGACAGAATAATAAGAATAAGGTATTGTTTATTGTAGAATACTGTGATTAATATACTATATGGAGAAAGCCACAAGGCCACAAGGGGGTGGCATAGTGGGAAGTTCCATGTAAGGTTTGGAGCCAAGGAATAACTTGTTCAGGAATCAGCAAGTTGAATTGGCAGCGCTCCTAATTAGGATGAAGTACCTGCCATTTGATACTGCCATCAGATTAATCCATAACATTAGATACGTCAAGGGGCAGCTTCTCAAGCGCCCCCTGTGTATCGTAAGATACATTAGCAGGCAAATCTGGAAAATTTGTTGCAACACCCCCCTTGCCCCCTGTTTGTTGTCAGACACCAGGACTGGAGTCTGCGGAAGGTCTGGGAAGGTCCGCATGAACAACCTTTGTGTGGGGATGGTGCGGCAGGGGCGCAAGCAATCATGGTGGAGCTTCTTGGTGTTTCCTTGGGCATCTTCAAGTTAGTAGGTGTGATTGTCATAGACTGAAACTATCTTGAAGGGCCCTAGATGGTTGGGTTCCAACTTGGCAGAATTGAGATTGAGGTTGTAGACAGGGTCACCTACGGTGTATCTAGCTTTGAGGTGCTTTGTCCCTCCTGCAATTCACTTGTGTTCAATCTCCCAGGCTTTGGCACGCCATTGATCCAGGGATGGGGTCGTTGTTAGGGGAGGCTTGTCGGCAACTTTGGATCATAGCTTTCTCTGTTCAACCCCTGTCAGACTGTCAGGTGTTCCAAAGGCCAGGATACTGGGACTGAATCCCGTGTCCCTGTTGATTCTTGCTTAAAGGATGAGTAGAGCAGTGGGCAGGTGTTTGGTCCATGCGGTGTTAGAGTGCTCTTTTGAGAGCTTGGCAATCAGTTGAACCAGTGAGCCATTTAACTGTTCCACGTGTCCATTGGCTTGAGGATGGTAGGGGGTTGTAATGATACGTTGGAGTGCATTTGTAATACCCTAGAATGGTGGGCACCACTTGGAGTATTTATGGTAGCAAATTGGAGAACTGGAAACCTGTCAAGGCGGTGATTATGGGATACACCGTCATTAGCCAGCAAAATACTTTGGCGTGTATGTTGAAACACCTGAAGCTCCCGGCAAATTAGGTGAGGATGTAGTAAGCCAACATATACATGGCTATGAAGAGTGTTGAATGGGGAGATACCAGAGGCGGCCAGGGTCCAGTGTTTGACAAGTTAAGTTGGCCAGGGTTGTGGTATGGGTCATAACCTAGTCCTTCTGTGGAGGGGCCAAAGAACTCTGAACTCTGTTGGTAGCCTTCAATCCCAAGGCAAGCTGTGAGCACAGCTGTGAAGATGAGGTGATTCATCTTCACTGGGTTGGAGGGTTAGAAGGGGCTTGATATGTAAGCTTAACTGTAGTTGAAGTTAGAAATTTCACTTTATTGAGGGTATTAGTCTCAATAATAGAACAAGCTACTACTGAGAGGAGATCCTTTATTTATAGTGGGCCCCCAATTACAAAGTTTTGCAAGTGGGAGAAAAAACATGGGACTGGAGTCCCCAAAAGTTTGGTCATGTAAATTAGGAATTGGTGTTTGAAGGGATGGCCAAACCCTTGTTCCTGGGCAATCTGTTGGGGTTTTAGACAGTTATGCTTGGGACCAATAGTTTCCTCTGGATGGGTGGTCAGGTGGTGATGACAACTCTTGGGTTCAAACACTTCTATTTTTTGTTTGGGGATGCTAGTTTGGTTGGAGTCTAGACCTAGCTGAGTCTTGTAGTTCACCAGGTCCCATTGGCTGTAGGTCTTGTTATTTTTATCTTCTGGAGCTATTTTTGGCTTTTCATTGATATTTTTAGAATTTGACCTGTCTTGAGAAACATGAATTTGCCCTTCTTCCTGGGCATAAGAATTATTTTTGAAATTGTCCCTTGTTTCAGGGGACTTTTCTGATTGGCTGGGTGTCATGGTGGGTTTTGGTTGGCTGGGGAGCAGGCAGGTGGCCTGGGGGCAAGCAGCGGGTCCGCTGGGGAGAGGTGGGTGAGCGGGTGGCTGGCAGGGGGCTTGCAGGCGGCTGGCTGGGCAGCAGAGGCTCGCCAGAGGCTGGCAGAGGCTGGCAGGTGCCTGCCCGGATGTTAAATTATTCTAGTTTCCATAAAAATCTGTTTTTTCCAAATTTTGATTTTTCTTTTCCCCTGATAGTGGGGGAAATTCCCTATCAAATTTTGCCCCTCCTGTTGAACATTTATCCACCTGATTCCAACATTTTTCCTTAGTCAAAATCTGGTTTATGTCAGGAATATTCCTGACAGCATTCTTGGCGCAGTATGCCTTCATGACATGCCCAACTAGTTCAGGACCGCCATCTGTGATGAGACGTTTGGGTTGCCCAAAGTGGGCCACAATTTCCTTGCCTATAAAGCAGGTAATGGTGGTGGCGGTGTGGTTGGTTGTTGCCCAGGCCACTGGCCAGCAAGTGAAGTAGTTGATGGCAGTGATAATGTGCTTATTTCCTAGTCTGTCTTTGGGGAGTGGCTCCACAATGTTGAGAGCCCACTGCTCAAAGGATTCCATGGCCTTGATGGGCAGGACAGACTTGGGGGTGCAGGTTTGGACGTGTTCTTCTTGCACAACATGCACATTTCAAGGAGGTCCAAGATGTCTTGACGCATACGCAGCCACCAAACCTTCTGTTTCATGATCTCAAAGAGGTTACACCCTCTGATGTGACCCAGGGTTCAATGGTAGTGCAATATTGTGTCCCCTCACTGTGTGGTGGGAATGTAAGGCGTCTTTTCACCTGTCTCTGCCCAGTGGTAGACGTTACCAGCATTGGTGGTGAACTGACTTTTGTTGTTCTTCAATTTGGAGATGGTGACCAAGTTAAGGCCCTCATAGCAAGTCTCCTCAGGGAGGAGGTAGAGCATGGGCCAATCTGGATCCAAGCCATCATCCCCAGTGATGAACGCTACATAGAGTTGCAAAAGAGCATCAGTTGTGACAAGTTCCTTCCAAGGCTTGTACTCAATGTGTAACTGGTAAGGGGGTAGGCGCTCCACCCATCCTGCTTGGCGGCGTGTCAAGTGGGACTGTGTGTTGAAGTACTGAAGTGACTTGTGATCCTTCAGAACGCAGGGTGGGAAGGTAGCACCTTCCAAGTAACAGCGCCACTTCTCAACGCAGTGTACAATGGCTGCCAGCTCTTTATCATGGATGGGATAATGTTGTTCCAAGTCAGTGAGCTTCCTGGACTCATATGCTACGGGGAGGAAGACACCATTGTCAGTTTCTACCCTTAGCACACCCCCTATGGCCCTGTCAGAGGCATTGGTCTTGAGTTAGTACTGTCAGTTTTGATTAGGGAACTGCAGGACTGGTGCTGTTGTGATCCTTTGCTTCAATGTCTCAAAGGCTTGATCTCTGATGGGGGTCCAATGGAAGCGCTGCTTGGTATTGAGGAGCTCAGTGAGAGGTGCAATTAGTTCCCCGCAATTGGGGATGAACTTGCGTACATAGGCAACCATGCCCAAGAATGTCTGCACCTGGCCCACATCAGTGGGGGGCGGCATGTTAATGATTGCCTTGATTTTGGCAGGGTCGGGCCGTATCCCTTGGGAAGAGATGGTGTGCACAAGGAATAACAACTCCAACTTGAGAAACTCACATTTGGAGGGTTTAGTTTTTAGCTGGTTTTCCCAAAGGGTTTTGAGGACAGCACGGAGGTGTTGGAGGTGTGTGGTTTGATCTTGACTGAAGACAATAATGTTGTCAAGGTACACCACCACGCACTTTCCAATCAGTTCCTCAAATGCTTTGTTCATCAACATGGCAAAGGTGGAGGGAGCGTTGGTCATTCTGAAGTTCATGACACGACACTTGAACAACCCGTAGTGTGTGCAGAAGGCAGTTTTTTCCTCATCCCCTGGTGCAATGCGGACCTGGTTGTAACCCGCAGTGAGATTGATCTTGCTAAAGATCTTCACACCTGCAAGTGTATCAAACAGGTTGTCAATCAGCAGCAGGGGGTACTTGTTCTTAACTGTCACCTCATTTAGAGCGCGGTAGTCTGTGATCAGGCAAAGGGACCCGTCCTTCTTGGCTATAAAGAAGACTGCTGCCCCGTATGGAGAGAGCAAGGGGCAAATGAAGCCCTTCTTGAGTACGTCCACAAGGTGCTGGTGGAGGGTTTCATCTTCCTTTGGTATGAGACGGTATAATGGCTGTGCTTTAGATAACAATCCTTGAAGCTGTACAGTGTGCTGGATCTCCCAGGGAGGAGGTAGTTGTTCAAGTGTCTCACTGAATATGTCCTTGTACTCCTTGAGAAGTGCCGCAAGCGCTGGTGATGGTGAAGATGTCAAGGGAGGGACCGCTGGTGGTTCAGCACGGATAACTTTGACTGAGCATTGGTTGAAGTCTAGTTTCCCCCCTTGAAATCATATGAGCCTGTTTCTGTCATTCTGAAAAACACAGTGTCATGTAGTAGTTTGTTCATTTCCACAGGAGAAATCTGGAACCCCACCCCATTTCTGTTGAGGGTGATGACAGAGGTATCCCAATCAATTTAGGGACGGTTATGCCAAAGCCAGTCAAGACCAGCAATCACGTTGTGTCTGAGTCCTGCCATGATTGGCCCAGAGAGTTTAACCTGGATGTTCCCCATTCTCACAGAGAAGGGTACCGTCTTGTGGGTGATGGCCACTCTACGGGAGTCAGCTACCCGTACGGCTTTGAACCTGCTGGGCACTCGTTCTAATTGCTGAGAGTCAGCAAATGCCTGGTCCACCATAGTGTGGCCGGCCCTGGTATCTACAAGTAATTTGTGGGTGTTCCCACAGAGACGGAAGGGATAGGACAAGTGTGTTACTATATTTAAGGAATGGCTTGCTTGCAGTACAGGGTTGTCACTGTGGACTTGAAAGACGTCCAGGGTTTCAACTTTGTGAATGTTGTAGTTGCAGGGATTTTTTTGTGAGCAGGGATTGAGAGGATGGGTCAGGTGGGGTTGTAAAGCCTCTTGTTGCTACAACCCCCAGGCTTTTCCCTGATCCTCAATCTGCTCTAGCTGAATCTCCCCCTTGCGGGGCGTTTGGTCCCATTATCCTGCTGATGTAGTTGGCGGCGGCCTACTTGACTGTGGCCATTGCCAGATGTTGTATGTGGTTGGTGTGGAGCGTCACTGGTACGGCAGAAGCCCATTGAGGCCTGGTTGTTAGCCTCCATGATGGCCTTATAGCAGTTGTCAATGGAGGTGCAGCAACCTATGGGGACCCACTTGCAGATATGGGGTTTTAACCCATTGATGATGAGAGTGAGTAACATTGCATTTCTGTTGGTCACAGCTTTGGGGGCAGCAGCAAGAGCTTGTTGCCAGGCGGCAAGGTACTCAGGAACGGAACCAGTTTGCTTGATTGCTAGAAGAGGAGTTCCCATGACAATGGGGGAGAAGTTTTCACTGTAACAGGACTTGGTGGTGTCTCAAAATGCTGCCCAGGTAACGTCAAGTTCATGGCTGGCCCAGTTGGTGAACCACACAGCGGCAGGCCCTGTGAGGCCAGCAGACGCGGTGGCAACCCACATGGGCTCAGAAACCTGGAAGATGTGAAGGTGGGTTTCAGTAGACTGGAGCCAACTGATGATGTTGGCTCCCTCAATGCCACCAGCAAAGGATTCTAGTTGAAGGTTGAGCATGCGCTGGGACAGGTCTGACTGGGACGGGGTGACGCTGGCGTCACGCTGCCTGAGGCAGAGCCAATTGTACACGCTTGTGAGAACTAACTGGTCTTGATAGATGATGTACCCATTGGAGATGTCCTCCTTGGGGATTGGCAGGAAGGTCTCTTGTTGGGGAGTAACCATACAGCCTGTACTCCGTCCTTTCTTGGGGGATTTTGTTTTAGGTAGGTTGATAACCTACCGCTGCTACCACTGTTGCAACTGAACCAATGAGGATTCAGTATTTGGAATTGGGGAAGACAACAGTCCAATAGAAAGGACAGAATGATAAGAATAATGTATTGTTTAATGTAGAATATTGTTATTAATATACTATATGGGAAAAGCCACAAGGCCACAAGGGGGTGGCATAGTGGGAAGTTCCATGTAAGGTTTGGAGCCAAGGAATAACTTGTGTGGGAATCAGCAAGTTGAATTGGCAGCACTCCTAATTAGGATGAAGTACCCGCCATTTGATACTGCCATCAGATTAATCCATAACGTTAGATACGTCAAGGGGCAGCTCCTCAAGCGCCCCCTGTGTATTGTAAGATACATTAGCAGGCAAATCTGAAAACTCAGTTGCAACATCCCCAAAAACATAAAACTAATTTTTCTTGTGTAGTTTTTATGTGTGTTAATAGGATATGGCCAGGAAGACATGAATTTTGAGACCCCAGAACCAATCCCCACTAGCAAATATGAAGACTCCATTTTGTTATGGTCAAATGGCGAGCAGCGCTGTTCAAGGAGAACCAATGGGGATATAACAGACTGTCATGAATGACATTTTAATACTTGTATTGGAAACCCAAGAGTTGAGCCCCAGCTCCCAGAAGGCGGATCAAACCCTCCAGAACAGTCCAGGACCCGCCAATCCGTTGAGTCACAGGCTCAAATTGGTAAATTACCCCACAACCCGCCAGCCTACTACAGAGGATTCCCTGAATAGCTGCCAGTCTGCTGCCAAACTGGTGCCAATGAAGATCCATACTAACAAAGGAAATGTAACCTGGCTAACAGAGGTCGGGGAAGGACCTACTGCCAACCTGCCAAGAGCCAATACTGGAGCTTTGGAATCAACGCTGGAAGCCCTGGAATCAAACCCTGATCCTCCAAAGACTATTTGAGTCACGCAGAGTGGACAGGAACCCGCCCACTTGCTGAATTGCATACCCTAGTTAACAAGTCACTCCAAGACCTGCCAGTCTCCCAAGGACAGTTCCCCAAATGGTCATTAGATTGATGCCAACCTTGAGCCACCAAAGACTCAAACCTATGCAGAGGTTGCAGCTTGCCTTAAGGAGTTTAAAACAAAACCTATTTTTAACTCTGCCAATGACCACCATCAACTGCCAGCATTTTGTCTAGAGAGGGTAGTGCAATTGAACTACTCAGGTGACATAGTGAACAGTGGCGGCGGAACAAAGCATTGCCACTCCTATTCACCAGAGCAGGCACTAACTGTATCTCCTGCCCTCAAGACTCTAAGCCAAGATCCATGCCCCGCCAGTGCCTTGTCTGCAAACCTGGACCCTGCAAAAATCAAAGAAGCAAAGTCCCATGTTATAAAAGCCCTGGCGGTATGGTGAAGACCACATTGTCATTTTTGATAATAAAGTTTTATGAACCTTTGGTTTGAACAAATCTTACCCTATCTAGTCTTAGTGATCTTCCATCTTAATTCCGGTCAAGTAGACTACCAGGCTGCCGCCCCCTCCCAAGACCAATCTGCCAAATGACCCCAGGCATTATACCGTCCCCTGGGAGCCCCCTTTGGACCTGTGCATTTTACTGAATACCCCCCAACCCGGCCTATTCAGAGTACAACTTGGAATCCATCCTCATTGCCAATCCTTTGACAAGGACTAGAAGTACTGAGTACATAGGACGCAAAGGAAAGAGGGTTGAGATACTGCCCTTATTGTTCAAAGACAAGTACAACTACCTACCAGCGTACTTTGTTCCCATGACTCCACCATTAACCCCAAGACCAGACCACCCACTAGAACCTACTGCCGCCGCTGAGACCACCTCTACCCAACTGTTTGGAGTACTCTACATTACTTTGACAGGATTGGTGGATTCCATGGTACCCAACTCCGGACCCTGGTCCTTACTTGGCCAATATGTATCTTACATTATCAAGTAGCACCCATTCTATGGTGATCCTTACCCGCCGTCTTAGCCGCGCCTTACCTTGAGCTGCCCAATGCCTCCACCTATGACTAGCTTCCTGACATTATGACAATCTTTTACAAACACAGTAACCTGGGCCCCAAGATGTTGTTAACACTTGGGGTAACTTGTATGCTATTTTTTGTGATAATCACTTATTACACCCATAAGGCACTTACCTCCCTGATACTCCCATGGATGAAGAACCAACCCGCCAAAAAATTGAAAGACCCTGCACCTGGTACAGAACCCCAGAACCCAGCCACATCACAAGTGCAAAATGTGATAGTGAACCAGACCACAACCAAGGTGGATATGCCCCAGATAGGCAAACTCACCTTAGAAGAAGCTCGCCAAGTCATGCCAGTTCTCCGCCTCCACTTCCAAACCAACGCCAACGCCTACCCCAGTGAAACTGAGAAAGTCTTGGGGGTGGCTGCCATGCTATCAGGAGACGCACTGGATTGGTTTGGGAAAGCCACCGCTAAAGATGTTGAATTTTGCCTTGACTATTTGAAATTTGAGGCCGAACTCATGAGCACTGGCAATGACCAAGACACCAGATACTATGCGCTGAACTCTATGTTAGAGATCCAACAAGTAAGCCGCCCTATCCAAGCCTATATTGATGAGTTCCTTAAACTTAAAATGCGCACCCAACTTGAAGATGAATTATCTGCCATTATCTTCAGAAAGGGAGTTAATTCAGCCATGAAAGACCTGTTGAAGCACCACCCGCCTACACTGAGCCTAGAGAAACTACTGCCCCTATGCAAAGGCCTGAGTCTAAACCAAGAAGGAAAGAACTTGTACCCTGCCTGAGCTGGCAGGGCCATGATGCCCAATTGACCTGGAATGTCCCCTGACAAGTTACAACACCACTATCAAGATGGGTTGTGTTTCTACTGCCACGAGGCCGGACACCTAACCAGAACATGTCCTAAGAAGAATACACCTCCTGTATCCTTGGCACAAATAAACACCTCTTTTCAATCTTATAAATTCATCCAAGTGACCATAGACTGTATGGGAATCAAGTGCCAGATAGAGGCCTTTATTGACACAGGAGCCAATGAAAGCTTCATTGACGCCAACCTGGCAAAGGAACTAGGATTAACAGCTTCAGAGTGCAGCCTACAAGTAACCATGGGAAACAGTTCCCTGAACACTGGCTACAAGTGTGAACAGGAACTTCCTTTGAAAAATGGACAGAACATGTATCCAACCCCCTTGATCCTCTTGCCGGGATTGCCCCACCCTCTAGTACTGGGGGACTCATGGTCTGACAGACATGGCCTGATTCTAACTTATTGTGAGCAGACCGCCACCTTAGGACGACCTGAATCTTGTGACACCGTTCTGTTATGTATGAGTCATGACAGAACCCTGAACAACAGACTCTTAACCATAAAGATGGAACCCAGCGTTGGGACACTACCTATCCCCCCTGAAGAAGTGGGACCATGTATTTAGTAAAGAAGAGACCACAAAACTACCCAGCCACTCAATCTACGACCATGCTATAGACCTGCTACCAGGTACCCAACCACATCACAGCCCCATCTATAGTTGCAATCACCAAGAACAAGCGGCCCTGAAAGCTTACTTGGAGTATATGACAAAAAAGGGCTTCATCTGAGTGTCAAAAGCCCCCTGCTTGTCACCGATGCTGTTTGTAGGGAAGAAGGATGGCAGAATGCGTCCTTGCGTGAACTATCAGAAGCTGAATGATATTAATGTGAGAAACTGCTATCCCATCCCCAACACCAACAACCTTTGCAACGTACTTACTGGAGCCCAGGTGTACTCAAAAATTGACCTAAGAGACGCCTTCAACCAGATCAGAATCAAGGAGGGGGACAAATACAAGACAACTTTCAAAACCAGATATTGATTGTACAAATATCTAGTAATGCCATTTGGCCTATGCAACGCCCCAGCACTTTCCAAAGGATGATTAACACTGTCCTGGGGGAATATCTTGACCACTTTTGTGTTGCATACTTAGATGACATCCTCATCTACAGCAAGACTCATGAGGAACACCTGTGCCACCTGGACCTTATACTCAAAAACTCTCCCAAGCAAACTTACACGCCAAGCTTAAGAAATGTGAATTCTTCCAGTCTGAAGTTGAATTCCTGGGATACGTAGTAAAGACCAGCAGGTTTGCAATGTCACAGGATAAAGTAGAAGCCATAACGTCTTGGCCGATGCCCAAATGTAGGAAAGACGTGAGAAGTTTTTTGGGCCTGGAAAGTTATTGCAGGGATTTCATCCAAAATTTTCTCACATCACTCTTCCCCTGATTCGCCTGTGCTCTGACAAGGTCACCTTTTCCTGGACTCCAGAATGCACCACCGCCTTTGATACCCTGAAACTTGCCTTCACCTCTGCCCCCATCCTATACATGCCCAACCCATCCAAGCCATTCATACTGGAAACTGACACATCCAAATTTGCAGTGGGCGGGGTCCTTCTTCAGGAAGGAGGGGATGGTATGCTACATACTGTAGCATATTACTCCAAGAAGATGCTGCCTGCCAAAGGAAACTACCCAATCTACAACAAGGAGATGCTTGCTATAATGAAGACCTTGAAACATTGGCGCTGATACCTATGTGGTGCCAAGTTTTCAGTAAAAGTCCTAACTGACCAAAAGAACCTGATTTATTTCTTTAAACCCAGACAGCTGAACCAAAGACAGGCCAAATGGGCCTTAGAACTGGCTGACTACACCTTGACCATTGACTACAAGCCTGGGAAGGTAAACGTGGTACCTGACACCCTGAGTAGAAGAGCTGATCTGGCCCCTTCCTCTGCAGAAACCAAAGACCACAACACACATGTACTCCTTAATCCTGCCAGCCTAGGCATTCAACTGATGTACATGAAGATCATGGCTCACAAACCTGACATAATTGAGGTGCAGAAACAAGACAAATACTCAGCGGAACTTGCTGACAACTTGACCTCAGACCCAGAGAGCTGCCACCACAAGAAAGGATTTTTGCTGAAAGGATCCACCCTGCTATTACACAACCTAATCTATGTACCAGAAGGTGAAAAAAGGACCAAAGTACTCATTGATTATCATGACTCAGAGATGGCTGGCCACCCTGGCAGACTCAAGACACTCCAAGGAATCAAGAAGAATTACGCTTGGCCCCAAATGGACAAAGACGTGGCTGCCTATATCAAAGGCTGTGAGACATGTGGAAGAACCAAAACCCGTAGATCCAAACCTGAAGGCCTGCTAAGACCACTAGATATACCAGCAGGACCCTGGAAGTGATTTCAATGGATTATAATGTAGAACTGCCCCTCTCCAATTTGTTCAATGCCATCCTGGTCATGGTAGATAGGTTTACTAAGATGTCCTATTTCATACCTACCACCACTCACTGCACTGCTGCAGAGACAGCTAGACACTTCCACGACCACATCCTAACTCAACATGGTACTCCGGGGGGAATCATCACTGATAGAGGACCCCAATTCACCTCCAAATACTGGACTCAGGTGATGAAAGACTTGGGGGTAAACCCCTGTGTATCAACCTCCTACCACCCACAGACCGACGGCCAGACTGAACAAGTGAACCAAATACTTGAACAATACCTATGATGCTACGCTAATGCAAACCAAGATAACTGGGAAGAGATGCTACCCATGGCACAGTATGCTTACAACAGCAAAGACCACACATCTACCGGAATGTCCCCCTTCAAAGCCAATTATGGCTTTGACCCATCCTGGGACCCCAGTATTGGTAGTAAGGAAATAAACCCGTCAGGACAAACCTGGATTGAACAGATACACGACACCCAGCAAACCTGTCTTAAGAATCTGACCTGTGCTGTCCAGACTTATAAGTCATTTGCAGACAAAAAGAGGACCCCTGGGAAACTGTTGAAAGTAGGAGATAAAGTCTATCTGGACTCTCAAAATGTGCCTCTGACTGTTCCCTGTTGGAAGTTAGCCCACAGAAGAAGTGGCCCCTACAAGATCACCAAGCTAGTAGGTGAAGTAGCATTTGAACTAGAATTACCCCCCTTGTGGAAAATACATAACATCTTCCACTGCGCGCTTCTATTCAAGAAAGAAGGAAACTCCCTCCCCCACCAGAAACTCAAGACTGACCCCACCCCCATCCAAGTAGGACACTCTGAAGAATATGAAGTCAAATATGTTCATGGGGACTGTACCCACTATAAAATCCCCCAGTACTAAGTCAAGTAAAAGGGATACCCACCCAAGGAAAGCACCTGGGAACCATTAAGCAACCTACCCAATGCCCAACTAGCAATCCAACAATACCTTGAGAAGAAGGCCAGGAAGGAAGTGACCCCGGGGAAGGAAGGGGATAATGTCATGAATGACATTTCAATACTTGTATTGAAAACCCAAGAGTTGAGCCCCAGCTCCCAGAAGGCGGATCAAACCCTCCAGAACAGTCCAGGACCCGCCAATCTGTTGAGTCACAGGCTCAAATTGGTAAATTACCCTGCAACCCGCCGGCCTACTACAGAGGATTCCCTGAATAGCTGCCAGTCTGCTGCCAAACTGGTTCCAATGAAGACCCATACCAACAAAGGAAATGTAACCTGGCTAACAGAGGTCAGGGAAGGACCTACTGCCAACCTGCCAAGAGCCAATACTGGAGCTTTGGAATCAACGCTGGAAGCCCTGGAATCAAACCCTGATCCTCCAAAGACTACTTGAGTCACACAGAGTGGACAGGAATCCGCCCACTTGCTGAATTGCATACCTGAGTTAACAAGTCACTCCAAGACCCGCCAGTCTCCCAAGGACAGTTCCCCGAATGGTCATCAGATTGATGCCAACCTTGAGCCACCAAAGACCCAAACCTATGCAGAGGTTGCAGCTTGCCTTAAGGAGGTTAAAACAAAACCTATTTTTAACTCTGTCAATGACCACCATCAACTGCCTGTATTCCGTCCAGAGAGGGTAGCGCAATTGAACTACTCAGGTGACATAGTGAACAGTGGCGGCGGAACAAAGCATTGCCACTTCTATTCACCAGAGCAGGCACTACCTGTATCTCCCGCCCTCAAGACTCTAAGCCAAGATCCATGCCACGCCAGTGCCTTGTCTGAAAACCTGAACCCTGCAAAAATCAAAGAAGCAAAGTCCCATGGTATAAAAGCCCTGGCGGTATGGTGAAGGCCACATTGTCATTTTTGATAATAAAGTTTTATGAACCTTTGGTTTGAACAAATCTTACCCTATCTAGTCTTAGTGATCTTCCATCTTAATTCCGGTCAAGTAGACTACCAGGCTGCCGCCCCCTCCCAAGACCAATCTGCCAAATGACCCCAGGCATTATACCGTCCCCCAGGAGCCCCCTTTGGACCTGTGCATTTTACTGAATACCCCCCAACCTGGCCTATTCAGAGTACAACTTGGAATCCATCCTCATTGCCAATCCTTTGACAAGGACTAGAAGTACTGAGTACATAGGGCGCAAAGGAAGGAGGGTCAAGATACCGCCCTTATTGTTCAAAGACAAGTACAACTACCTACCAGCGTACTTTGTTCCCATGACTCCACCATTAACCCCAAGACCAGACCGCCCACTGGAACCTACCACTGCCGCCAAGACCACCTCTACCCAACTGTTTGGAGTACTCTACATTACTTAAACCGTATTGGTGGATTCTGTGGTCCCCAACTCTGGACTCTGGTCCTTACTTGGCTGATCTGTATCTTACATTATCAAGTTAGCACCCATTCTATGGTGGGCCTTACCCACCAGCTTGGCCGCGCTTCACCCTGAGCCGCCCAATGCCTCCACCTATGGCTGGCTTCCTGACACAGACAGATCATCAGTTGCTTGAGGAGCATGAGGCCAAATTGAGAGGATCAGGGAAGCATTCAAGACCCTCAAGAGGCGTAGCAAAACAGAGTCATAGAAATAGAGACCAACAAAATCATTCTAAGGGGAAAATCAGAATAAAGATTAGATAGAGACAAAATATATAGGGCGGGCCAGGGCACGGCCAGGAACCATCAGCTATTTAGACTGCCGCTGATGCCCAGTTAACAAACACAGGAGCCAGAAGCCCCAGGTATTCAAGAATTTTTTGAAACATTTTTATTATCCAATGAGAGTAAAGTATCTAAAAACAAGTTTCTAGTGAGGAATCTGGGGAGGTTTTAAGGGACTTTAGGTTGGGTGAGATGGAGAGGCTAATGCTTCTTATTGGTCAGCACAAATATTTTCAGCAGTTTGAGGATCTGCTGTTGAATTCAACTAGATGACGTCATAATTCAAAAAAATTATGGCAACCAGCGGGTCAAGCACCATACTCTTTTGGTAATAGATACCATGTGACTCATTTATCATAGTTAATTGGCAAGAGCAGGGGTAGATCCAGAATTTGGTGAGATATTTGGCAACTCCAGCTTTAACCCAATTTTTATTTATGACAACATTTAAATTGTCTAGAGTTTTCAGAGGTTTAGCAGCTTTTTGACAACAGTTTTGAGTCAGCAAGGGCATGTAATTCCTTTTATTTGTCTTTCTACTGTAACAATTCCTGTGCCTAATGAATGACATCCTGGTGGTTTGTTTTTCCAGAATGGGAGCCAAACTTAGTTATGTTAGCCCCTCTCTCACAATTTATTCTTTATACTGCTACCAGTGTTGAGAGAAGGCTTAGAAAAAGCAAGATTTATAAGAGAAATCATGTTTTTTGTTGAAACATAATTTTGGGTTATATAGTAGAGAGATGTGAATCATAATGCTCAAATTAGATAATTTCTCTGTTTGGTTTGCATTGCAACAATGATATTGATGGAAATCCCAACTAATTCTGAAATACAATGACTGCTCTCTTTAATTCTCAAATCCCAACTACAAAACCTTCAAATCATTTATTTGGTGATGACTGAGATACTTTATACAGTAGTTTTCAAACCTGTCAAGATAAACATATATTATTCAGTTTAGAACGCATGAACTCAGTCTAAAAACAAAATCAAAAATCAAGGAATTTATATTAAATTACAATAGATTTGGATCTACTTTTATTTTGTTTTTAGACTGAGTTCATGTGTTTTAAACTGAATAATATATGTTTATCTCAACAGGTTTAAAAAATACTGTACTGTAATTTCTTACATTACACCCTGTACTGCTTAAAAAGATGATCTCTTACCTGCCTAAGTTAGGAGCAGCTATTCACATAATAATTTCCCATAATAGAAACCAAGTGTCTTATCAACTACAGTAGTTTTAAAGCCTATGGCAACAAGTGAAATACTCCAGATTTAAACAGATTCAACTCAGATGTAAACAAAGTCAAAGCATCTGAAATTGAAATTGAAATGAACCCAAATCTATTGTAAATTAATATAAATTCATTGAGTTCTAATTTTGTTTGCATATTAGCTATTTTTATTTACATCTGAGTTAAATTTGTGTAAATCTGGAGTATTTTCATTTGTTGCCATAGGCTTTAAAACTACTGTACTAGCTCATGATCTTGGGAGTATTTTCTGACATACATACATGGTTTATTATTTTTTCAAGGACTACTGTAAATTCAGAACCTGAACGTAAAAATGCGGGATTGTCAAATCCTTGGTCCAAATTTTGAATCACTTTTGCGGGATGGCCTTTTTTTAATTAAATTGATTTTTGTGAGTATTTATTTGAATATTTGAAAATGCGGGAACTCATAGACACTTTGCAAAGTTCAAGTCAAGCTGCATATTTACAATGGAAAAAATGAATTAACTGGAATCAGATTTGAAGCATTCAAATCCATCAACCATTTTCATTAAGTTTACTATGTTTTTTGAAATTGCGGGATTGTCAAATCCAAGAACCAAATTTCAAATCACTTTTGAATGCCACTAGTAAACTCAAATATTAATTGCGGGAACTGGAAATTAAATTGAATGTAAAGTAAGTACACTAGGAAACACCAACCCAAATCAAGAAGCTCCACCACATCTAAAATCAAATGAAAAATTCAATCTCATTAACCATAATTAGACATAAAAAGTTATTAAACTTTAAAATCATCCAAACCCGGAAAGTATACAATATTGTTCACTTCAAATCATGGATATAGAAACTCTGCTACTATTCAAAGCTAAATCAAGAGAAAACAACTACCCACAACTAAACCAATAACTCCAAATAAATACATATTTAATCTAAAATATATTTTTATTTTATTTTTATGGACTGTCAATCACATTCCCAACCTGCTCCTGCACCAGCCCGCGGGGCAGCCTGTCCACGAGGGCGTCCCAGAGGGTCCAAGAACAGACCCAGAACCCAACTCAAGGGGAGTCATACCAATACACAGGCCTCTCAAGGTGTCATTGCCAGCCAACCACCTCCCGCGTCCCAGGCCCGATCAACCAGCTTGAATCCCAGGCAGAAGCCACTCTCAAGGCCTGCCACAAAAGTCTCCTACACCAGGGTCACCGGGAACACTGAGGTTACTTACACCTCCACCGTGTACCCAGTCGTCACCTGGCCCCGCACTCTTGACCCAAGAGTTGCCACTTCCTGCCCCCACGTCTTTGATACCTCCTATGAGCCATTGGCCACCACTGAAGAGCCATCTGCACCTGTATTGTATGCCACCATTGACAGCGCCAGCGCAACCAAGCGTGATCCCACCTTCTACACAAAGGTCCTCATCCCCTGTGCAGAGCCTGGTAGCCAGGATGCCGTGGTACCTGCCAAGGGCCGGCGTTGGTTGACAGATAGTGAGTGTGAAGCTCTCCTCAACTGCTTAAACAGGGGAATGGCAGTTTGGGATATTGCGTCCCAATTTGGTGTCACAGCCAGGTACATTGCTGACATCAACACCAAGTATGGCAACACCGGGTGAATTGCCAAATCCACCAAGGCTAAGCAGCAGCCAAAACTCTTGCAGCCCATACACATTGACGCAATTAAGCAATGGGTAGCCAGGGATTGCCACCTGGACACACTTGCTGTCCAATCAACGCTTGCCACAGAGTTTGGGCTTTCTGTTTCTAAAACCCTTATATACAAAACAATGGTTGATTTGGGCTTCTTGTGGAAGGTGCTTGGAGTTTCTCCATACAATAGGAACAGTGAAAAGACCATCGAGGATTGACGCATTTATGCTGAGACATATCTGGCACTAAAGGAGACTGGGAATGTCCAGTTCTTCTACATCAACAAATCGTTGTTTTCCTCCTCACTCAGGTCTAGGCATGGGTGGGTCAAGAAGGGGTCCAAGAACGGCGTAGCCCATTGTGCAGCTGTCTGTTCCCAGACCTATTCCATGATCGCGCTTTTTGGTCCTCGTGGGTTGGATCAATACCAAATGATCAAGGGTTCCCATAACAGCGGGATCTTTCTCAATTTTCTCCAAGCTGTCAAGGAGTACCTTTGGATAAATTACAGCGGCACAACCAACGTTGTTGTGCTTGATAATGTTGGGCTGCACAAAGTGGATCTGGTTGTGTCTGAGTTCCCGTCAATTGTTAAAAATAGCCATTCTGCCAGCCACCGCCTTGCAGACTGCCCAATGAGACTCCTCTTCCTCCCCCAATATTCCCCATTTATTAACCCAATTGAGGAGGTCTTTGGGTGGATCAAGAATAAGGTGAAACAAGGCCTTCCTCAGGACACTGAGGACCTATTCAATATTCTTGAGGTCAGCCAATTTGCGATGCCACCCAATGTTGTTGCGGCTTTTTACAAGCACTCGGAATCCTTCCTCCCCAAAGCCCTGGCCTCCGAGCCAATCAGATAAATGGGCGCCCTGGTTTTATTTATTTTTATTTTTATTTATTTTGTTTTTATTAGGACTCAAATTATTGTTTATATATAATAATGTGATGTTTGATTGTATTATAGACATTTAAAAATACTAGAAAAGGTAAGTAAAATTAATTATACTAGATAAGAGGGATTTATTTTTATATGATGCACTGAATATTATGGGCTTTTGCGGTAACAAATAAATAAATAATAAAAAAAGATAGAAAAAAATAGTTTATTTAAATAATTGTGAATCATTTTGGTAATTTGACTTTTCTAAGTCACAAATTGGACCTTGCATGTCATCATCTGCTCCTTGGTATTTCAGTGCCACTGTAGCTACACGACACGGCAACCAATGATTTTTATGTATTCCTTACTAATTTGTACTTAGGACGCAGTTCAAGTATATCAAATATGTTTATCAAATCATATTACAAGGGAAAGGTAATTTGAGTTCTAAACAATCACGTGTTTGGAACATAAGTGGAGCGGGCCGCATGATGCAGATAAATTCAATTCTCCATGTTTATCTTTGTGATAAATGGACCCAATCTCAACAAGATAATAAATAATAAATAAAAACATTTTTAACTTATTTTTAAATATTTGACGTGGTCGCAACTTTAACTATTATCTTGTAATATATTTAGATATACTAATACTATAATTTACCTACTAAAAATTAAAATAAAAAATAAAATTTTAAAATAAAAATATAATTAAAAATCTTAAAAGTTTAATAGTAAAGGTTAAATATTCAAAATACACCAATTTTTTATTTAATTGTAATTTATTCAATATTAAAATATTAAATATTTTTAATATTTTACTATTAAATGTTTACTATTAAATATTTTAATATTAAATTATTTTAACAGAAAATATTTTAATGTTAAATATTTTTATATTAAATATTTTACTATTAAAATTTTACAAGTAAAATTTTAAAATAGTGAAGTATTTAGTATTAAAATATTAATATTTAAATTTTAATGTTTAAAATAAAATAAATTAAAAATAAAAAATAAAAAAGTTTTTTTTGCAAGGGAAAATTATTTATTGGGGGAATGCAAATTGCAAGGGGAATGTGTTTATTCTGGGGAATTATACCCCAAAATTAAATTTTCAGCTAATGCATCTAATTGGGACCACATACTCTTCTGTATGTGGTGGATGAATCTGGCGCCAATTGCTAGGGGAGTGGCGCTCAGCACCCCAGTAGTGGCTGAACGTCTTATAAAAGGCAGACGGGTGAGGGAATCAATTAGCAGGTTTTTTTCAGGGGGCACGTAGTACCCATATAGTGTTGCCAATGCAAATGAATCATAGAGGACGTGCTCGACTGTCCTGTATCCCTGTGGTGTTTTCTGTCTGTCGAGGGCTAAGCAGCATATGTCAATCTGTATAGGTACATCTTCTAATTTTTTCACGTTGGCTTTCAGTATGCAATGGAGCAGGATTCCCAGGTACACCGCAACGTGGATCCTTTACAAGGTATATTTCTCTGAGAACATGCACAGTTTTTTGAACGTTTGTATTAACCTATTAATATAGGACGTTTGGTTGAACTTGAAGAGGATACCAGGGGGCGCCTGACTTGAATCTGCCCCCCCAGGCCTCAGCAAACAATATCATTAAAGTTTTAAAACTATTCACAAGAACTGCATCCCCAACTTTATTTGATAGAGCCTTAAAAATTTCATTAAAAATTGCTGATTTCAGATATTCATTTCCTATTTGAAAATTGGTTTTTATTAAACTTTTTTTGTATTCATTGATATTTGAGAATGGGAACCTTTGAACGCTTTCATATATGTATTCATCAAAGTTCAGTTTCAAATCCCCGCAAATTTCATTCATTTCTTTTATTTTGATTGTTGATCCTAATTTGTAGGCTTCTCTTATCCATGGCAAGCACCCCGCGGGTGGTTGATATTCCCTGATTTAAGCTTCACTATTAAAAAACATATTCATATTCTGCTGAACTATTTTATTTATTTGATTTTTATTTATTTGTTTTATAGGGGCCACCAGTGACTGGTAGCCCCCATAAAACCAACTTGGCGTAAAAGCCGCCACTTCCGCGACCTCATCCCCATTCCTGGTGATGACTAAAAATAAATATAAGTAAAACTTAAAAAGACTTACTGATCGTTTCCCCTGTGGCCCCCTCAGCCACAGGCGCCATATTGGTGAACTTCATGAGCGTTGGATGCTCTTCATTAATTTTCTTAGGCTTAATTTTTCTTATTCTTCTTGCAACTTGTGCTTCCTCTTGATTTTCATTTGATAAAGCTTCTGTATTTCTTGATGCGCTTCTGCTTCTTTCTTGTGTTTCATTTTCATCTGTTTCCATTTGGTTGGTTTCCTCTTCATTGGTGTTGATTTCCTTTTGAATTTCTATTCCTTCTATTAGTCTGATCTTCTCATTGTTTTCTTTGGCCCCCTGCCAAAACTCCCACAAATTGTATCCCGCGCTGTTGAACTTTAGACTTGATAAAATAGTTCCCTGTAGATTAAGTAATTTTTCTTTATTTCTTTCATCTATAATATTTCCCAATTTGTTCAGAGCATCTTCTTTTGGTTGGATCAGTGGCTGGCCCATGTCCCCTAGCTTTCCTGTCACTATTTCTCTGATGTTTTTCTTGATTTCAACAACCTTTTGCAGGTGAGCTTCTAATTTGTTGATTAAGCTATAGATTGATGACATTTTGTTTGAATTCCATCAAAAAACTGGCTTTTATAGTACTATCTTTGACGCATACATAATTTTGTCATCATCATTAATAAATTGAAGACAATAAACGTAAATATTGCATTAGAATATTGCAATTAGACGTCAACTATTGATATTTTGATATTATGTGCATAACTCAATGCATTTTATTTAATAAAATTCATTGTAAACAAGGCCTTTTCATTTTAATTTATTTAAATTGACTGTGTTTATATTACAGAGCCATTAATGCTTAGTACAAATATTAATAATTAGTGCATTTTACAGCCTGTATATTTACCTATTGGTAATAATTCTGTAAACTTTTCAGTCGGATTTTTTGAGGTAATAATAATGTAATGTGTTAATAGAATACTGTTTATTGTCATTCATTGGCTGATTTTCTTTGATGTGGCAATTGTGCATTTTTTGATGTTTACGTACTAGTATCCAATTGGTTGGCTTCACATCCAATTGCACAGGTGATAGGAAAACAAGCCAACCAATTGGATACTAGTGTGTAAATATCAGAAAATGCACAATTGCCACATCAAAGAAAAATCAGCCAATGAATGACAATAAACAGTATTCTATTAACACATTACATTATTATTACCTCGCAAAATCTGACTGAAAAGTTTACAGAATTATTACCAATAGGTAAATATACAGGCTGTAAAATGCACTAATTATTAATATTTGTACTAAGCATTAATGGCTCTCTAATATAAACACAATCCATTTTGATAAATTACAATGAAAAAAGGCCACATTTACAATGTAATTTATTAAACTAAATACATTGAGTTATGCACATAATATCAAAATATCAATAGTTGACGTCTAATTGCTATATTCTAATGCAATATTTATGTTTATTGTCTTCAATTTATTAATGATGATGATGATGATGAAAATATCCTCAGAAATAAGTATATGCTACCACATCAAATGTACAACATTCTTTACACACAGAAACTTATAACAATGTAAAAAATATATTATTAATTATGAACTGAAAGAAAAAATCAATTTTAATAGTAGTCACCAAGAAAAGATTTATTTACTAATCAAAGGACGGGAAGGGGAGGGAAGGGGCGGAATGAACATCGCCTTCATCTGCGCCTATGAAAGGGACGGCATCAGAGATGGTGGGGAGGGAATGGGTGGTTGCTTGGGAGTCAGGGTTGGAAGGCAGGTGGCTTGATCTTGATGGGGGGTTGGGGAGGCAGGGTCTGTTGACTGGGGAGGGGCAGCAAGAGCGGTTTGCTTCAATTGCTCAAATTCTTCTTCCGTCACGTATGCGGGCTTGACAAAACGGATGGAGTAGAGTGGCGTGGGGGGAGGCGGGGGTCCTTTCTGGACTTATCACTATCACTTGCATAGAAGATGATGAGATTAAATAAGTCTGGACGGACACAGAAGGGAAAAGCTCATAACCCATATCAATTTGGGTGCATAGTTCATTGTAGGTGGCAGGCTTTAAGCGCCTGAGAGCGGAACCAAAATTGTAGAGACATACATCTGCAAGGTGCATGTTGGCGTAGTTGATGGGGTAGGACCAGCAGGTATGCCCCACAGCCCTGATTTCTTGGGTAGCCCATTCCCACTGCTCCATCTCTGCACTCAGTACAACTGTGTGCACGGCGTTTTGGACGGCCCACTCCTCCAGCATGTCCTTGAGCTCCGTCTGGTAGGCATACCCATCTGCAGTGTTTGATATTGCTGAGTAATAATTGACGCCCAATGGGGAAGCTGCCAATAAAACACAGACAAACCAATACAAGATTGGGCCGTGCTTGTACATGTCAGAATGGATGCGCTTCTCTCCAAAGTCTTGGATACTGGCCGAGATCTTAGCATACAACAGGAATATTACGCCATTACGGGCCCTCATTGCCCTTCCTTTGATAAAATTAATAATTGTTGAATTGTAGGGGTCGGTGTCCACTAAAATGGGGCCACTGAGAACTTGATTGAACAAGATTCTAGCAGCAACCACAACTCTGTGCATCCATGAATTCACCGTTCTTTTGTTGGTGAAGATGCCGTGGAGTCCCAACTGGAGACGTACCTGGACCAGGGGCATCCACGGGTCACGTTCCATAATGGCTATCATGAGAGGGTGGGCTTTTTCACCTTCGGTTGAGGTACAAGCACCAGTTGGGGTCTTCTTGGCGGGAGGCCACAGTTGGCGTGGGCTCACAGGGTTACAGCCACAGTGGACTTTGCAAACCCCATTGCGGCCGCAATTTCCCTGAGGGACATAAGCTTCCCTTGCTTTTCAACCATTTCAAGAACAATGTCCGGAGCGATCAATTTTCTTCTGCGTCTTGCAGGCTGATTGGCTGGGGGAGGGATGTGTCCATCTCGGGAACTGATCAATGCCATCTGATTGGCTGTTTCAGGGTTCTGGGCTCTCTGAGTGACCCCATGGCTCAAATGGCTGGTTCCAGATGCCATCACTGATAAGGGATTTTGGTTAGCAGCTGCCTGTGCATGATGGGCAAACAGGGCCATGCTTGAGGACGCAGGAGAAAGAACACACTCCTGGGTAGTGCTTGCGGAGGGGCCTGCGGGTTGGGAGTGGCCATAGACAGAGGCTTCACCGTTAAGAGACCCAGCGTAGCCCTGCATGATTTTGTCAAGGCCAGGGAACAGCTCGTTGACTTGGTTGGTGTTGGAAGAAGACATAATAAAAATTTATTAAAATTTTAAACTCGAGAAGAGGAATGTATATTTGAGTCAATTTTATTGTTAAATATGTCAATTTTGTGAATATTATGCTCTAAATTTTAGCCGTCCTAAAATGGAATAGGGTGAATTTTGAGAATGCCTGTGCTTCCTAAAAGAATCAGCACAAATCCACTCTAGATCCTTTAACATCCTTTTTGAGAAACCCATAAATTATATTTATTTCAAATTCATCGCAATTATGATTTGAAACTTGGTTCTTGGATTTGACAATCCTGCAATTTCAGATTCGTTAATTTTCACATGATGTCTATGATTCATTTGAAATACAGGAAATCACAAATCGTACATTAGAATCCCGCATTCCTGATTCATGTATCCCGCATTTGTTTGCTGAGTTTTGTCTTTTGTTAGTTGAGTTATCTGCTCAAGAGATTTGAAACTTGCCAATTTAAACAAACCAAAAAAGTCAAATTAAATGGTGGATTTTATTAAATATTTTATTTTTCACTCAGCTGAGTTGCCCGCAAAAGTGATTCGAAATTTGGACCAAGGATTTGACAATCCAGAATTTTTACGTTCAGGTTCTGAATTTACAGTATATATCATTAATAAATCAACTGATCTATCAAATTTAATATTTATTTGAAGCTATATTTATTTTTAATTGGCTGGAATAATTTTATAAAATCAATCATTACCAATAACTTTTGTTTTTTTAAGTTAATTTGAGAGACTATAATTTTGCAAGCTACTTTCCAAAAACATTTTAATCTTTTGAATCTTTATCAAACCATCCCAGATGAGATAAAATGATTAATTCCCCAGCTAAGTCTTTTTATTGGATGAGATGAAAATGCTTTTTACGTAATTTTAAAAGTGGTTGGAAAATTTAACTTAAGATCAAAATTCCTCAACCAATCTGCGTCCCTGAAAATCTAAATCCACAGCGATTAAATCGAATACCGATTTAGCTTCGATTGCTTTAATATCGATCGATCAAAACTTCATCTGGGAGTTGATCAATGTTTTAAAATAGCCGCCATAAAGCATAGCTAAAGATAGCATAGTCTTAGCTATTTTCTGACAAACAACCCAGTCCTCAGAAATAGTAAATACACTACCGTTTATTGAACATTTTTTTCAATATGCAATTGAAGATCTCATAATCTATTATTTAATTTTTGGACTTCGTTGCAAGTTTGACCATTTTTTATTACTTATTACATATCGTTCCAGGCTACTTGTAGAGCCTTTTCCTTGCAGTTATGAAGCTATATTTCTTTTTATAGCTAGGGTTTAAATTAAAACGTTGTACTCCATTTTAAGAGCTATTAGAGTATATATGACGATGATTTTGATTTAAGAGCCTTTGGGTAAACACCAAAAGGACAACTAAAAAAGAAACACTTCTTAAACTATAGTAATCCCTCCCTCAAGCACATGTAGTTAGGTGCTCTTTTTGTCGGATCAATTCTTTTTGAAGTCTTACAAAGTTTATTAGCTTAGGCCTCAAAGCTCTGAATTACATTATCATTACGTATTAACTCTATAAGTTTTTAACCATTTCTACCTTAGGTTAAAATGGCATCGAGTCCCCCAACTAAGTCGCAGCGCAAATTTTGCTGGGAGGCTCGAGATAACTATTTTAAATGTATTGATGCAAACAAATGTGTCTCTATAGAAGATGATAAAAGCGAAAACTGCGCTCAACTTAAAAAGGTTTTTATGGAAAAATGTCCTGCTTCTTGGGTAAGCTTAAATTGCTAGTTCGGGTTTTTATCTTCTTGATTTCATTGAATCACCTCTTTGTTATACAATAACCAAAAAGTAGCTTTTTTGTTTGGCTTCAATTCCACGTACACTTTTTAAATCATCTATATTCAGGTTCAGCACTTTTCTGATCTTCGGGTAGCAGCGGTTAAAAGAAAGGAGCTCGAAGACTCTTACGTCAGCAAAAGGCAAACTAAGTAAATTAGTGTGTTCTCAGGTATCAATCCTCACTGGTGATCATATTTATATTTTGTATTTTATTCAATATACAAGTGTTTTTATTTTGACCTCGCCCTTCATTCTAAAATTTATCTCTTCTCTTAAAGAATACTTATCAATTGATTAGCGCTGAACTGTAATATAATGCTAATGCACTTGACTCTTTGAGCTCTATTTTAACTAGCTAACTGATTCTAAACAGTAGCAACTGTAATAATTTATAATGAAACTTCACAAGATTATTTTTCCTTCCAAAAAAGTCTTAATTTTTCTTAACAATCCCAACCCTCAAAAATCAAAAGCATATGTATAATTCTTGGAATTAAAAATGCCTGTTCAAAAGTGTTCCTGATCCGAATCATCATTCTCTTAACTAATAAAGGAATTTCGAAGCAAATCAGATATAATCGAGAGCCTTGTTAATAATAGAAGTTTATTTTAGCTGCTTTTTGCATGCCAGCTTATTTCTATCTTATTTACTATTTACTTTGAGAAATGTAAGCTAAACTTTAATTGTTAGCTTTGCTATTTGCTGGCAAAAGTGGCTGACGCCCGCCCCTTTAAATGGAAAAATATTTCTAACAAAATTGGCACACTAATGAAATTAGTTTTTTAGTTAATTCTAAACTATTCCATATGTCATGAATCTATTTCAAGGAACAAAAGCTATATAGAAGAAGAAAAATTTAGCCAAGCTAAAGATTCATTACAGAAGAGTAACTCTTGTGATAAAATACTGTTTTTATGAAAAAGCTACCTGGAAATTGATAAACAGAAAAGATAACTGAACTGAATACATTGCCAAAAAGAGATACAGTAGTTGAGACCAAGTGGCACCAATGCTATAAAAAGTAGTCCGATTGTACAGAAAAGGAATGCTGCTCTGGGCAGAGTGTCAATGGCCGAAAGGCCTAGTACAGGAACATTGTCTGGAACTAGGGCTGCTTCGGCCAAGCCCCGGGCAACCGCGGCCAGTCTGTGGCTCTGGGTCACTCGCGTCAAATATTTATTTTATAATGTTCAAATATACTACAATTCCGTTTTAGCTATAGCGGCCTATAGCCGAAAGCCAGTCAGGGCTGAGCCGAAGCATCCCTATCTGGAGCTAATTCATCTGCTGAGAGGCTTGGCAAGACACTTTGACCAATAACCGATAAAATATGGCAACATGCTGGAAAGAATTAAAACACTGATTTAGGTAAGCATATCTAAATTAGTGCTTTGTTGGACCTGTTGTTGTAACGTTGGCAATAATCAAATAATTGGATATTCACTATATGAATAATTACCATATTGGATATTGAAAAGCCCAAATTTCTTTACTGTGAAGTTGATCAATTCCAATTCTTAAGTGTACACTCAAGAAACCCTTTTTTAACCATCATCAAGTAAGCAGGCTTTATAGTCTACAGGTAAACCTTTAGAAACCCAACTTGGTTTTCTAAATCCTCAAATAAAAACTAACATCAAAACTGCAGGGTCAACCCCCTGGTAAGGCTTTCCACAAAAGACCCCTTGTCGCTCAACCCAACTATCTTAGTACACAGTCAAAAATGGAAGTCAACTCAATTTACCAAATAAGGAAACATAAACCATCAATAATCCAAATCCAGAGCAAACTTGATTTAGCACCTGACTCACTATCAGGATCAAGCCGCCCCCTGCACATCCAAGGCAATTGTGAGGGCCCGCTTTATGGCGCCCGGTACAGGCTTCAAAACCTCACACCAGGCCGCCAAGTGAAAGCATGGGCGGCCATGAAAGCCTGCTAGGGGATTCAAACCCCCAACCACCCACCAGGGCAGGTGTGGGGCGATTTGAATTGCCTCCCGCACGGGACCCAGCCTGAGGCCAGTATTAATACTGGCCCGGAGCAGCTTGCGGCTACCAAAGGCATTGGGGCACCCAGTTACAAAGCTATAATTAGGCTGGGTGTGTCCAATGCCACTCTGAATCAGATCTTCTGGGTTTTGCAACTGATCTGTTATCAAACAGATCTGCTGCAGAATTCAACCAGAAGATCTTCAAAATTGCTGGTTCCTTCTGCTCTTGTTCCCACTGCTGAAAATTGCACTGAGGTGCTAATTAATAACCTTGCAGCAAATGAGGATGCTGATAATGCAGCCAATAAATTGGCTGCCCACAGCACCTCAGTTAAACTACAAGGTTCAGAGATGCCTGCAGGTTGTGACCAAGCTAAATTTACCCACCAATCACCAGATAATGAACCCAATCCTGAAGAATTAAATAGCACTGCCCCAGCTTCTTGCCCCAAACAAGTGAACTCCCAGATTGATGGAACCAGCCAATTATCTGCCAGCCACCAATAGAATTCCCCTGCCCAGACCAAGTCACTCAGATCCCAATCCTCACTTCCCAACTGCTCCCCATTACTTCTCAGAAGTCAGTACCCAAGAGTTGGGACACCAAAAGCTCTCAAAGATTAAGAATTGGTGTATTTCAAGATAGACCAGATGAATGGTATAAAAACCAATTCCCCACACTTAAAACAAGTGCAGAAAACTTCAAATAAAGTGAATGAATCTATCATTTTTGTTTACTTTATTAGGATTTCAATTTATACACCACTTAAGCAGAAGTCAGATTGGAAGACTAGAGTATCACCCTAGACCTACACCCATGGATTACCAGCCAGGTCCAGATCCTGGAATGGCTGGCATTACATATGACACCCCTGCTTCACCCCTTTCACAGCCCTACAATCACAGTAGAGCTGGGATGATCATTCTGACCATCCTCAGTCTGGCCAAAGTTGGCGTTCACAACCTTAGTGCCTACTGCCTCTTAGCTGCAGGATTGCTTTACCTAACCTGCTCTTCTCCTTTCATCTATTGGGTCCTTGTGACACGTTACCCTGATGGCTTCAGCTTCCCTTCAGCACCTTGGTATATGACCGCCGCCGGCCATGACATGGGGGTTTTCCATGCCAATTGATAGCAAGAATTTGTCACTTGTGACAACATGTAAGGGAATTATTCCCTGACTACCTTAATTATGTGGGTACATTTTTACCAAACAACAAAACAAAGAAAAACAACAACCCAGTTTTGGACACCATTGTAAATTTGGATCTTGACTTGAATAGGATCAAACCCGGAACCTTGACAAAAGGCCTAGCATTAGTTCAAAATTCAATTTCCAACATATATTACTTTTTTATATGGAGATTATTCAATCAACTTTTGCTCCTGATTTTGCTCCTGGCCTAGGAAAGATTAACAGACTACTGGGCAACATCACATATTGTTTGAATGATGATTGGCTGCCTGGACAGCCGCTTACGCTTGCCTCACTATGGCTAAGCTATCTTAATACAGCACTGTATATGTGTGATAATGATAATACCCAAAGTCACTGCTTATTCCTGCCATACCTGGTAACTTCATATTTGAACCTGTCCTTTAAACTTTTGATATATGCTATTATTAAGGGCCAGTTACAACAATTAGTTCTAAAGAACCTCTCATTAGTCCTAATTATGATGAAACTTGGTCTTAATTCCTCTCAAATCTCAAATATCCCTTTAAAGATGATTTCTTTCATCTTGATCTTGCACACTCTTCCATTTTGATAATTCCTAGGACCATGAAGGGAAACTATTTCCTGTTCTGACTCCTATTCCTTCTTCTGCCTGTTGTCTTTTCCCTTGAAGAGCCAACCCATATCACTGACTGGTGTAACTCCTCTCCAGAGGACTTCCACCAAAAGGAGTCTCTGGCCCATGGTTGGTTTAAATACCCCTCTGGACACTGGGGCAGAAAAGTCAACTATGGCCACTCCAATCCTGAGCCTTGTGAGGCAGAGATCTCCCTGGTCCACCCCAACACCTCCTTCTACCTGTAATACCCAGCTACGGCAGGTACCACTTGCAGGATGTAGGGCAGCAGGTTGGAGAACTGGAACCCAGTCAAGGCGGTAACAATAGGATACACAGTCATTAGCCAGAGGAAGACCTTTGCATGTATGTTATATCTCCCAAAACTCCCGGCAAAGTAGGTTAAGATGTAGTACATGGACGTGTACATTGCAATAGAGAGTGTTGAATGTGGGGACACCAAAGGGGGCCAGGGTCCAGTTTGAGATGAGTTCAGTTGACCAGGGTCATAGTGGTAGTCATGACCTAACCCTTTTGATGAAGGCCCAAAGAATTCTGAACCTGGTTGGTAGCCTCCAATCCCAAGGCAAGCTGTGAGCACAGCTGTGTAGATGAGGTGATTCATCTTCCTTGGATTGGAGGGTTGGCAGGGGCTGATTGGTAGTTTTAACTTTAGAGGTAAGTTGAATTTCACTTTTATTGAGGGTATTAATCTCAATAATAGCACAAGCTATTACTGAGGTGAGATCCTTTATTTATAGTACTCTCTCATGTGCAAAGATTTGAAGTTGGGAGGGAAAAACAGGGGATGGGAGATCCCAGAAGTTTGGAAAGTAGAAATGGCAATTGGGGCTTGGGAAGATGGCTAAATCCCTGTTCTCCTGCTATCTGTGGCTGGTTGAGAAATTCTTGGGATGAACCAATAGTTTCATGTTGTCCTGGTGCTAGGTGAAGGTGGGGAGTCAAATCCTTTTCAGAAGTTATTTTGGTGCCAAGAACATTGTTTTGGATGGAATTTGGCCTTGTCCATGTGGTCAGTAAATTAACACCTGATTGGTTGGTGGCAAACTTATTTTTAAAATCTGAAATCTTGTTCCTGCCCTCTTCTGGAGGGGGGAATTTTATCCCTTGATATTTCCTTTATGGCCAGGGACTTATTTGATTGGCTGCAGGGTGGGCCCTGAGACCCAGGTGGGTGGCAGGGCCCGGGCTGGCGGCTGGGAGGCTGGCAGGAGGTAAGCAAGCGGGTGGGGGACTGGCAGCAGGCCTGCTGGTGCTTGCCTGGGCAGGCAGCTGGCTGGGTGCTGGCGGGCGTGGCGGGCGCCTGCCTGGATGATAAATTAGTTTAGCACCCTCCAAGTTCCGTTTCCCCTTCAATTTTAATTTTATTTTTCCCTAACAAGGGGGGAAAATCCTTATCAAATTTTGCCCCTAAAATTGGGGCTTCAGCTATTTCCCCCCAAGTTTTCCTCTCAGTCAATATTAGGTTTATGCCAGGAATATTCCTGACACTACCTGCTCATAATGTGACAGAAATCACTGGATAATATAAAGCTGTTTCTAAATGATGGGGAATTACCACCCAAATCCACATAGAATTGATAATTAACCACCAACGCGACTTCAAGTATTTTTTTGTGAAATTTCCAATTGTAACTCCAGGATTAAGTAGAACAATCAGTCCTAACCAGAGTAAACCAAGATAAATGACCTGGGAAAGCATCAATGCATCCTCAGCGTAGAATTCTGGGCATTGAGAAGTGACACAATTTTCATTTTCCAGAATGGGGGGAGGAGATACAAAATTGGCTGGCATGAAATTAACATTTTGCGGCGCCAACAACAAAGTTCCAATTGCTGGGCCCCATCTTCCTAAAATGATTCTGTTCAGAATCAGATTGTACAGGATATACCGCAACAACCCAAGCACAGGATGCATTTTTAAAATTTAAAATTAGAACTTGGGATAATTGATTTTTATTGAGTAAATTTAGAAGGACTCAACTCTTAGAGTTGAAACAGGGAAAATTATTCAATATATACCAGAAAAATTGACTAAGCAATACCACCTGAGTCTTGATCTCCTATTCCTTTGGCATCTTCAAGTAAGTATCTAGTCCAGGTTGCAAAGAACCCTTGCATGACCAGTTTCTGACAACCATGCTGATTAATGAGCTTATACCAGGTGACCCTTATATTATGTCAATTTATCAACGTCAGTTTACAAGGGGGAGCTGGTTTCAGCTGGCAGACTGGAGCAGCTGTGACCCATTTTCAATCAACCGTTTGGTTTAAATCTGTTAACTCAGTCAATTTTAATACAGGTTTTCCGGCCTTCTGTGCCTTCTTACTTGGACAGACAATACCCGGCATTATGGAACCTACCATGACACATATACCTAGTAGGGTATTATCTTCTAGGAGGGTTTAGCTTCCTGATGGGAAGATTTGACTAAATAGGCCATTTTGGTCATCTTGCAATGGTTACAGTGCCTATTGGTTTGGTTATTGCAGGGTTAAATTTAGGGGCCTTGGCCCACAAGATTGGGGATTTATTCCCTTTCAAGTGGCTTCCTGACAGTTTGTTGGAACCCCTTTTGGGCTTCTTAATCAGAAGCTCAGAATCTACCCCTTCAAGCCACCTGCTTTACACCACAATCATTAAGAGCCTGGCAGTCACCCTTGTCACAGCCATTACCAGCTTTACCATCTACCATTTGGTTTGACTATTTACGCAGACCAAGAACTCCGTTGCCTCCAACAAATCAGCACCTCAACAGGTTCAGAACCAAACGGTGGTACCAAATCATATTTTGGCAGTTTCTACAGACAACAACAAGGGAAAAAAGATTTTGATGCTCCTTGCATTTTCTCAGTCCTTATTTGATATGTCTCCCTCACAATATCAGAACAACCCCCAGAAGGTGCATTATGTGGCCAAAAATCTCACTGGGAAGGCTTGTATCTGGTATTTCAAGGCCACCCTCCAAGGGGAGAAGCTCTTGGATAGTTATCCAGCCTTTTGCAACTCCTTGCTGGCCACTGTGGTGTTGGCACAAGCAACCAAAGAGCTCAGAGACTGTATTATGAATCTATACCAAGGCAGAATAGCTGCCAAGGACTATATTGAAGAATTCTCTCGCCTGAAGGAAGCCATTGGCATGGCAGATTCCAAATCTTGTTACCTTTTCCAGAAAAATCTTTCCCCAGAGCTCAAAAACTTCCTCTCCCATCACGTCTTACCAGAGAAGTATTCTGAACTCACTAAGGGGTTTTTGAAATGGTATTCTAAAGTCAAACATCTCCCTTCTTGGAATAGTACCAAGAATTCTCCTTCCCAAAGCTCACCAGTTCCTGCTGAGATCCCTAAAGGTCTGGTCCCTAAACCTGGGGGAGGTTACCAACTTGCGCCTGAAGAAAAGCAATGTTGAGCTCATGAAGGACTATGCCTGTACTGTGGTCAATCAGGTCACTCTGCCAAAGACTATCAGGCATTATCCAAGGTATAAACCTCTTCCATCCATCTTATTTTGGCTACTGATGCCAATAAATCTTCAACCCATTCTCCCTCTCTTTTGCCTGTTTTTCTAGACCACAAATCCAGAACAACCGCAAGCTACGCCCTGATTGATACTGAAACAATGGGAAATTTCATTGACCAAGATCTCTTGGTATCCTTAGGTTTCAAGGCCTTGGGATTGGCATCTGTAAGACTGGCCAAAGGGACACCTGCACAAGTAGGCTGTCTGATCAAACCCCTCCACACCCAAGTAGGATACAACCTATATGATCTATTGACCTCAACCCTTTCCAATCTGGCCTTTCCCTTAGTTCTGGGTTTCCCCTGGTGCCAAGAGTCCAAGCTACAGTTTAACTGGGAAACCAATTCAGTAACACTATACTCACATGAGAAACCCACCACTGTACCTCTCAAGAAACCCCATCATCAGGTCCCTGCTAACTTCACAGCATACCTTAACTCCCTACTACTTATGGGGGTCAATTAGAGGACTCTATCTCAGAGGAAATCCGATACTTGAAAGAGACCTTTAGCAAAGAACTTTGCTCCCTATTGTTTGAGAGAAGAACATCCAACCTAAGAATTGATTTGATACCTGGCTTCTCTCCTACCTGGGGAAAGCTCTATCCTATGAACTGGGCCCAAGAAATTGCCACAAAGGCTTATCTGGATGAGAACTTAGCTAAAGAATTTAAGCAGCAATTTAATTCTGTGTGGAAGCCAGGCATAGGTAGAGGCATTAGGTGGCTCAGGACAGGATGCAGCTGAGCTGGCAGGTAAAGCTCACAATAGAATGGCTGCTAACTTGATAATGCAAGATACAGATCAGCCAAGTAAGAACCAGAGTCTGGAGTTAGGGTCCATGGAATTCACCAATCCAGTCAAAGTAATACAGAGTACTCCAAACAGTTGGGTAGAGGTGGTCTCTGTTGCAGTGGTAGGTTTTATTGGGCGGTCTGGTCTTGGGGTTAAGGGCAGAGTCATGGGGACAAAGTACGCCAGCAGATAATTGTACTTGTCTTTGAACAATAAGGGAGGCACCTCAATCCTCTTTCCTTTGTGTCCTATGTATTCAGTTTCTCTAGTCTTTGCCAAGGAATTGGCAATGAGGATGATTTCCAAGTTGTACTCCAAGTAGGCGGGTTTGACAGTCCACATGTTGGATGGTTTTGCAGGCAGGCTAATGTTGGCCAAGAGAAAGTCTAGTGGTTTTTGACAGGTAGGGGCCTGGTAGGGAAAATGGCTACTAGGGAGGTAAGGCCTGGATAGTAGGTAACAAAGGACTACTAGAGGCAAATGTTGTCCCCACCCAGCAGGAGATATTGGCTGCTGTGGGCTAGAAGTCCTCACCCAGCAGGGAACTGTGGCTGCTAGGGGTGAGGAATGAGATAGCTCAGCAGGGAACTTTAACTGCTTGGGGTGGGGAGTGGCCCAGCCTGGTGGGTAGCGTGTGCTATACAGAATGGATGTTGTTTAGACCCTGGCAGGTAAAACAGCTTGCAGGGTAGGAGAGTGTGCCAGCATGGTAGGTAACTTGGCTACCAGGGCTGTAAGATTTTGGACCCCTGGCAGGTAACGCGGGCTGCCAGGGAGGGGAGAAGCTTTGAGAGCTCTACATACCCTGATACACTTACAGGAGGTCTGTGAACAAGCACTCTACCTAACAGACTGGTAGAGTGTCCTTGTCTATGTCCCTATGGGAGCTTTGGGGAGATCCCAAAGTAAGCATTGTAGGGCATCTATATGCTCAGGGGTGTTGCCAAGATGGTTGCTTGGGGAAGCAGCTTCAGAACTTGGTGTGATCAGGCCTCTGGGAAGTAAAGTTGATTACTTTGTGACTGAAAGCCCAGACTTAATCACCTGGGTGAGTAAAAACAACAAATAGACATTGATCTATGGCTGGATGGCCTAAGTGGTTGCCACTTGCAAGGGCCCAGTAAAACACCAGTAACAATGTAGACTCATGCCTGGGTCTACAGGTTTTGGTAACACAGACTGAGATATAGGACTGAGGTGGTTCATAGTAGGGGATCAGCAGTGAAGACTAGTAAGAAGGACTGTGTTATCACAGTGAAGACTAGTTGAGGGACTGTTGGTTCATGTTGAAGTTTGGAATCACAAAGGAATGGCCAAAGAACCAAAAAATCAGGATGCAGGAGTAGCTGAAGGACTGGTTTAAGCTGTTTGATGACTGGAGAGGATTGTTTGCTAGACTGTAAAGGGCTGTTAATGGATAAGGAAGAACCAGAAAATCATGGGGAAGAGCTAGCTGAAGGACTATAAGATGATGGTGCAGGACTAGCTGAGGAACTTGAAGATGGCTTGAAAAGACTGGACTGAGTGCTGACCAGGAAGAACTGGTTGATTACTGACTGGAAAGGACTGATGGCTGGCTGGCTGGGAAGGGCTGATTGCTGACTTAGAAGGATTGATTGCTAGACTGAGAAGGACCAGAAGATCATGAAGCAGAACTAGCTGAAGTAAGAGAAACAGAAGGACTGGAGGTCTGGAGAAATGAGCCAAGGTTTTGCCTAATTGATTTGCCAAGGTGGTAAAATATGGAATGTTTTGACTTGGTTTTGTAGTAAAATCAATAAGAAATGTGAATAGAAGTGTGGGTAAGAGATTTATTTGTTAATTTCCTAAGATAGATGAAGGTATGTTGGTATGAGAGATGGATACAAAGTTGTTTTAGTGGGACATTTTCCTTGGATTTTACTATATTAATAAATATATGGGAAAAAAGTTGAAGAGGATCAGAAAGAACAATTTAAATAGTGTTTTACTATGTAAATTGGTAAGGTTAAATGCAGGGAAGACTGGTGCTGGAAAAGTGAACTGGTTAATGCTTTGGAGCGCAAAGAGTTGTTGCTTTAAGCAGGTTGAGCAGTGGAAGTTGATTTCTTATTTGGATTGCGGTGGGGCTTCAGAAATAGTCTAGTTTTGAGATCTGTATTCATTGGTTGAGTTCTGGCAGGTTTCCTATTGAATATTATTGGTTGAAAGCCAAAAGCTTAAAGTATAAACAAGGAAATAGTGAATTAATACTTTAAGCTTTTGAGAAAGTAAGCATGTAAGCTTAAGTTATTATAGGAAAGAGGTGAGCGACAATGATTGAAGCTTCTGAAGAAGACCATTCTGAAGGAGGAACCGTTGGGAAAAGGACACTATAAGAAGGAGGCTAGCTGAAAAGTTACTGGGTCTTTTGAGTCTCTACCGGAGGGTTTTTGGAAGCCTTTTGATTGCAAGCAGGAGCTTAGTTGGACTGATACAGTGGATTACAGAGGCCACTAGAGCTACACAGAGAGCTGGAGACCAAGATAAAGGTGCAGGAGCTCAAAATATAGGAGCTGAAGCCAGAGATACAGAACTGGAGCTGGAAAAAAGCGCAGGAGCCCAGGACTAAAGTGCAGGCGTCTAAGACTCAGGAGCAGGAGCCCAAGACCAAGTACAGGTAGTCCAAGATATTATTGGAGGACTCTAAGTATTGGCAAATCCATATTGTTTCCCTGATCCCCCAGGCTGTATACCAGAAGGTTTCTAAGGGGATCTTCCTTCTGAGAGTAAATAAAAGCCCATTTCAACCCCTATATATATTTCTGAGATACATTATCCCTTACTAGAGAATGACAACTCCTCCAAGCTGGTCTGTGGCTATGACCCAGGACACACTTTGGGGACTGGTGGACAGGAACCCCACAGCGGGGTTATGCGGGTATTCAGTAAGATGCACAGGTCCAAAGGGGGCTCCAGGGGGACTGTGGGGTTCCTAGTCACCAGTACCCAAAGTGTATCCTGGGTCATAGCCAGGGACCAGCTTGGAGGAGTTGTCATTTACTAGTAGAGGATGTTGGCTAGCTAGAAGTTTATACCAAGCTGCATCAATGCAAACTATTCTAATACTTTTCCTATTACTAGGCGGGCATTCCCACCATGCACTTGTACTTCAGATGGTACTAGACCTTTGATAGACCTGTACTAATCTTTCAGCAACCTAGTATACTCATTCCCAATGAACTCCTGCCCCCTTTCTGTCATTTCAAGGTGTCTAGTCAACCTCTCCCACTCTTCCTGAGAGGTTTGTTAGTGGCAAACCTTCTACAATTTTGACAATAAGTATCCTCTTCCCCTTAGCCAGGGTAAAAGATGTGGGACAATTCACTCATGGGAGGTATCTGTACTACTTAGAACTTTGGGCAAGGGTCAAATAGGCTTTTATTCACAGTCAGAAGGAAGCTCTCCTTAGAAATCTTCTGGTATATTGCCTGGGGGTCTAGAAAACAACAGGGATTTGCCAATACCTTGGAGTCCTCCAACAACATCTTGGACTCTGTTATGAAAGTAACAGGTTTGAAGCCCCGGGCGGGAATTAAACCTGCTCCTAGCCGCCAGGCGGGGCTAGCAGGCAGGGGAGATTTGCCTGCATCTGGATTCACTTTGAAAAGCAAAAATCCAGGTGCAGGAACCATTCCCGCCCTGGTGGCAGGTGCAGGGCCCGTTCTGTGCCCCAAAAGCTATGTCCAAGTCTTGGTGGGTTTGGCTGGGCCTGGGCAGGCTAATTTTAGCTGCCCAGTAAACCCAGTTCAAGCCCACCCTCCATTAAGTAATTTGGGGTTCCCAATTGGTAGCCCCTTTTTTAATCAAGTGCTTTTGCCTCAAGAATGCCTGTCAAGCCAGTCCCAAAAAAGCAATCAAATTGGGAAAACCCCCATGACCCCAGTAGCCAAACCTGCCAGAACCAATGACCAGTCAGGTCAAGATGGGCCCCCAACAAGCCAAACAACTGTTCCTGAAGACCCCAAAAATAACCATGAAGCAGCCAACCAAACAACAGATCCTGAGATGCCAAGCCTTGCCACACAGATAGCACCAGAAGAATGCCCAGAGGCACTTGCATGTGAGTAAGTATATAAATCAGAAGCACCCAAAAAAGTTCTGTATCAACATCCTTACCAATAAATTTGTTATGAACCTTTGGTTCATTAATCTGTTTCCATACATATTTTTGATCCTCTTCCATCTTCAAACACCAAAGCGTCAGTACCCATCCACTGGGATAGATAGCCAGTCTCTAGTTGATAAAACCAAAGGCTTTGACTACTACTGTCCACCCAACGCTCCATTTGCCCTGTGCATTTCACTGAGTATCCCCCAAATCCTGATCACAAACCCTGATCCTTGGAAGAATTGCAGTGGTACACCCGCCCAAACGCCCCCAAGGAACCCTACCAGATTGTCTGTGACAGCAAAGCAATCACCATTTACCCTTTGATCTTTAACAGGAAATACAACAATCCTGCTACCTACCTGGTCCCCATGTAACCACCCCTGACACCTAAACTGACCATCTCAACCCCACCCACTTCTGATGCCACTGTCTAGACTAGTCAATTCCTGGGAGTGCTTTACCTGGCGCTCACAGGATTGATTGACTCTGCCTTGCCAGCAACTGGGACCTGGGCTGTGGCTGGGAAGTCCCTTTCCTACCTGTTAAATTTAGGTCCCATCATCTGGTGGGCCATGCTAGTACCTACTTTGACTCCTCCCTCATCTGCTGAGCTCCACAGTACTCCTGGTATCCTGACAGACTCCTTGTACTTGGAATTGGGCTCCTGCTCCTTGGTCTTGGACTCCTGCTCTTGAGTCTTGGGCTCCTGCACTCTGCTCCAGCTCCAGCTCCAGCTTTTTTATCTTCAGCTTCATATCCGTTATCTTGGTCTTCTGCACCAGTGTCTTGGACTCCTGCACCTTTGTCTTATGCTTTAGGTTCTCTGTAGTCCTTGTGGCCTTTGGAATCCACTTGTGTCAGTCTCTGAAAAGGTTCAGATAGATCCTCCTTTTATAGCTCCTATTTCCAGTCCAAATTCCTTCTCAGAATCTTGTCTTTCAAAGCTTAAACTATCCTGTTTTTCTTTCTCTAAAATATATTAAACTTTATTACTTACTTCAGCCAACAAAAGCACTAAATTTCCTGCTTCTGTTCCTCATTTTTTAGGCTTTAAATCTTCAATTAAAGCCCTCAAAATACTGATCAAACAGGCTTTGACTTGCAGCCAATCAAAAATACTTGGATTCAACAGTTTTTCCAAAAAGTTCACCCAAATGACTTCTCTTGACTATGGTTCAAACCCAGCACTGTCTTGCTCCAGATAAACATCTTCTCTGCGTTTCAAATGGTTTTGCTTATTCCTGTCATGTTTTACATGCAAAAATTGAGCGCTTTTGTCTATGTTTTGCTTAAGGGATTTTCAAACCCTCAATTCTTCAATGTTTCTCCAAGTTTCTCTGCATTTTCTTTGTCATTTCCCCGTTTTGAACTTGCCCGTCTCTTGCCTTTTGTCTCTCTTAATCATTTTGGAAAAATTCCAACTTTTGTCTTTACAATTTTGCTGTCCTGTTTCTGGCCTCTTTCTAGCTTCTCTTTTATTCAATCAGCTCCTTAATAAATTACAGTTTAATTCCTGTAAATATTTTCTTCTTTTTTTCTCTTATTTATATGGTAATTAACTCAATCTTTTTATCACATCTTTCTGGAAGCATTAATTAGTTCTTTTACTGCTTCTTTCTTACCATTTTCTCTTCCAAAAGTCCAAAATAAGCATCCTAGCTCCTGTATTCATTCCAGCCAGTCCTTCTCAGCTAACTTCAAGTCCTTCAGCTAGTCCTTCACCATGATCTTCCAGCACTTCAGCTATTTCTTCTTCATCTATCAGCTAGTACATCAGTAAGTTCTTTTCAGTCTATCAGCCAGTCTTTCCTAGTTCATCAGCACATCCAATAGCTAGTACTTCTAGTCCTCACAGCAAACCACCTAGGTTCCATCTTCACCATGAACCATATTGGTTCCATTCCTCACTATGATCTCCCAGTCCCTCAACTAGTCTTCACTTTGATCATACAGTCCTTCTTACTAGTCTTCACTGTTGATTCTACACTATGAACCAATGTTGTAAATTCACTGCCACCTTTGGCCTTGGATTGAACCATTTTTCCCTGTTGCACCAAAAAAGGCCCAAAAATGACAGCCAAGCCGCTTAATTCCCTAGGGGATTTAGCTCATATTGTTGATGAGAGATTTGTTATGGCCTACCCTGTGGATCCCCTGGCTTTGGTTGTTCTGACCTGGGAAGAAGTGCTGATTAATTTGGACTATTTGCTGGCATGGTGTTGTACACTTTTAAAACAATCAGAAACACCTAATCAAAAGACGCCATATCAATACCCAGGAAGTCAAATGTCCCTGAAATGTTTGGGATGCTGTTGAAAATTGGCGTACACCGGCAGATTCAACAGAAGAATTAGAAGGCAGGGGCACACACTCACTATGTGCCTTTGAATGTGAAGATTCAGAAGACATTGATCAATTTGGATTGTAGTAGTTAATTTTATTGGGTCCTATACAAGTAGGTAAAAAATTCTGCCCCTTGGAGTTTACTGCCAACGCCTTATATAGGAGTATTCTCATATTACTAATCACCAGTCACTGGCAATGTCTTCTAGGACATTCCAGCACACTGTAGAGTCTGAGTTTGGTTGGCAGAAAAAGGAACAACCTTCTATTTTAGGGTGCAATCCCGCAATTCCTAGCACAAGGACACCCTCTGCTAGCACATTAATCAGCAATCCTTTTTAAGATATGAAATCACTTCTATATCTAGTTCTAACAAGAAGTCAAATAGGCCATTTGAATTGACCCTGGAATCTTGGCATTATTTTCTCTCCAAGCTGGCGCCTTGGCGCTTGATGATAATTATTGTGGCGCTTTGGTGCTTGCAATTAATTGTGTTGGCGTCCTGGCACTTTATGTAAACTAAGGCAGCACTCTGGTGCCAAGAATAATTAATCCTGGCACCGTGGCGCTTGTTATTTAAGGTGGCGGCGGTGTGGCGCAATATTCCTTGGCAATGACATCATGGTCTACTAATCATGTATTTAATTATTTGATAAGTTAACACTAATTTCTGGAAGGATGATTGATTGGCCCTGGTTAAATTTCCATTGCCCTAATGAATTAAGCTTTCCACAATCCCTGGTCAACAATTCTTCACAGATGCCTTTCAGCCAAACAGGTGGAGCTGCAGAAATTATCTTGGAAACCTTCAGCACCCCTGGCCTTGGCTAGAAAATTTTCTTTCTTAGCCAATTTGATGTAGCACTTGTGTTCATGTGATTATTCCCTGGCAACTCACCCCTTTTTACAATGCCAGGGGACTTTGAGTCCCCTGCTTGTCAATTTTCAACTTAAATAAACTTAACAGTTTTAAAAAATAAACCTAGTCCTTATTTGATTGATTCCATTTGGAGTCCTCTTATACTCAAACCAAAGTTTTAGTTGTTGTCCTTTTTAAGCTTACCCATATATGGCTCCTTTTAAACCTGGCGTCCTCTTCAAAGTCTCTAAGTAAAGAGTTAACACTTAATTGTTGTATTTTTGCTCTTGCTTTCAAAATCACTGTTCAAACTTAAATTTTCAATTTAAATCTCTTATAAATTTCATTATAATTTTGATTTTTTCTTTGATTTTATCAATTTTAAACCCACTCTTGCTCTTACGCCTGCTCACACCATCCAAGACCATCACCAAGGCCCCCCAAGTGTTCCCTCACATCCCACTCTTGGTTTTCCTTACAGCTGCCTTTTTCCACCAATTTTTTATAACCTGGCGATCTAAAAATTGTACTCACAGATTCCAAATTTCTTGGAGAACACAATCATGATCCTCCCTGTCTTGAAATTTGTGGTGTTTTCTCTGGCCCCTTTTTGTTTCTCCTTTGGGCTACTTCTCCTGATTTATGGTCTTGTATCTCTTCTTCTGCTTGCCTTGCGGGAGACAATCCTTCTAGTCTTCTGCACCTTCCCAGTGAACTCTTCATCTCTGGAGAGGCTATAATCAATAGTTTAACTTGCAATGACTTGGGCTTTCATGCCGTTGATAGCACTATGCCTGGCTCCACATTAGAAGAGGCACTGGAACCCCCTCCTAATCTGGAGGGGGACAACTTGGTACCTCTTCAAGAACCCGTGAAATTGCCTTCCACCCCCACTTATACGCCCTGATTGCTCACTGGGCTAACTCTGATGGGGCTGAATGCATACTTCCCTCAGCTGTCCGGCAACAGCGCCCATGTTGACACTAAAAATGTTGACAGTGGCCATGTTGACACTTTTAATGTCGACACTATAGTAAAGTGACAACCCAGTTTTACTTAATGTTGTTTCCTGGATGTCAACACTTTTTTAATTAACAAAACACTTTACCCTGAACATTTTTAATATAAAAAATATTTTAAAATACATTATTATACTAAAATGACTTCAGAGAGTTCAAAAATGCAATAAAAAATATCATAAGTAATAAGAATAAGGAGATATAAGCAATTATTTTTCAACTTACTGTGTAATTTACACTCTTTATAATGAAATTATTTTCTATTCCCATAAAAATTAAAATTCCAATGAACCAAAAATAAAGATATTTTATATATAATAACAACTACAAAATATAAGAAAACTATATATTTAATTTATTATACTTTTTATAAGCATAACTGAAAATATCTCATACCTTAAAGATAAATTAACAAAATATAAGATATTTCTTATTAAACCATACTGAAACTAAACATAAAGCTTACCATTTATACTCAAAAAGATTAGTACTATCCAAAAAAATTAAAAAATTAAAAGTTTAAAGGTAAAAAATATATAGGCAAAGCAAAGCAAAGTTTATTTGGCTAATTAAAGCCACCAGCAAGAGCAGTGGCAACATCTTCAAGGTACTTCTTTATCTCCACCACCTTTTAGTTCTTCTTCACTACCTTCTGCACGTCCTCCTGGTATTCTTGCTCCTTGGACTTCCTCTTCTTGGGGGCCACCTGGTTGGCCAGGTCACGGAATTTGGAGACAGTCCGGGCCTGCTCCTCTTGTAGCTTGGAGAAGAACTTGTTGAACTTGGGGTTGGTCCCAAACTTCACCTTTAGGTGCTTATGCCAAACCTCAAGGCTAGAGGTGGTCTTCATCTCCCCCTTGAGGCAGGCGCCTTGACAGTTCCAAGGGGAAACAGCCCCACTCTTACCTCTCTGGGAAGTCACCTTCTTGCCCACCCATTGCCGCTCAAAGTACTCCAGGTAGCCTTCAAAGATGGTGGAGTGCTTCTTGATATAAGCATCCTTCAGGAGGACCTCAAAGCCAAGCCTAGTATGCTCCGGGCGCACAAAAGCCAAGGCAGCAAACTGGGTCAGGGCAAAGCAGCACTTCCCCTTACCATCATTAAGATACTTGTCAAAAAGGTCCTTATCACTCTTGAGATTCTTGACAATGGCCTGCCTAAAATGGAAGAAGCAGCCCTGGACTTCTCCATCAAAGGTGTCCTGGAAGGCTCTGAACTGAGCCTGCTCAAAGTCCATTATGATAGCCTTTGGCCCAAGTGAGCGCGCATGAGCTAGCTGCTCTGCAGCTAAGGTTGCCTAATCCTTCTCAGAGGAGGAGGGATTTGCCCTTGTGGTGTGGGTGGGAGGGGGCAGCTGGTTGACAGGAAGGGAGCTCAAAGCATCCTGGACAATCTTGAAGGCTCTGGCATAGACCTCTGTCTTGGCACCAGGAAGGAGAAAGAACACAAGAGGGATAACCTGGTCATTAAACTGCCTATGTAGGTCCCAAAGCTGCTTGAAGAGAGAGGGGCAAGTAGCAAATGTGCTGTAGCACAGCCAGGTGGTAGCAGTATTGAGCTGCTCCAGGTTTTGAGTTGTGGCGTATGCTACAATCCTATCCTCTACTTCCTGCCCATTATCATGGAGCAGGAATATCTCACCATCCTCTGTCTTCTTGAGGGCATCTGGGAGGATAAGGTCCTTGATGCTGGTGGCAATCTTGGCCAGGGGATTGGAGGCTTGACACCTATCACTCACAAACTTGACCAACTGGGTGTGAGTAGGGACCCTCTTGAGGTTGGTAGGGGCAGGTACTTGCAAGCAAGCACAGACAGCTGGGTGGCAGAAAGGTCTTTGGAGGTAGGCATAATCTGCACCAGATACCACTTCAGGAGGCGGGAGATGGTAGTGTTGGGCATGATGAAGGTATGCTTGCCCTTTATGGTTTGGACCAGGTCCCAGCGCTCAGTGTTGAGCCGCACTGGGCAGGAGCAGTCCTTGCAGGTGTAATGCTGACTCTTAAAGCCCCGTTTGGCATTATTGCAGCTGAAGATATACCCATTGGCCACCATGGTTGGCCCACCCTTTACACTCATGATTGGGAAGTATTTGGGCAAGGAAGAGGGAACCTTAAACTTGCCATCAATGTTGTGGATGTTGTGGACCAACAGAGGGTCCTAAGGGCCAGCAGGATCATGGCAGAAGCCAGGGAAGTAATTGGGGTGGGGCTTTGAATCATCCCCTGATGAACTAGAAGGGGGAGAGTTTGGTGGGGGTGGGGAAGCAGAAGGGGGCTTGTTGTGGTGCTCCTCATGTGCAGGAGACTTTTCTTTGGGAGGAGTCTTTTTGCCTTGCCGCTTCTTCTTGGTTAGCTCCTCATCAGAAGCCGAGTTGTAGAAACTGTGCTCTGTAAGAGAGCCATCAGTTTCCTCTCCCCCAGTGGAGTGAGTAGGGCTCTTCTCAGGAGAGGGCTCAGGGGAGGGCTTGGGGGATGGTTTGGGGGTAGCCTTCTTTGACAAGACAGGCTTCTTTTTGGTGGCTTTGGTGGGCTTGGAGGGACGCTTGGTACCCTTTGGCTGTTTGGAAGTGTTCTTGTCCTAAAATAATAAGTAAAATTCTTTAAAATAAAGCAATGTATGTAAAAAACAAACAAAACAACTTAAAAAGCATAAATATAAAAAGTAAATCTTAGATGGCTTTTCTTGGCATTTAAAAGTTAAAAATTATTTATATTTTTTTATTTTATTAAAGTTATAAATAACAAGTTAAAAGTTAAGAAAAATATGTGAAAGTATTATATTTAGATATAGATTTTATCTTAAAAATTAAAAAATATGAGAGAAAAGTCAAAAATACAACATATCAAAAAATGAGAAGATTTTATTATATAAAACATAAAGTTTTGTATGTGAGAACTGAAAAGTGTTGACATTATGAGTGACAATTAGTAAAAAAAGCTGAATTCTTACTGTTGATTACAAAAATTGTAGACATTATTTTTGACAACATTGTCACTGTCAACATTCTTTTGAAAAGTTACTATGAAAAAACATAGTACACTTAATTAAATTTACGCGGGCTAGCAAAAAATTAACTGTTTTCTGTGTGTTTTTGTTCACATATAAAAATTAAAAAAAACATATAAAAATAAGTTAAAAAAGTATCAAGGTTCTTTATTTCTTTATTAAAAATTATATTTTGGAGGTAATATGATATTTTAACATTTTGCTTATATGAAGTTGTTAAGAAGTTGTATTCAAGTATTGAAAAGGGTAAAGTGTCAACAACATCACTTACAACATTCTTTATATGAGGTGGCATATTAATCTAGGCTTAATTGCGCCACTCTAATTTGCTTAGCTCCACCCCAGGGGATGATCACAAGCAAATAAACAACATTTACAAGTGTCAATATTATTTTTAATAATAAATTCTATAGTAACTTATATAGTAAGTCACGCTTAAATTATTGGATCCCTGTTAGCCACCAATCCACTTAATATATCAAAGCCAGAATAAGTGCCACATATATATTTATAACATGAACATTCCAAAAATCAAATATATGTGCACTGTCTTTTTCAATATAATAATTCAATAAATTTTTTTTAAATGCACACTTATTTTTTACTGTAGATGCTTCAGTTTTTTTATTAAAAATAGGTTTGGCTTAAAAAGTGTCAACATTGACACTTTTACGTTGTGAAAACAAATAAAAAATAAACTAATTTTTATTAGTAAAAGTAAAGGAAAAATCAGGTTAAATTGAGTTTTTTATTAAGCTTAATATTAAATAGTGTCAAGATGGCCACAATTTTGTTGTGTTTTCTGGGTTCACACCCCTGAACGCTTCAAAAAAAAGAATTAAGCTAGCGCAACTAGCAAAAAACATAGAAGATTTAGAGTTTTGAGTCAACAGTGGCCATGTCGACAAAGTATCAACATGGGCGCTGTTGCCAGCTGTCCCCTGCGTCCTTCCTTTGGTCCCCTCTCTGAGTGATCATCCTAGTACTCCACTGGGTGGCATACTGGTGGTTCATCTTGCTGGGATGGGAGCCAAACTTAGTTAGTTTATCCCCCCTCTCTCACAGCTGTGGTTCCATTTTCAGTCCCTGTTACCAATACATCATACTCAGGAAATAAGTCTACAAGGCTACTGGCGCTTGAATGGGCCCTTGCAAGTGTCATCCACTTAGGCCATTCAACCACTGAAAATCTTCATGTCTTTGCAGTTGTCTTTATTCACTCAGGTGATTAAGTCTGAGCTTTCAGTTGCAAATTAATCACTTTACTTCCCAGAGGCCTGATCATACCAATTTCTGAAGCTGCTTCCCCAAGCAACCACCCTGGTAACACCTCTGAACATATCCATGCACCCAATGATAGCTTTAGGACCTCCTTAAAGCCCTCAAGAAAACACAGACAAGGACACCCTACCAGTCCTTTAGGTAAGTTGCTTGCACACAGACCTCCTGTAAGCACACAAGAGCATGTATGTCATGAATGACATTTCAATACTTGTATTGAAAACCCAAGAGTTAAACCCCAGTTCCCAGAAAGCAGATCCAACCCTCCAGACCAGTCCAGGACCCGCCAATCCATTAAAAGACGGGCTCAAATCAGCAAATCACTCTGTGTTCTGCCGGCCTACTACAAAGGACCCTTCAAAACTGACTCAAGTCACACAAAGTGGGCAGGGGACCGCCAACTTGCTAAATTGCGTACTCGAGTTAACGAGTTACTCCAAGACCCGCCAGTATCCCAAGGACAATTCCCAAAATAGTCATCAGATTGATGCTAACCTGGAGCCACTAAAGACCTGAACCTATGCAGCAGTTGCAGCTTGCCTTAAGGAGGTTAAACCAAACCCTATTCTCAACTCTGCCAATGACCTGCCGGCATGCCGCCCAGAAAAGGTAGTACAATTGAACTACTCAGGTGACATGGTGAACAGTGGCAGCAGAATGAAGCATTGCCACTTCTATTCATTATAGCAGGCACTACCTGGACCTCCTGCCCCCGAGACTCTAAGCCAAGATCCATGCCCCGCCAGTACCTTGTCCGCAAACCTGAACCCTGCAAAAATTGAAGGAGCAAAATCCCATGGTATAAAAATCCTGGCGGTATGGTGAAGACCACATCATCATTTTTGATAATAAAGTTTTATGAAACTTTGGTTCAAAAAAATCTTACCCTATCTAGTCTTAGTGATCTTCCATCTTAATTCCAGTCAAGTAGACCACCAGGCCACCGCCCTCCCCCAAGACCAACCTGCCAAATTGCCCCAGGCATTATACTGTCCCCCGGGAGCCCCCTTTGGACCTGTGCATTTTACTGAATACCCCCCAACCTGGCCTATTCAGAGTACGACTTGGAGACTATCCTCATTGCCAACCCCTTGGCCAGGACTAGAGAAACCAAATACATAGGATGCAAAGGAAAGTGGTACAAAAGGCCGCCAAGATTGTTCAAAGACAAGTACAATTATCTGCCAGCCTACTTTGTTCCTATGACTCCTCCCTTAACCCCACAACCAGACCGCCCGCTGGAACCTACCACTGCCGCCAAGACCACCTCTACCCAACTGTTTGGAGTACTCTACATTACTTTGACAGGTTTGGTAGATTCTGTGGTCCCCAACTCCAGACCCTGGTCCTTACTCGGGTGTTCTGTATCTTATATTATCAAGTTAGCACCCATTCTATGGTGGGCCCTACCCGCCAGCTTGGCCAAACCTCACCCCAAGCCGCCCAATGCCTCTATCTACAACTGGCTTCCTGAGAACGTAGAGCTATCTTAGCTCCTCTCTTTCTCTGACAGACCATGTTACCTGCCAGGATCACATCACCAACCAACCCTGGTAGCCCGCGCTATCCACCAGGGTGGTTCACTCCCCACAATTAGCAGCCATTGTTCCCTGCTGGGTGGAGACACCTAACCAGCCTGTTGTGAATGCTGCCATTCACAATGTTTGATTTTGCCTTTTTTGGGTTATTTTGAAGACAAATTTCTCTCTTTTGCCTTTGCCCTTCAAAATGAGTCTGATTCCAGACTAGGGAATTAAATTTCCAGTTTCCTGATTATGCGCAATTCACTTGCCCCACTCATGCTTGTGGCAAGTGATCCTACCGTCCTGGTACTGTTTTGTGGTACTGCCAACCACTATATATTACATTTAATTTTCACCAATAAAAATTAAGTTCTATTCACATCTTTGTCTTTGTGTCTCCAAGTACTTTGACGCCTCTCTCTAGCCATAACTAGTAGAGATTATTTATCCAGGACCCCAAGGTAATTGCATAGCCTTCCCTGCCATCTAACCAAGACTTAGTACAAATACAATCCTAAGGTTAGGATTCCATGTTGTGTATCTGTGCCGCGCCTCAGAACACAATAAAAGTGGTGCTCACTACAGGGGCTGTAAGCCCCTTGGTTATCCCTTTTGCATCCACGTTTTCAGGTCCTTTGCCTCCTCCTATAAAAGAGCCAACTTCACCTGAAATTACCAGTCCTCCTATTGAGGAAGACATTGCAGACCCGCCTATTGTTCCCACTGTACTAAACCTTGGGAATGGTCCCTGCCTGGTAGCTTAACCTATTCCACTCAACTTGGAGCAATTCATGATGGTAGCCCTTGGGATAGTCTGTGAAGGAGCCATCCCTTGCCTCCAATTACAGTTCAGTCAAGCGGAATACTACAAACTGATTGTGGCTTCAAAATTTCCACATCATCTCCTCTCAGCGGCTGGCTCTGCTGAACATATATTGTCCTCCTTTGTTCAACCCGCCTTAGCCCATCACCAGATGGTGCTGAGGCTTCACATTCAAGAAATTTTATCTCTGCAAGCAGCCCTCACTCATCACTGGGATCAGTTTGATGCCTACCAACAGTGGTTTCATTCTCTATTCTCCATGGTATTCAATAACCAACACAACTCTGTTACTTCCCAAACTTTCTTGGTTAATTCTATAGAGCAAATGCACCAGACTATCCCTGAGTACGTCAGGGAGAGTTTGCATGAGTTTCACCAGTTAGAACAGCCCTGGCAAACTCAAGTAAACTCCACCCTGAACACCTACCTTTCCAATTTCAAACAATTTGTACAACAGCTCAATGAATTCAGCACTTAATCCTACAATCAATTACAGCAAGTGACAAACCTTGCTGCTAATGGCCTCAGCAAGCTCACTGAAGAATTTGATTGAGAAAGGGCTACTACAGCCACTGCCATTGTCAAACTTCAAGCTCAAGTGAATGAGTTGTCTACGCCCAAGCCAGATGCCCAACCTTCTCCCCCATCTGATGATCTAATGAATAGAGAGCAGAAATTGTGGAGCACCATTTGAGAGCTATGTGTGTTTACTTGCAGTCAGGGATGCCCAACAGAGCCACTTCATCCAGACTTGCAGGTGCTTGCCTTGACAACTCAGTTTGCTGAGCTACAGCAAGAAGTTGCCGCCCTACGTGAGATTGTGGCAACTGCCGCTAGCCCAGTTGAGGTCATCAACAAAGATGGCTGTTGCCCTGGCCTACCCGGAAATCCCCAAATTCATTGTGCTAGAGAGTTGATTGCTCTAGCCAATGAAGTAGACCACCTGAAGTGGGATCACTCCAGTCTTGACAAGGATGTCCAAGAGATGAGTGAGTTGATTGATTCAGTAAACAACATATTTGCTGATTGCCTATCAGTGGGCCCCTCTCTGACCTCCTTGCTGGCTGAGCTTTCTTCTGTGGTAACCACACATAGTCAACGCTTAGATGTTACTAAGGAACAGACTGATCTGGCTAACCAGACGGGTGCCTGCACCTCTGAGACTTTTGTTCATTCTTGAAGAGAGTGTCCGTCAATTGTGGGCGCAATAGCCCCCCTCAGAATCCGAAGCTGAATTCTCCCCACATATAAATGTGCTAGATAGTAACAATAGTGGCCCTACTACCAAAGCTCACTTCAAACCTACCTTTAAACAAGTCTTTGACCCTAAAACATCCATCATTGCGGCCTTCCTGACCATCTCAAAACAGCCATGCAAAGGGCCTCTGATGAGGTTAAGAAGGAGCACATTTTAACCTGCTTGCACCCAACCTGCCAGAAGGTGGTGGTGCCAGAGCTGCCCACAATTGAGACTTGTGAAGAGATGAAACAGCTTTTGATTGATGAATTTGGTGGCAACCTAAGTTTGGAAGTGAAGAAGGATGCTTTCATGCACATTGCCTTTAAACCCAAAGAGATGTTAGCCAAGTTTTCAGACAGGTTCTATATGGAAGGACAGGAATTGATAACTAGCAGAAAGTTGACAGCACATGAGGTTTACATGTCTTGCGCTCAAGATATCAAAGTTAATCAACTTCTGTGCCTCTATTTCAAAGCTCACAAAGTCATACTCTCCTCAATGAAGAGCATAAAAAAGTTGCTGCAGGATATGCATTTGGCCCATTTTGGAGCTGTTGTACGTGAGAATCAAGCTGCTTCTAACTCTGGTTCCTCCTCCTATGGCCCTTGTAAACTCCCTATGATCTCCCATAATCCTCCTAGGCGTCAAGGCTGCCATAACTGCAGCCAGATTAGGCACCATTCTTGATTTTGTACCAACCCTTGGGTTGAAGGAGCTGATCCTAAGGAACAGGCGGGAAAAGAGCAGTCAACCTAGAGGCAGAGACAGTATTTGTTGACAATTCTTCCCAGTCTCCTTCAATTCCCCTGTCTGTAGCAGACTCTGATCATGCTGACTCTGAGGCTCCTCCCATCCTGCTATTGTCCCACAATATCTCTGATGACTCTGACATGGACAACTCAGACATTGATGATCCCAATGCCTATGGGTATCCAGTCCTAGCTGTCCCCAAAGCCATTGCAGTCCCTTGCCAACTACGCTCTGGGAAGACTACAACAACTGCCAAGACTCCACCTGAAGCCAAAGAGGTTGCCTCTTGTCCATACCTCACGCAAGCTAAGAGGTTTCTTAATTGTGGAATCTTCCAAAGAAGAGGCTGAAGTAGCTGATGCTGTTTTCAGTTCATTTCAGTCTTGCTTCCCCTTCAGACTGTCTACAAGTTTCCAGGATTAAGATGCATGATCAAAAAATGGTACAAACAACTAGAAGAAGCCCAAGACATCTTGGTTGTCCCCCTTTTGGTTGTACTACAACTTGTGTAGAAATATACATCTATAAGGTGAAGATCAAGAATTTCTTGGATACTAGGTCTCTTGTGAATGTTGTCTCCTCAAAGCTTGTTAAGAAGCTTAAGCTTGCCCCCAACCTTAACTACCACTAGTCTTACAGTACAGCTGGGTTGTCCATGACTTGCGTTATAAGGGCCTATTCTACTCTTCCTATGCATTTTGGCAAGTTACTCTTAGCTGCACCTACTGTAGTCCTGAAGAACAAGAGTTACAATCTTTTTGTTGGTACCCAATTCCTTAGAGAGTTCAATGGGATCATTAACTTGAAAGATGGTTATCTCTATATCCTAGGGTATGAAGTCCTGTTAATCTTCAAAGAGCCTGTCAAAGTTCCTGAGAAGTGCCTCAAGACGTGTTCCTTAGAGTACCCTACTGGGGTCTTCACTCTAAAGTACTGTACCCACTTGTCCAACATGAAGTGCCCTCTAATGGCCTGCCCTGCATCTGAAGGAATTCTGCTTCTGGCCACCCTTTCTGTGACCATTCCCCCTGGCTTTCAAGCCATCCTAAACTCTCAGATATCATACAAGTTGCCTGAACACACATTCTTAGAGCTGTATTCTCCTCCTGTGCTAGATTGCAACAAACCCTACCTCTTCTAGGGAGCTTAGATGTCTCTCACAAAGATCCTGTCCAGCTGTTGGTAGCCAGCTTAACTGATCTCCCCATAAATGTGTCTAGAGGTAAGGTTTTTGGCTATGAAAAGTTGCTGAATGCTCCTGATGTGCCATCCCTACATCCCTTTGGTACCTTTCAGGACTTCAAATTACCTGAAGATGAACCACAGGTCCTATCTCTGTTTACTGCTCAGGACTTCCTGCAATTGTCCCCAGTGCAACAGAAAGAGGTACTTGACCTTCTATATCAGTTTTCAGATATCTTTTCTAAATATAGCACTGATTATGGTTTAGCCAAAGGTGTCATTCACCAGATTGATACTGGTGATGCTCCCCCCTTTTGCGCTAAACCCTACTGCCGCAGTTAAGTAGAGGATGCTCAGGTGTCTAAAGAGCTCAAACAACTTCTAGATGCTAGACTGCTTGCTCCTTCCAAAAGTCAATGGACCTTCCCTTTTCTTATAATGACAAATAAAAATGGGGTTTACCGCATTGTGATGGATTTTTGACGGATAAATTCCTTAATCAAGAAAGATTCTTATCCCTTGCTGTGGATTGATAATGCTCTCTGCCGCCTTGGAGGCTCCAAGTTATTTTCAGCCATGGAATTGGCTTCTGGTTACTGGAAAGTGGACCTCTCTCCTGAAGATAGGCAAAAAGCTGCGCTTATCACATCTGAAGGGCTGTTTGAGCCTACTTGTATGCTGCAAGGGCTCTTCAATGCTCCAGCTACTTTCCAACAAGCCATGAACTCCATCCTCCATGATTTGAAGCTCTCATGTGTTTTAGTGTACTTAGATGATATAACTGTCTTCAGTGCTACCTTTGCCAACCACCTGGCCCATCTTAAGGAAGTGTTCATAAAGATTTGTGAAGATGGACTTAAGTTAAAGCCATCTAAGTGTGCCTTCTTCAAGGAACACCTTGAATTCTTGGGACATGAGGTGATCCAGACTGGGATTTGTCCAATGACCAAGAAGGTTGAGGCTATTGATAAGATGCTCCCTCCTACCAATTTGCAAGAAGTTCAAGTCTTTCTGGGCATGATGGGTTACTATAGGCAGTTTATCCCTGACTTTGCTGATACTAGCAAACTTTTTTTTCAGCTGTTACACAATGTCCCCTTTGAAGGGACTGTCAGTTAACAACAAGCCTTTGAGACTCTCAAGTAAAAACTCAAAGAGGCTCCCCTTTTGGTGTATCCTGATTATGATAATGAATTCATCCTTTATACAGATGCTAGCAACCTAGCTATTGGAGCCATCCTGGCTCAATTAGATGGTGAAGGAGTGGATCACCCTGTAGCGTATACTTCTTGTGTCCTCAACAAATATGAGAAGAATTATAGTGTCACAGAGAAAGAATGCCTTGCCATACTGCATGCGGTCAAAAAATCCTGTCATTTCTATGGCACCTATTTCACTGTGGTCACTGACCATGCCTTGCTCAAGTAGCTGCAGCAGCTCAAAGAGCCAGAGGGACAGCTATCTAGATGGGCTCTTTGCTTACAGGGATATGACTTCACTGTACCCCATTGCCCAGGATCCAACACCAAAACACTGATGGATTGTCCTGGATGCCTATCCTTGCTCTACACCCTGCTGAAGCAGATTGACTATATGAGCTGATTGAGCATCCCTCTTCTTGGGAGAACAAGACTGAAGAGATTCAATCTTCCCTGTCCAAACTATATGAGAATACTCTCATTTGTGACAATCAGCTCTTCAAAAAGGTGCATGATCAATACCTGCCCTATGTACGCCCTAGCCTTTGCCTCTCATTGGTGCTCTAAGCTCATAAGGAGACTAGACGTGGAGGCATTGCCAAGATCTATGACTAGCTCCAAAAGAACTACTTCTGGGAGAACCTCCGCCTGTTGATCCCAGATTTCATTTCTAGTTGTCATAACTGTCAGCTCCAACAACCTTGAGCTGCCTCTCACAAGTTCAAGCTAGTCCCCTACAGCACGCCTTTCACACTGTCAGTATTGATGTTTTAGGGCCTCTACCCCACTTTTGCTCAGGTTGCCGCTTCATCCTGATTGCTGTTAATCATTTCAGCAAATGGGTAGAAGCTCGCCCTACTAAGGATATCACTGCCAAGACAACTGCTGCCTTCCTGCTGCAGGATGTATTTTACTGCCATGGCTGCATTCAGGTGTTATTGTCAGACAATGGAACAAACTTCAATGCTAAGTTAGTGACGTCTGTTGTCAAGGTTTTAGGATCTCATCAATCTTTCTCAGCTCCCTAAAATTCTTCCACTAATGGGGCTGTAGAGCGTGCTAACTCAACCCTGGTTTCTATCATGAGAAAACTCACTTACTCTGATGCTGCAAACTGGGATCTATACTTACCTGCTGCTCTCTTTGCCTATTGCCTCAGCAAACATCAGGGCACTGGATACTCCCCTTTTTCTATGCTTTATGGGCGCAAGGCCACCACTCTGTCTCTCCTGGGGCCCCCTAATCTCATCTGATGAGGCAATAGACCCTGATGCCCACATCAAAGACTTGGTCAACCGCATAATTGACATACAAGCCACTGCTTATACCTCTGCATATAAGACCAAGATGCTAGAGTTCTTCCCTGAAAATGCTGGACGCTCTCCCTTGCCTGAGTTTCACATTGGAAACCTTGTCCTTTAATATCAGCATAGAGTAGGAAGACGTGCTCACAAGATAGATACGTTTTGGATTGGGCCTCTGGAAGTCACCTTCAAACAAGGGTCAAAGTATACTGTGAAACTTCTCTCTAGTGGTTGTCTGTTTTCCTGAGTGCATGCCAAGTTTCTCCGCAAGTACTACCCCCTAAGGCCAATCTAGAAGGGGGCAACGTTGTGAATGCTGCCATTCACAATGTTTCAATTTTTCATTTGTTGGGTTATTTTGAAGACAAAATTCTCTCTTTTGCCTCTGACCTTCAAAATGAGTCTGATTCCAGACTAGGGAATTCAATTGTTTAGTTTCCTGATTCTGTGCAACTCACTTGCCCCACTCATGCTTGTGGCAAGTGATCCTATCGTCCATGTACTGTTTTGTGGTAAAGCTACACAGTATATATTCCATTTCACTTCTACCAATAAAATTTAAGTTCTATTCACATTTTTGGCTTTGTGTCTTCTGTACTTCCGCGCCTCTCTCTAGCCACAACTAGTAGAGATTATTCATCCAGGGCCTCAAGGTAATTGCATAGCCTTCCCTGCCATCTAACCAAGACTTAGTACAAATCTAATCCTAAGGTTAGGATTCCCCTTTGTGTGTCTGTGCTGCGTCTCAGAACACAACAGCCCACAGCAGCCAAAGTTCCCTGCTGGTCTATCACATTCCTCACCCCTATCAGCCAATATTCCCTGCTGAGTGAGGACAACTAACCAGCCTCCTAGAAGCCAAAGTTCCCTGCTGGGCTGGTCTATCTTTTGCCTACAGTAGTCCTTTTTTACCTACTAGGAAAGCCTTACCTCTCCTAGTAGTCAATGTCCCCTACTAGGTCTATACCTTCTCCAAACTACTGTACCTGTCAACTTTTAGCATAGCGTCTTTATTTGAAGCCAAATCAACCATTGTCTGAAAAACTTCTTCCATGTAGATTGTCACACTCCCCTTTTGTCAAGATTGACAATTCTTCCCCTCTGAAAACCCAGGCCCGGGAGCAGGATTCAAACCCTGGCCCTGGATCCCTACGGGCTGCTGGGCCTGTGGACCAAAGGACCACCAGCCTGTGTTTTTCTAAGATTGAGCCCCTGCAAGCTGATACCAAGAATGTTGGCCCATGTAGTGAAACAGGCCAAACCAAGGAAATTATTGCACCAAATGGAAGACTCATCACAGCGCCTAATAGAGGTACTGAAGCAGCAACTATTATCTTCATGAATTTATCTACACCAGTGGCCAATAAAGAGCTGTCCCCAGAAAGAGGCACAGGCCTGCAGCCCGACCCCATGACCATGACTCTAAAGCAAGATAATCAGGTAGCCAATTTGAGATTTTTGAACAATGAAAGAACTCCTGGGCCAAGTGCCATTTTGCTGCCTTTGGACCCAAGCAACCAGTTCCCCCAGGCCTGCCTTTCCCAATGCCCTGATGATCCCCCATGAAAAATATTAAGTTTGGAGGTGGGGTGCTATATATATCAAAGGACCCCGCACTCCAAACTTATTGCCATTTTTGAATAAAGGTTATGTTATTTTGGCTTATATAGCTACTACCCTATTTTGTATTTGCCTTCTACCAAATCAGTACAAGATCTCATGGCCCTCCTTCCCCCTGCCTGCAGTTTTTTGTCCTCCAGGTGTACCCTTTGGGCCCGTTCACTTCACTGATTACCCTTTGAAAACCAAATATAAGGACTATACCCCAGAAAAGATACTTGAACTTGATCCTTTGGCCCGCATACAATCTGCAGTTAGATACAACTGTCAAGGCCCATGGATATTATCAACACCCAAATTGTTTAGAGGGAAGTTCAACTATCTTCCTGCTTACAAGATCCACATGAAACTGCATGTGACGCCCAAGCCTATGCCCGCTTCCTCACCTGACCTCCCAACTGACCACACTGGCAAGCTATTCAGAATTGTGTACATTGTCCTCACAGGGGTGATTGACACTATAACTCCAGCCGCTGGCCCGTGGTCCTGGGTGAGAAAGTCTGTCTCCTACCTTTTTTAAGTTAGCTCCTCTCTTTTGGTGGGCTTTTCCCGCAAAAAACTTGGCCTAAGTTACCCCTGAAAACAATGGGCTGGCCGCCCAAGACTGGATCCCTGACACTAGAAAACATAAAAAATAGAAGTTAATTTCCTTAAATAATGATACTGAGTATCAATTATTAAGAGGCTTCTGAAAAAGAGAGGAGTAAAAATTGTGTTTCATACTATATATTACAATGAGAAGGATCTGGAAAAGATGCACCTGGATTTGGTGGCCAATTAATACTGGGAACAGGCTAGATAATAGGAATCAGGAGCATGATAGAGGATTCAAGGTTTTAAAGAGATTGTTTAAGTCACTGCTTAAACCAAGACCAGAGGAGTACAGCTATTGCTTGTGAAGTTGAATAACTGATTTAAAGTGCAGAAGTAAGCAAGAATCCAGCCAATCAGCTGTAGAGCGTATAAGAGAGTGATTTATGATCTCTTTATCATTTCAAAAGGTGGTAGCAAAAACCAATTTAATAGCTGGGTTATAATTTGCTATATTAAGTTCAGAATGGTTTTCAAATTAATATTGGTTGCTTTCTTATGGTCTTGGGTTTGATTCCTGTCTGGGGCAAGATTTCTAAATTCTTTCTTAGTGGAAGCTTTTTGAAATATTGCTGTTCTTTATGTTTGTTGTTTCATATAACCAAAGTTGTTAAGGTAGTCAGGGATTGCATCCTTGACACTGCCCTCCCCGGGAGAGTTTCCATCCCCCAAGCAGGTCAAGTAGCGTGATAGGATCACTGGGGAATTCTCCAAGGTCTTCTCAGGTTTCCAGGAGTTGGATTCTACTTCATAACCTTTCCATTTAACAAAGTATTAATGTTTGCCTTGGGAGGTGTGGTTATTGAGGATGTCTTCAACTTCTCATACTAGAGTGTGAGCTAAGACAACAAAAAGAGGATTCTTGTGGGCCAGATCATTTAGAAATCCTTAAATTTGGTCAGGAGACTGACGTGAAATACATCATGGGCGGAAGAGCCTTCAGGGAGTTTGAGTTAGAAGTTCACCTCAGAAAGTCTTTCTGTTACCAACAGAGAGCCTATCTTCTTGGGACCTGGTTTTCAACCATGAATGTTGAGCTTGAGGTTCTCAGCATTAAGAAAGATGTAGTTCCTAACCTGAATGTCTTCTGGGGCTCTTTGATGTTTATTGACTTGGGTCTTGTACTGAAGAATGGACTTCTTGAGTTGTGTCTTGAGGCACTGGTAGTTTTTGATTAGAAAGAAATCCCATTGATGTTACAAAGGAATTTTTCTTCTGTTGGAAGATCATGAAAGTCTTCAGAGTTGTAGCAGTATTTGGCAAAAAAGGGGATACCCCCAATGGAATCATGACGGTTAGTATTATAGCTATTTAGGCTAAGGATAACAGGGATACCCAGTCATCTTTTTGAAAGTTCATGTAGTTCCTGAGGAAGACTTTCAGCACTTGGCTTACTATTTCTGTTTGTCCATTCATCTGAGGATGAAAGGAGATAGACATAAGAGTCTTGACATGTAACGCCTTCATTAGGGCCTGTCAGAACTTGGATGTGAATTGTGCACCTTGATCTGATATTATGTTGTTTTTAATGCCATGAATTGCAATTGTGTGTGTCAGTAGTATGTTGGAAGTATTTTTATCAATAGTGTGATTGAAGTTAATGAAGATTGCATATTTTGTCAAACAATCTACCACCACAAAGATGGTGATCATCTTGTTGCTCTCTGGGAGTTCCACAATAAAATTCATTGAGATAGAGTGCAAGAACAAGGAGGTATAGGCAGGGGTTTGAGAAGTCCTTGTGTTTTCATTGTGGAAAGTTTGTTGCAGCCACAAGTTACACATGTTGAGATATATTGTGTGACTGATTTCTTCATACTGGGCCGCCAGCATCTTTGTTTGATTCTCTTAAGTGTTTTTTGTTTCCCATCATGCCTTGTGAGAGGGAAATCATGGAATCCTTCAAGAATTTTCTGTCAGTGTTTATCAATGATATGTAGAGACTTCCATTTATGAACCACAATATGTTGCTTATGTCAGGATTTTCCTTCTTTATTACTGCTGCTAGTATCTTTTCAAGGAACATCAATTTTACTTTATCCTTATCCTTGGTTCTAATCAACAATTTACTTTCAAACATCTTTCCCTTTCATTCCCTTACTTCTATGGTTTAATTTAATCTATATTAACAGTTAGATTCATTTTCAAAGCTACCTTTATCCTCAGGAAAATCCTCAAACCCGCTACCTTTACGCTAAGGTTAGTATTAACTAGTCTGAACTTGTTACCTTTTGCTTTCCACCTTAGCTTACACCAGCAGTTTGGATCTGATTTTCTGTCCTCCTGCTTGCTCTTTTGCTCTGTCTCCAGCTTCTAAAGCAAAGCTGCCATTCCCTGTGTTCTCCTTTACCTTCTGCTTGACTTTTAAAAGTTAAGTTACCAGAAAAATGTGTTTGTGTTTTTCTTTTTTATCTACCAAGCTATCTAACTACCTTTGGTTAGAGTTTTCCCTTTACCTTCACCTCAATATTCAGGCTTCAAAAAAAGCCTGTGTTTTACCCAATCTCAACTTAAGTTGAGATTGTTTGACTTGCACCCCAAAAAGGTACTTTTTAGGTTTTGTGGCTTGTGTTTTCTCTTGAATTTTTATTCTTTTATCTTTTCCAGCTTAGTTTTATGATTCCATTTGACTACATCTTCAATCAGTTAGTAAATTTTTATAGTGGTACTTATTCTTTAATTGTTTAAAGTTTCAATCCCCCAGCTAGTGCTGATCACTTCCCAGACTTAGAGATTGACTTTTCAACTAAATCTTCAGTTATTAAGACTGGTCTTTATTTATTTTCTTAGGTTTAATAAGTTGACTTAGTCCCTACTTCACTTCATATAAGCTTTTAGGAGCCTAGTGTGATGCTCACAGGAGATTTTTGAAGAGGGTGAGAAGGACATCTTATAAGCTTCTTCCTGAGAAGCTAAGGAACTACTAATACTGGGCTGTGACCGCAGGGGACAGTAAGAAGCACTTTGATCAAGCCTAGGGTACTAACTCTAAACTGTTATTACAGCAGGGAGACCTTCTTTTTACCTGTAGTAGCAGAAGCAACAAGAAAGAAGAGTCTTTTAGATTATGGTGTGGAACTTGATTCTTTTAGAAAATTAAGATCAAGCTGAAGTGCAAAAAGTAGTAAGGGTAAAAAGTTCTCTTTATTTGTAAGAAAGGAATTCATTTTATACTTGTATTATTCCTGCACATTAATTAATGTACAGGAATTGGGAAGGGATCTGGGAAGAGGCTGAACTACTTTTCATCCAGTAGTAGTCAGGGCCATATCATTAAGCTGGCAAAACAACACCCCCATGTTTCACCTCATGGGTGAGTGAGGGTATGATGCACAGTCATCACACTTAGTGCAGTTATTGTTGAAAACCTTGCCTATCTTTTTATAATTAACAAATATAAAGCTTCTTGGTTTAAAGGCTTTAGTCTACAATAATCTACCCCGAGCTTTCAGACCTTACAGCTTAGAGAAAGGCCTGTAAAAAATTTCTCCTTATCAAGGTGCTGTGATGCAATGATGTTGTGGTCCAAGGTAGATAGGTATGATAAATTCATAATGTGGGAGAGAAACTGGTCTTATGAGAGTATAGTGTGTTCATTGTGTTTCCCATAAGACTGATTTGGATTGTCCAAGTCATCTTGTCTACTTATGGCAGCTGGTACTACATTCTGGTGACCAGGAGTGTAACTGAGTTTGAAGTCAAAAGCCAGTAGGTTAATTGCCCATCTGGCTAAGCAAGAGCTGACCTTCCTCTTCTTGGTGAAGTAAAAAAGGTTCTTATGATTGGTTCTGATAAGTAAAGGGAATTGGCTGCCCTCCAAGTAGTGGTGTTAGTGATCCAAGGACATGAAAATAATGTATAGTTCTTTCTCATACACATGGTAGTTGCTCTCTCTGTTCAGAAGCTTGTAAGAGTAGAACGCCACAGGGTGGAGCTCACTATTCTTCCCAAGCTGCAGCAACTGTGAGAATTGGGGAGCAGGTTAGTAGGAAATAAAACCATGCTCTCAACCATAATAAAAATCATGGTTTCAACAACAACCAAAAGGTTGTTGCCAACAATTCATGGGAGGCCAAAGGGGGAAGGAATTAACTGAACACCAAAAGCAACAGCCAAAATCAAATGGCCAAATTAGACTAACAAATTTTGAACTTTATTAGAGTAGAGAATGATGAAGCAAGGTCTTTTACAACTCTTGCATTCACTTAAAGGGAGGTGATTAAATTTGGGAGAGAAGTTGAATGTCCAAAACTGATTATCCAATTATATGCAGGAATATGGATGTATCTCTTGAGGCAGGAAAATCTGGAAAAATACAAATGGACAAAATCAAAGGGAAAACTGACTCAACTAAAAATTGAGGAACCTGTCTTGAATGCAATTACCACTGCTCCTGGCTGCTTTTACATATGATATTTAACCAGAGGTGTCTCTTGAGTGGGTTAGATGAGGCATTTTCAGACTAATTCAGCAATTAATAGTGTGAGGATCTTTCTTGGGGTTTTTTCAGTAAATCTTTGGAAAATATCCAGGAGTAAGTTGGCAGAGATTCCCAAGCATTTGGCGAGGATTGAAGTAGAGGCCCAAGGGGGAGGCATAACTTTACAGCAACACCCCTCCCAAGGCAAAGTCAGAGGCATCAGTGTCTAAAAAACTTGGCGCTCAGGATCTGGAAAAAAAGTACTGAGGCCAAAGTGAAAAGCTTCTTGAGGGCCTCAAAAGCCAGGTCTGCTTCTGAAGACCAAAAAAGGAACCTTTTCTGAGGTAAGCTGAGTGAGAGGGAGAGCAGTAGACAAGAAGTCCTTAATGAATTTGCAGCAGAAGTTTGCAAGGCCCAAGAATCCGCAAAGCTTGGTATGTGTAGTTTGTCTAGGCCAGTAAAGAACTGCTTGTATCTTAGAAGGAGCAACAGCAAAACTGCCTGGGTTGATTTTGTATCCCAAAAACTCAATTTCTGTGACAAAGACTCACATTTCTCAAGCTTACTAACAGCCTGTTGTTGATGAGCAGTTATAAGACCTCTTGTAGATAATTAGTGTGGGACTTCTTATCCTGTGAATACACCATAATGTTTTCAAGGTAGACAACTACACAGACATCAAGCAATGAAAAGAGCACCTCACTCATTAGACTTTGGAAAGCTGCAGGGGCATTCTCAACCCAAAGGGAATTACAAGATACTCATAGAGCCCAAATGGAGTGTGGACTGCAGTCTTCCACTCATGACCTTTGGCAATGCAAATCTGGTTATATGCGCTGTGGGGGTTTAACTTGGAAAAAACCTTGGTGTGTGTCAGTTTATTGTTCAGTGACTTTGTAGATGATAAGGGATTTCTGTTTTTTATGGTGTTGATGTTGTGTAATTAGTCTTCAGGTCCTTGTGGTTGTATAGACAGGGCAATTCTTGGTGTATAATTGACTGGCTTTAACTGGCAGAGTATGATGAAGACCTAATACACAATCAGTTACTGATAATAAGAAGTAAGAATTTACCTTTTCTCTGGAGGTACTAACTAAAGTAGCCAATAATCAAGTTATAAATTTGTATACTTTATTGTTTGGATAAGGAAAGAGTTATATAGAGGATGAGAAGCAAGGTGGGAATTTTTGTGTAGTCAACACATGTACTTTGGATCCAGAATCATTAGAATTAGGCTGCAAGTGCAAGCACAAGTATGCATACTCACTGCACAGATATTTTGGTGCAGGTATAAAGCACCTTTTCATTTTAGCCAGGAAGTACAGCTATATTTTTAGCTTTATGAATAGTTTAGACCCAGCTTAATTTACAATATGCAATTACATGCAGCCTAACTTATTAACAGAGCCCATACTTTTAATTAGCTCCATGAGCAAGCAAAAGGAAGCATGAACAGGAATTGTTTACATCATGACGTCATTACAGGTACACATGTGAGTGTGTATGCCTTGCTTTGTCCTATAGTGATGTCATGCCAAAAATATGTAATTTCTATTATCCTTTCAAATGTAAATTTGTCTCACAACAGATGATGTTCAACTTGGTGATGTCTACAACTGGTCTTAAGGAGCCATCAGGTTTTCTCACAAAAAACATAGGTGACAAGCAGGAGGAATTGGATTGTTGCATGACCCCTTTGGCTAAGTTCTTGTCCAGGTAAGCTTTCATGGCAATTCCTTGGGCCCTGTTCATAGGGTACAGGTTACCTCATGTAGGGGAAGAGCCAGGTGTCAGATCAATTTTTAAGTCAGATGGTCTTCTCTCAGGAAGCTGGAAGCAGAGCTCTTCTATAAAGGCCTTTTTCAAATCACAGATTTTCTCAGGAATAGTGCTGTCCTCTTGATTACCCATGAGAAACAATAAGTTCAGGTTTGCTGTGAAGTTCTCTGGAACCTGGTTGTAGGGTTTCTTGGGTGGTACTGTGGTGGGGCTTCCATGAGAGTAGAGTGTTACTGAATTAGTGTCCCAGTTAAACTGCAACTTGGTATCCACACACCACAGGAAGTCTATAACTCGATGGAAGGCCAGATTGAAGAGGATTGAGAACAATAGATGATATAGATTATCTTCTACTTGAACGCAGAGGGGTTTGGCCAAGCGGCCTACTTGCGTGGGTGCACCCTTGACCAGTATTAAAGATGCCAATCCCATGGTTTTGAAACCCAAGGATACCAAGATGTTGTTATCAAATAAGTTAACCATAGCTCCTGTATCAATCAGGGTGTAACTTGAGGTTGTTCAAAATTTGTGATCTAGAAAAACAGGCAAAATGGCGTAAGACTGAGATTAAGGTTTATTGGCATCAGAAGCTAAAAAGGATTAGTGGAAGAGGCTTGTACCTTGGATAATGCCTGATAGTCTTTGGATGAGTGTCCAGACTGACCACAGTACAGGAATAGTTCTTCACAAACTCAACACTGTTTCTCTTCTGGAGTAAGTTGGTATCCTCTCCCAGGTTTAGGGACTAGGCCCTTGGTAATCTCTGCAGTGCTCTCTGAGCTTTGGGGAGGAGGAGTCTTGACAATATTCCAGGAGGAAAGCTTCTTGACCTTAGATGACCATTTAAGCACCTCCTTAATGAGATTGGATAATTTATCCGGTAAGACATGGTGGGAAAGGAAGTTCTTAAGTTTTGGGGCAAGCTTTTTCTGGAAGAGGTAGCAAGCTTGTCGTAAATTAGATTGCTTGGATAGAATGTTCAAGGCTATCAGTGGGATTAATCCCAATAGTCAATGCTAATTTGGTTTGCACTCAAATCCATTGGATCCAACAGATTTGCATTTCTAATTGTAATTTGGATGTTACAGTAATTTGGCTAACCTATTACACCCTAGTGGGTCAGGTTTGGTAACTTCTAGTGACTTCTGTAATGGGCAGCTGCAAACTGCATCCTACTCCAGAGTAATTTGCACTTACTCTTCCACATTGGATTGTCTGGATCATCTCTATAAGGAAGGAATGCAGATGCAAGAGCCTGGTGGACACAAGGAGATACTGTTATGTTCCAAACAATTGTGCAGGTGTTAATAACACGCCTACATCCATTGTGCAGCCATCATAGTATATAACTTCCCTTCTTTCTCCTAATAAACATATACTTTTCCACATTACCTACTTGCTTTTACACTCTACTTAGTTGTTACCTTAGATTTAACGGTAAAGACTTCAGAGTCTTTAAGACTTGTATTAATTTGTGTATAGGCCTACAACCATACTCTTACAAGCTAGCACTCCAGAGGTTAATCCCCTTGACGTCTGTAAGGCCCAAATTCACAACAAAGCTTCTGAGTCTGCCATATCAATGGCTTCCTTCAAGCAAGAAATTTTTTCATGTAGTCCTTGGTTGTCATTCTTCCCTAATAGAGGCTAATTTTGCTGTCCCTGAGTTCTTTGGTTGTTTTTGCAGGCACCACTGTGGCTAGCAAGGAGTTTCAAAGGGCAGGTGTGACGGATCCAGGCCTAAGCAGTCCATCCTGCCATTATCCTGCCCTTGACTCTTATTGCTGTTAACTTCCTGGGACAAAGCTTTGAGGAGCTTTAACTCCAGGGAGGCAATTTTATTGGGTAACACTTTATTGTTGTCCCACCAACAAGCCATGATTTCAACGCTTTTTTCCTCTTGTGCTCTCAACGCCTCAATTTCACAATTTGCCATCTCTTTTACTTGTTTTAAGATTTCATTCCATCCTACCAACAAGTTCCAAGCATCCCAATCATAAATTTGGTTCCCTTGGGCAGGAGTCTCTTCCTTTGCAAAGTAATTGGAATACAGCTCTTTGAACACAGCCTTTACTTCTACTAAAGATCTTGCAGGAACAGTCTTAGTGACCTCCAGGCTGGTCCAAGCTTCTTCCAATGTACTTGTAGGAACCTCCTTTATTGCTGCAGCGGTTTCCACACAAAGGACCCCAAACTTGGCTCTCTCAAATTTTAACAAAGAAGGCATGACAATTGAAAAATAGGTGAGGGGAAAGCGTCAAAACCAACAATGAATATATTTTATTAATGTTTAACTGTTTTTGCTTATATACTATTCAGGGCATACACGGCTGAAAATCCCTCCGGTTCCTAAATCAACCAATGATTTGCATCATGTGGTCTATGACATTTGCGTCATCCAACATAGATCTTTACCTAAAAGATCACCAGCAATTCTCAACCTATGAGAATTGACCTACAATGGGCAGAAGTCACCTGACTCCATTCAACCCAATGTACCAATTCAGCATGGAGCTTCCCCAGCTCCCAGCGCCTAAACCCTGTGGATTGCACATCCTAAACTCAGCTATCAGTGTTCCAACTGAGAACCAGCTGATCAAACCTGAATTCCTAGGCATCCTTGCCTTTATTTAGTTATTTTTGCATTTAATGATTTTTTGCCTTAAAACCCATTAAACTGCATTGAAACTTGAACTGTGGCGCCCAGCAATTTCCCCAGGCGGCGCAGCAGTGCTTCTAATCCAATAAATTTGCCAACACAGCGCTTTTAAACCTAATTCCGGGGGTTTTCCTGTGGTTAACTTTAACCAAACTTCTTGACAAAGTCAAGGCCATTTTAATATAATTAAATCCTCATTAATTATATCCCGTACTTATTAATTAATCTTCCTGATTAACTAACCCATTTTGAGATGCCTAGTCTCCAATATTGATTTGGCCAATCTTGCCTCAATTCTTTTAGTTAGCCTAACCTAACTAAACATCCATATTCTGTTCTTTTATTAAACATATATATCCATTTTCTAGGAACCTTTCCCTTAAGAATTCCAAACAAACCTATCTATATGTAATAAACAGCAAAAACAGAACATCTTTATATTTTGGAGCATTTATTCAGCTAAACACTCAGCAGTGACTGTAGTACAGTCACAGCAGGGTAACTGTCTAGGAGTTTTTCCCCTTGGAGGGTAGCTTTAGCATACCAGAATTGTGCCTTCCTAGTGAGTTTCTTGGCCACATGGTGAACTTTCTGGGTATTGGTCTGATACTGAGAGAGAGGTCTCAAATAGGGATTGAGAAAACGCAAGCAGCATCAAAGTTTTTTCTTCATTGTTGTTAGAAGATAATGCAGAGATGTGGTTCAAGTCTACTGTTTGGTTATGGTACTGTTGTGGTGTGCATTTGTGAGCAGGAGGGGGATCTCTGGCCTGAGTAACAAGACAAACTATCTGATAGATAGTATGACTGATAATGGCGGTGATCAAGATGACAGCCAGGCTCTTAATGGTGGTGGCGTAGAGGAGGTGACTTGAAGGGGTGATTTTTGAGCTTCTGAGTAGAAAGCCAAGAATGGGTTCAAGTAAACTGTCTGGGACCCACTTAAAAGGGAATAAATTCACAATCTTGTGGGTGAGGGCCCCTAGATTTAGTCCTGCTATTACAGACCCAATGGGAACTGTCACCATTGCTAAGTGACCAAACTGCCCTAGGAAGGCAAATCTCCCCATCAGGGAACTAAACCTTTCCAATAGATAGCAACCAGCCATATATACTAACAGGTAGAAGAAAGCATGGGTTCTAACCAAGGAAACATCAGTGTTAAAAGGCAAAGAAGTAGTATAACCATAATTGAACTTTCTTACCTGATGTCCTGAGGGGTACTTGAACCAACCATAGACAAGTGATTCTTCTTGGTGAGACTCATCAGGTGAGTAATTTCTCAAATCAGTAGATTCTGTAGGACCTTTTAATGCCAATGCAAGAAGTAAAAATAAGGTTAGACACCAGAACAGGAATAAAATTCCTTTCATAGCTCTAAAGATGTGTCAAAATAAGTATGGATGCAAGAGGATTGTGTTTGAAGAAAATATGCTTTATTGCTAGAAAACATAAAAAATAGAAGTTAATTTCCTTAAATAATGATACTGAGTATCAATTATTAAGAGGCTTCTGAAAAAGAGAGGAGTAAAAATTGGGGTTCATACTATGTATGACAGTGAAGAGGATATGAAAAAGGTGCACCTGTATTTGGTGTCTAATTAATACTGGGAACAGGCTAGATAAGAGGAAACAGGAGCATGATAGAGGATTCAAGGTTTTAAAGAGATTGTTTAAGTCACTGCTTAAATCAAGACCAGAGGAGTACAGCTGTTGCTTGTGAAGTTGAATAACTGATTTAAATTGCAGAAGTAAGCAATAATTCAGCCAATCAGCTGTAGAGTGTATAAGAGAATGATTTATGATTTCTTTATCATTTCAAAAGGTGGGAGCAAAAATTGATTGAATAGCAAGTTATAATTTTCTATAGTAAGCTCAGAATAGTTCCCAAAATTAACATTGGTTGCCTCCATATGGTATTGGGTTCAATCCCTGTCTGGGACAAGATTTCAAAATTCTTTCTTAGTGGAAACTGTGTGGAATATTGCTGGTCCTTTTGGTTGTTGTTTCATATAACCAAAGTGGTTAAGGTAGTGATAAGGAGCGCCTTTTTGGGGAAGCTTTGAATATAAAAGTAGGAGGAGAAGAAGTAAGTTTTATTGGATGATACTTTAGACTTATATAGATTTAGCTGTGGCGGGATATTAGTTAGACCAAACCCAGGGGCTGGTCATGTGCTGGATGGGTTTGAGTTGTTGAATACCTGGACAGTCATGTGATATTGGTTTGTTGCCATTTCAGGTATGTCAAATGGTATATTGGAAAGGCATCAAATTGGGCAATGACTGGATGTTAGATGTGATGGCCATAGCTGGAATACTTGTACATCCAGACCCTCAACACACCTCTCCCTTAAGGGGTTACTCAGATACATCAGGAGGGGCTTTGTCTTGACAGCTGCTGCCTGATGTTCCTGGAGTTGTTTACTAGTGGGCACCAACTGGGTCAAGTGTTCTCCTTTGCTAGGGCGGAGGAAAGATCTGTGGTACTTTTTGGTGATGGGCTCTTTGGCACCCTGGAACTTAACCAGGTAAGTGTTCCTGTCTGGTTGGTATCTGATGATTCTTCCTGGTCCCCTGTGTACTGAGTCTAGTTTCTTTCTGTTCCCGGCTAGGACCCAGACGGGGGAGTTGATGGGGAATGGGTCCTCTGTTGAGGTTACCTTTTGAGTTTTGAGTCTCTTTATTTCAGCCAGTTTGGAATTGAGTTGTATGTGTTGTAGAGCTGGTTTCTGCTCTACTGTGGGAGTTTTCCCCGGGGGATCTTTACATATGGCTGGTTATTGTGGATGACTATTTCTGGCTTGTACCTGCATGTTAGTTCAAACAGTGAGTAGCCTGTCCCTTGACTGGTACAAATCTGGGATACTAGTAATGCATGTTTCATGTATAGCGGCCATGTGTCTTTGGCTTTGCCATCCATTATTTTCTCCAGGGTTCTGATAAGGCTGCTGTTAAGGCGTTCAACTCTTCTGTTGGCCTGTAGGGCAAGTTTGTGGAGTGTTTGATGTTTTTTGTTTTTAGATTGTTGTTTACTACGTGGCCTGTTAGCTCTTCTGCTCCATCTGTTATGATGTAGTCTGGAGTGCTGTAGTCCGCTATGATTGCTTTATTGATGAATCAATTCTTTGTTTCCGCCTTGTGATCTTTTGTTGCCCAGAAGATGGGCCAACATGTGGCAAAGTTGATGGCTACAATTAGGAAATGTTGATTTGGTTTGGTTTCTGGGAAGGGTCCTACTATGTCCATTCCCCAAACCTTAAATGGTTCAGGGTCAGGTACTTGGTTAACTGTTGGCTGTGGCGCCTTGGTGCTGGCATATTTTTCACATATTGTACACTTTTTTAGAACATCAATTATGTCTTGCTTCAGGTTGGGCTACCATACTATCTCTTTCAGTGTGATATATAGGTTGTTAGCCTTTGTGTGTCCTAGCAGACAATGGTGTCTTAGTATATTGTCAACTCTTTGTGCAAGTGGAATGCATGGAATGTGTTTATCTTTGATGATTTGGTATACCGTGCCATTTTATATATGGAAATGTTTTTCATTCCTTACTAGCGTATTGTGGGTTAGTTGATGTGTGGAGGGATCCTTTCCTTTTTGTCTTATACTCAGTGTTGTATAGGTTGGGTCAGTCAGGGTCCAGGTGGTCAGGGTGATCCTCTCTTGGCTGGCATAGCCTAGAGAAAGCTTTGGCCATGACCAGCTCTGCCCCCTTTTTGTATTGGATGTTCAGGTTAAGCTGTTCCAGCAAGGACATCCATTTGGCTTGGCGCCGCGCGAGTGCGTTCTGAGTTTTGAAATAAATTAAGGATTTGTAGTTTGTTAGCACTCAAATGTTTAAGTGTCCTTTGAGGTAACATCTCCATTTCTTGCATGTGTGATATATTGCTAGCAATTCTTTATCATGTATTGGGTATCTCTGCTCAGTTTTTGTTAGTTTTCTGCTTTTGTAACATACTGGCAGGAAATCTTGCTGCCCTGGCTGGCAGTTGCGTAGGACTGCGCCAATGGCGGTGTCACTAGCGTCTGACTCAAGCTTGTAGCACCTGTTGTTATTAGGGTATTGTAAGATTGGTGCTTCAATCAATTCTTGTTTCAATAGTTGGAAATTCTTGTCACATTCTGGAGTCCAGATGAATTCCTTTTTGGCATTTACGTTTGATTAGGTCATTGATTGGTGCAGTGAGCTTTCCACAGTCTTTGATGTATTTCCTTAGGTAAGCTACCATACTGAGAAAGCATCTAACTTGTTTCACAGAGGCAGGACATTGCATGTTATTTATGGCTTTTATTTTATCTGGGTCTTCTTTGATGCCACTGTCAGAGACAATGTGGCCCAAGAACAAGAGTTCCTTTTCCATAAATTGGCACTTACTAGGCTTAGCGTATAGTTTGTGCTTTGCGAGTTGATCAAGTGTCTCACGGACATGTGTGAGGTGTTCCTCTTTTGTTTTTGAAAATATGATGATGTTGTCAAGGTAACATAATGGGTTTGAGAGGCTGTTTAGCGTTTGGTTCATCATTGTGACAAATGTTGCGGGAGCGTTGGTCACCCCAAAGTTCATTACTTTACATTCAAACAACCCAAATTGCGTGCAGAACGTGGTCTTTGGTATGTCCTTCTCTTTGACTTCAACTTGGTTATAACCAGATGTGAGGTCAATTTTTGAGAAAAATTTTGCTCCAGAGAGCCTTGCAAATAGGTCTTCAATGAGGGGAATAGGGTATTTATTCTTTACTGTACTTGTGTTTAGTGCTCTGTAGTCAGTAACTAAGCAAAGAGATCCTTCTTTCTTCTTTACAAAGAAAACTGCTGCCCCCACAGGGATTCAGACAGGCAAATGAATCCTTTGGCTAGGTTGTCCTTGATGTGGGCTTTAAGTGTTTGAGTCTCCATGAGGGAGAGTCTGTAGAGGGGTTCAGGTTTGGGCATGGCTTTGCATAAGTCAATTCCATGTTTGACCTCTTGTTCAGGGGGTAACTCTGTGAGTTCTTCCTTGAATACATGGGCGTATTCATTTAGGAGTGCCACAAGTCCTGGGCATTGGATTGTTTGTTTGTGTTTGTATATTATTAAATTTGGAGTACCTCATTATGTGGAGGGTACTGTCTTTAGTTAGATGTTTGGAGTCATCTTGATTTATGACTTGGACAAATAATGTATCTCTTAGAATCAGGTTGTTGGGTTCTTTGAGAATGTTGAAATTGACACCATTGTGTTTTATTGTCATGGTTTTTGTTTTCCAACATACGCTGGGATTCACTTGGGTGAACCAGTCCATGCCTGCTACAATGTCATAGTTTATGTTGTTCATGACAAGTCTTTTGATGGACGTTTTTATGCCTTGGAGGTCAATTCTGAAGGGAGTTGTTTTGCCTTTGAGTAGAACTTTTGATTTTTCTGCCATTCTGGCGTATTTGAAGTTGGATTTGACAACTGGTATTTTGTACTTGGTTACAAAAGGTTTGCTAACCATATTGTGTTGTGCACCAGAGTCAAATAAATTTTATGTGTATGTGATTTTTAAGTGCATGGATAGACAAGAAGTTGTGAGCAATCTTTAATTTTTACGCTCATAAAAATGGAGGATTGCGGGACACGGGGGATGCAAGCAGCAAAGTTTGTGCCTTGGTACAGTAGTTTTAAAAGCTATGGCAACAAGAAAAATCATTTCATATTTAAACAAAATCCAAATAGCAGGTTAAAATATACACTCTGTTAACAGGGATTTTTGGCGTTAATAGGCAAAATGGGTCAACACAGCAAAGAAGGACTCACGCGCAAAAAAAACCATTCAAAATGCAATCCAAAATAAATGGATTCACAAGAAAAATGGTGTGAGTTGGCTTTTGGTGTACATATGTTTACTATGTGAATTGGTGACAAAATACACCCACACATGGTGCGTCAAAACTCAATCCAAAAACAAAACACAATAGGAGCTCAAAAAACAAACAAAATCACTCACGCAGTTTGTGCAATGGATTGTAATCAAGAATGATACCAAGGCATCTAAAATAAGACACAAGATCTGAAACATAAATTTTAAAAATATTGTGTTGGGTGCTTATATTTGGTATAAAATCCAGGAAAAAGGGTGGAAATTATTTTGGGTATTCAAAAATGGGCATTGTAAACCAGAAATAACTAATTAAGAAATAAAAAAATCTATAATTGGGATATTGGGTGGGAAAACCTCTAATTAAATATCCATATTCAGATAAAAGCAAAAATTAAAATTAAGAAGTAACTTAATTAAAATTTATTTAGTATTTTATTAAATTTTAAAATGGAAGGAACACAACACCAGAGTACCAATGCACCCGTTATGTGCCGTGGTCGTGGTTGCCCCCGTGGGTCAAAGAATAGACTCAGTACAACACAAGTGCCTACTTGGGAGGTAGACAGAAAAGGAGTGTTCCATAGTGACGCTGTACTGACACAGCTGGTTCAGGAGCACAAGCTGCTAGGGTGCGGAGCATAAACTCTCAGGTCCCAAAGCTGACCCGGAAGCCAACCAAGGTCATCACTACCAAAATGGTTATAAACAAGGAGGTAGAACTTACTTTGTATGTGTTTGACGCTGTGTACTGGCAAGAGTTGGTCCCTTCAGCCATGTTGGAGAAGGTGAAGCCTGTACTTGATACTAGCTATGAGCCATACATAAGCAATGGCAATCAGGAGGACAACAAGGAGCCCAAGTTCTTTCAAGCTGATGAGGGACAACTGGTGCGCAAGAAAGTTGCAGCCTTCTACAACAAGGTGCCTATGCCCTGTGTCTTGCCCAATGCCAATGAGTCAATCCCCACTGCTAAAAAGACCGCCCAGAAGCGCATCCCTGACATCAAACGCATCATCCTGCTTAATCTAATGTGTGAATCAGGCAATTACAAGGCAGCTGCAGCCATTGTTGGGGTGGATCCCAAGTACGGCTCAAAGACCTTCAACAAGTTCCTCAACACAGGTCAAGTCCTTGCCGCAGAGAAATCCTTGCGTGTGTTGACCATGCTCACAAAGGAGCACAAATGAGCAATCCGCCAGTGGATAACCTAAGATTGCCATCTTGAACTGGCAAATATACAGGCCATGGTCAAGTCTGCTTTTGGGGTTGAGGCCTCAATTTCCTTCTATTATCATTTGGTCAAGGGAATGCTTTTTCCTGGAAAAAACTCGGGGTATCCCCATACAATTGGAACAGCCCAGCCAATATTGAGACCTGGAGAAAATACACAGAGGCTTATACTGCCCTAAAAGCCAAGAGGACAGTCAAATTTTACTATATCAACAAATCAGCATTTGCCTTGTCAATGCACAATGAGTATGGGTATGTCCCCAGAGGCTCCAATGACGGGATGGCTTGGCGTGCTGCAGTCTGCGCCACAGCCTATTTGATGGTGGCTCTCCTTGGTCCAAAGGGGGTTGAGCTCTACCAAATGATATTGGGATCTCACAATAGCCGGACCTTCCTATCATTCCTCCGATTGGTCCAGGAGCACCTGAGGCGCACAAGCCCAGGCTTCACCAACGTAATTGTGCTGGACAACTTTGGTCTCCACAAGGTGGCAGATATGCTTGAAGAATTTCCATCAATTGACACAAGCATTGCAGTGGGCCCCCAGCAATTGGCCACGGCAAATATGCGCCTTCTCTTCCTCCCTGCCTATTTGCCCTTCCTAAATCCCATTGAGGAAGTCTTTGGGTGACTCAAGCAAGTTGTCAAGCGAGGAACCCCAACTGGGACAGACGACCTTTTTGATTTGCTGCAGACAGGGATCCATACCCTCCCAGCTGAGACTGTGGCCAAATTCTATGGCCACACTGATTTTTTTATCCCCGTGTGCCTTGCAAATCAGCCAATCAATTAAAGGCTTAGCTTATCCCACTTGTTTATATATCCTCTAATTTACTAATCAAGATTCATTAACTAAAATTTTATATTTAGATGTACCAAGCCTACAATCACATTCAGCAGCACTATTAATGAAGGTTAGTAATTTATTTATAATCATTTTTATTATTGCATCCAAGGGTATCCCAAAGGCTTGATAATGGATTACGCAAACACATCAATTTCATTTTTTGCAAATAAATATAAAAAGGAAACTAAAAAAATGTAAATCATACAGATTAGAAGTAGATTTTATTGACATATATTATATTCTTTTAATAAAACCTTCCCTGGAATTTATTTTGTAAGTAATGTTTGCTAAAATATTATTTTATAAAATTATTAATTATAATAAAAATAATCTAAAGGGTAAATATATTTATTGGAATAGAGGATATATTAGGAGCGCCTATAATGGGTTTGGCGGTATGTACCCACCCTGCAATGGAGCTGGCGCACAACCTCCACTGCCACACCGTGGACAGTGGATACACCCTGGTTAAAATACTCCCGCCTGCTGGTGAAAGGCAGAATGGTTAGGTGAGAGTGAAGCAGCAGCTTCTCAGGCAGGGCTGCAAACCCGTAGATTCTAGCCAGGACCAGGGCGTCCTGGATAACATGGTCCACTGAGTCATATCTGGGGGGACCTTCTTCCCGCCAAGAGCAAGCCGGGCCTAGTCAATCCCCAGAAAGACCCCATCCAGGTCCTCCACGCTGGCGCTCATTCTGAAGTAAAACAGGAACCCCAGGTAAACCACCAAGTGAAGCCTTTGCCCAGCAAAGGCTTCCGTAAACTTGAATATTTTTTTTGAATATTGCGCTTGTTTTTTTCTCATGTTTAGTTTTGCCAAAGGTAAGATCCATAGCTTCTGGGACCCCTGTCTTGTCGGCACTCCAGGCCAGCCCAAAGTCTGCCAGGAGGATTTTAGTCTTCTTCACATCTGTTGCATCTGCAACAGTCAGTTTTTCTACCGCGCGCCCAAAGTTCTCCAGCAAGTAGGACAGGGTGTGCTCCACTGGGAAGCAGAAGCAAGCAGCCGCATGAACCTGGCCCATCTCTGGTATATTCTTGAATGGGAGTGTCGCCAGGACGTCCCAAACAAGCTCAATGGAGTTTACACAGTAAACTACACTGAGGTTAACCGGATCCAGGCGGACCAGTTGAGCATCCTTGTAGGCAGTAACTGCCCACTCAGATGCCCCCTCTTCATGCGTCAGGCCAGCCAATGCCTCCCTGGACATTGGGAATGCACCGTGAATCCTATCTTTGAGCTCCTGCAAGACAGGGGGGACAGGAAAAGCTGCTTTGCCACGTGAGTGGCAAAATTTGAGTAGAAGGTGGGGGGAACAAAAGGAAACAGGACCTGGAGGAGTTTGCCATCAACTTCTTCTAAAAAAAGGTAAGTATTTATTAATTTTTATTAAATTTTTTTTCTTAGGTTACCTTCTTGGGTTTCTTCTTTGCCGGCAGCTTTAGCAGGCTTTGCCATCCTTGGTGCAAGCAGTTGTGCAGGCATCTCAGTGTCCTCCTTGTGGGCCCTCTTGGTGAGTTTGAGATGTGCATACATCTCAGGGTCATCCGTCCAGACAGACGGCACAGAGAGGGCAAAGGACTTGAATTGCAAGCCTTCAACCACTGTCTTCTGAATGTAAGGGCGCTCTATTGTCTTCTCAGGTGTGTCCAGTATTTTGATCATGAGTGACTTGGCAGGCACCTTTTTGATTTTGTCCCCTTCAAGGACAGCAGACTTCACTTTTTCCTTGACCTTGTGGTCAATTTCTTTGATTTTGGCAATTGCCAAGTCAAGGTCTTTTAGAAGTTTTTCCAATTTACTCATTGATTTTTTACTAACCTTTTCATATATTTTTATAGCTCTTGCCCCAATAAATTCTATATTATTTTGATACAATTGCCTCTTTGTTTATTCCTTTTTGTTTTCCCATTTACTACATTATCCCATCTTTTTACCCATTTTGTATATGTTTTACATACATCTCAATATGTGTTGTTTGCTTTGTGTGGCATTGTTTCCTTGGTTACCATATTATTTTTGGCGCTTGACATAGCCCCTTGTGAAAATATTAACAACAACTTGATGATCAACTGAATTTGAATTTAAAAATTATAGTGTTAATTGTATTTAGATAAAGTTGTTACTGATCCAAATTCAAAACCTTAATGATAAACTTTAAGCCAATCAGGAGCCAAGTGATAAAGTGATTGTTGTGACATAAAGGGACATTCAATAATTCTTTGATGTATGTGCGCTAATTAATATAATTGGCTGGATGTTTTGCCATTGTACGCCATTGCTGCTGTGGCAAATTGTTGATGGACTAGTGTTAACTCAGCAGCTGATTGGGCACTAGTCCATCAACAACTTGCCACAGCGGCAATGGCGTACAATGGCAAAACATCCTGCCAATCATATTAATTAGCGCACATACATCAAAGAATTATTGAATGTCCCTTTATGTCACAACAATCACTTTATCACTTGGCTCCTGATTGGCTTAAAGTTTATCATTAAGGTTTTGAATTTGAATCAGTAACAACTTTATCTAAAAACAGTTAACACTATAATTTTCTAATTCAAATTTAGCTGATCACCAAATTGTTGTTAATGTTTTCACAAGGGGCTATGGTTTGGTGCTAAAAATAACTGTGTTCAGGATCTAGATGCACACCATAGTAAATATATAATTTTATAGAAACAAGCTGAACATAAAGAATAAAACCAACTATAAACAAAGAGAACATGAACAATTGAAATTCAAAATAAAGATAATATAAATATAAAATGTTTGGTGACAGGGGGTTTATTGAGGCGGGGGAGAGTGATGCCTAGGAGGCAGAATAACGCGGGAAGGAAGACATAGAGGCAGTGCTGACCTGGGGAGTCTGGGATTTGGTGGGTTGGGCTTGTGGGTTAGGGGTGTTGGTGGTGGGGGTAGAGGCAGGAGGATTTCGCGTGATGGCCGCCATATACTGCTCATTGTACTCCTCATTGGTCATTGGCTGGATAGGCTGATAAGTGGCAGTGGCCCAAGGTGGAAGGCGCTTATCCTTATGTGATTGGCTGCCCATGCTCACATGGAAAACCATTTGCGCAAACAAGTCAGCCACCATTTGGCAACCAAAGAGAAATTGTGATCAAGGATCCCAAAATAGAGGTCGTTGAAAGCCTGAGGGCGGCGCTCCCGTAGTGTATCTCTGATGTTAAAGAAGACAACATCACCCAGATAGATGTCGGCGTGGCCGGCTGGGTACACAGATACTTGGTGCCCGTGTCCCTGGATGGCCTCAAGGGCAGTGGAGCTACCCTCCATCTGGTGGCTCAAGAAAACTGATGCTTTGAATTTGAGCCATCCCAGGAGTTGAGCAATCTACCAAGGATGTGGCTGTATGAGTACCCATTGACAAAATCAGAGTTTGTCCAATAATAGACAAAACCCTTGGCCAACACAGCCAGAAATGCACCAATGAACGTCCCCTTTTTGACCTTCTTCCTTCTGTTCTTGGTGGCAGCTTTTTCCATCTCACCAAAGTCATCAAAAGCTAATGATAGCTTGTAGTAGGAGATGAAAATGACATCATCTGACAGACTAGTCAAGCAACAGACCAGGGTGGATTCAATGGCATGATCATACGGGGAATCCTCAGCGCCATCCCATTGGTTGCTGGCAAAATTGGTAAGAACCCATACAGAAGCCACCTTCCCGTACATCCAGAGCTGCACCATGCGCTCAGACACCCAAATGCTATGGTGAGCAAGTTGCTTCCAGACCTGGGTCAAGGGAAGCTTGGGGTCCTGCTGGAGGAGGTCAAGTATGATTGGATATGCCTCAGTTATCTGGGACTCTTGGGCTTTCTTGGGCTTCTTGGCCGCCCCGATCCAATTCCCCTTGTTCATCATGCTATTGAATTCCCGCATGACAGTAGCTTGAGTAAGTTGCAATTGGTCAGCAATCTGATCCCAGGACAGACCCTGCAGGTTGAGTGTCACCTTTATCTAAAGAATTTGGGCAGTGATTATTCTGTGTTTGGGGCGCTGGGCGGGGGAAGCTGAAGCCTGATTGGCTGAGGGAGGGGCAGGTTGGGCGATGGCAGGAAGTTGTTCCAAATTGAGGTTGCCATCCTGATTGGTTGGTTGGTTGGCGGGCAGCTTGTGCAGGGGTGGGTGTGGAAGCGGGGGCAGCACTAGACGCAAAGTGACTCTCAAAAAAGTCAAAGCCATATGGGTCAGGGGACAGTAACAGGTCAGCTTCCTTGTTACCCACATCAAAGGCTTGGGTGTAATCAGGTGCCTCCACGTTCTGAGCCTTGCCTCCATTGAAGCTGGCTTGGCTGCTGCTGGCTTGGCTTCTGGCGCTGTTGAAAATATTGCTGTTGAAAACCATATTGAAAAAAAACCTAGGATAAAATCACTAAAAGTAGAAATTTTAAAATTTGATGATTTATTTTTAAAGTAATCTTAAGTCCATATTTGGAAGGTTCTCAAAACCATTCCATACAAATCTTGAGCCATTAAAATAAATAAAATGCCTCTGTTCCTAAATTGGATAGCTGTTGATTGGCTGTTATACTGTTATTTTTCTATTTTAGGCTGCTCATACTACACATCTTGTGTGAGTTCATTTTGTTTTGTGTTTGTGTAATCTTGCTTCTATATTACTCAGATTTTGTTTCATTTTGGTCCTTCTTTTGGTGTCTTATATGAATCCTGATTGGATTATAATATACTCCGGAATAGCATCCATCCATTTCACTTGTTGCGTCAGTTCATTTTGTTTGTGGGTTGAACTACACCACTTGATGTTTGATATAATTTTGTATAATGGGTGAGTGAAATTTTGTTTTTGGTTTTACATTTCATTTATTAACCAACAATATTTAAATTATTTGAATCCTGAATCTCACGCAACTTGGATTTTGTTTAAATCTGAAATGATTTTGTTTAAATCTGAGTTCATTTTGCTTGTTGTCATAGCTTTTAAAACTACTATACTTTTTTTGTTGTTTTGGGGGGAGAAAGGGGCACTTAAGCCGGTTCCCCCTCCTCTTTTCCCTGTTCCTCTGTTTTCAGACCTTTGAGGTCAGAGAATGTGGGTTCAGATTTGTAGCAGGTTGCTGCTTTAGCATTGTTAACTTTGGTGATGTCCTCTTTCTTGGGACAGGAGCGGTTTGCGCTTTGGCTACAATTGCCGTTGTTACACTTGGAGTTGCTGTTGTTATGGTTGGTATTTTGGCGTTTATTGCCATTGGAGCTTTCTCTGACATTGCTGTTTGAGGAGTGGTTGCTGTTGTGTGCAGCATATTCCATGTTGGCGCATTTTTTAGCGCGCTTGGCTTCAGCAATGAGCGCAGGAATGGAGGTATTGTTGTAACTGTGCTGTTCTATCAGAGTTACATGGGAAAATATTTAGAAGGTAGATAATAATCTTTATTGAGAGATAATGATTATATAGTTCATGTGAATCAAGGATAGAAGGAACAAGATTGGTGATCACACGGCTGGATGGAAGAAGGGGGTGGCTTGATCCTGATAATGAGTCAAGCGCCAAATTGAGGTATCCACTGTGAAGGATCATCATCTGTTCATGTTGATGGATTTGGTAATTCCAGTTGACTTCCTAGTCTGGCTTTGGGTGACCAAATAATTAGATTGCGGGTCACAACCCCAATTGTTTGGAACCTTGCTGGTGGGTTGAGCCTGCGGTTTTGACAGTATTTGCTTCTGGGAAGATGAGGGCAGCAACAGAGGGTTTCATTCTGTTTATAAATGATGCTCTGGTTTGTACATTGTCAGCTTGTGCTGGGTTTTGGATTTGCATCATATTTCTTCAAATTTGTTGGTGTAGGCTGCAATAGTGGTTTTTTGAGGAAGATCACCGAGCTGTATTGCAATATCCTGAAGAGATTTGGTGACGCGGAAATTGTGGGTGATGTTGGCTTTGAACTCTTCCCAGTTGGCAAGCTGGTCGTTGGTTTGTGAGCCAACCCAGCTGGCAAACCAGTTAGCTGCGGCCTTGTATAGGCGCTTGCTGGCTTCCTGGACCCATTTCTCATGAGGGATGCAGCTGGCACAGATTTTAGCGGCTGTATTGTCAAGATTGACAATTCTTCCCCTCTGAAAACCCAGGCCCAGGAGCAGGATTCAAACCCTGGCCCTGGATCCCTACGGGCTGCCAGGCCTGTGGACTGCTGGGCCAACCACCTGTGTTTTTTGGGGATCAAACCCCTGCAAGCTGAGGCTCCTGTGAATTCCTGAAGCCAGAATACCAACACCAGCCCAACCATAGTGGCGCCCAAAGAGGAGCCTCTCAAATTGTCTAATGAAGGCAGAGATGGTGCATATGTAGGCTTCATGAGTTTGAAGTCCTTTCAAGCAACCAATCAAGAGCCTACCCAGGAAAGAGGCACAGGCCTGCAGCCCGGCCCCATGACCACAGCGCTAAAGCAAGACAATCAGGTAGCCAAATTGAGATTTTTGACCAATTAAAAAACTCCCAGGCTGAGCACCATTCTGCTACTTTCAGACCCAAGTACCCAATTCCCCTGGCCCAGCTTTCCCCAATGTCCTGATGAACTCATGGAAAATGTTAAGTTTGGAGGTGGGGTGATATATAGACCAAAGGACCCTGCACTCCAAACTTATTGCTATTTTTGAATAAAGGTTATGTTACTTTGGCTCATACAGCTATTACCATATTTTGTATTTGCCGTCTATAAGGTAAGTTTGAGATCCCCCGGCCCTCCTGCCCCTCTGCCTGCAGTTTTCTGTCACCTGGTGCTCCCTTTGGGCCCATTCATTTTACTGATTACCCATTAAAGCCTGAATATAAGGATTACACACCAGAGAAAATCATTGAACTTGACCCATTAGCCTGCATCCAATCTGCCGTCAGATACAACTGCCAAGGTCTGTGGATATTCTCTACCCCCAAGTTATTTAGAGGAAAATTCAACTACCTCCCGGCCTACAAAGTTTATATGGAACCACCTGTAACACCAAAACTGATGACAGCCTCTTCCCCCGACCTGCCAACCAACCATACCAGCAAGCTTTTTGGTATAGTGTAAATCACCCTCACTGGGGTGGTGGACACCATTGTACCGGCCACTGTCCCGTGGTCTTGGTTAGGGAAGTCTTCTTCTTACCTCTTTAAGTTAGCCCCTCTCTTGTGGTGGGCCCTGCCCGCAAAAAACCCGCCCAAGTTACCTCCAAAACCGGCAGTCAGGCCACCCAAGAGTGGGTCCCTGACATGTGTGTTCTAGCCAGTTGATGACGTTTTCTTTGTTTCTACCAAAGAACTTGTCAATACCAATGTATTTGGTGTTGGTCACTTCAACTGTGATAGGTGGTTGTGCGTTTGTTTGTGGTTGAAGAGAGCAACTGTATTGAATTATCTTGGTGCATGCTTTGGGCATGACCAGACCTTTGAATACGGTGCGTCCACTAGGAATATCTTTGTCAATGTTGTGGGCGCAGAATTATGTTTTCCAGGTCTCCTAGGATGTGGCCTGGTTGAGTATGTGGGCGAAGGTGGGCAGGTTCTGTTCAGTCATTTTCTCTTTCATTAGCGTGGTCAAAACTGTAGTGCTACCAGTGATAAGGAGCGCCTTTTTGGGGAAGCTTCAAATATAAAAGTAGGAGGAGAAGAAGTAAGTTTTATTGGATGATACTTTAGTCTTATATAGATTTAGCTGTGGCGGGGATATTAGTTGGACCAAACCCAGGGGCTGGTCATGTGCTGGATGGGTTCAAGTTGTTGGATACCTGGAAAGTCATGTGATATTGGTTTGTTGCCATTTCCAGTATGCCAAATGGTATATTGAAAAGGCACCAAATTGGGCAATGACTGGATGTTAGGTGTGATGGCTTTAGCTGGAATACTTGTATATCCAGACCCTTGACAGTAGTCAGGGATTGCATCCTTGACACTTCTGGTCAGATGGTGTCTTTATGTATTAATAACATACTCCTCCAAGTTGGCAGTAGGCAGGTGATCTTCTTCATTGTGTATCAGGTCTGTTGTGGATTGGGTCTTGGGGACGTCTTGGGGACTAATGTCTGGAGTGATAGCTTGTAACAGTATGGTTGTAGGCCTATGCAAAAATTAATAAAAGTCTTTAGAGACTCCTAAGTCTTTACTTTTTATTCTAAGATAAAAACTAAGTAGAGAGATAAAACAAGTAAGTAAAAGTGTGTCTTTTATTGAGGAAAAAAGGAACTTATATAATATGATTGCTGCACAATGGCTGCAGAGATTTTATTAACACCTGCACTATTAGTAGGAATATTACATAATATTTGAGTATATAACAGGCTCTTGCATCTGTGTTCCTGCCTATTTGGGTTAATCTGGACAATTTGACAGAGGAAGATGGATGTGCATTACACCAGAAGTGAACAGCAGTTGCAGCTGCCTGTTACAGCAATGGTTAGCAGTTCCTGAACCTGATCAAATTGTGAGAGAGGGGGGCTAAACTAACTAAGTTTGGCTCCCATCCCGGTGAAACAAACCACCAGGATGCCATCCAGTGCAGAACTGGGATGGCCGCTTGGAGGGGGGGACCACAGGGAGGACACTGGGGACAACTGAGGGAAGTAGGCGTTCATACCCATCAGTATCAGGCCGGCGAGCAACCAAGGAGTGCAAGTAGGAGCGGGAGAGGACACCTTGGAAGACCCAGGGGGTACTGTATGTCTCTGGACCACGTTGGGGAGGGGAGGCATTGGAGGCACTGCTTCTTCAGAAACGGGTGAAGTATGATCCACAGTGTCCAAGTCCAAATCATCACACGTCAGGCTCTTGACCACAGTCTCTCCAGAAAAGAGAAGACCGCTGGGGAGGTCCCAGAGACTAGCAGGGTCTCTACCTACCAGACAGGCTGACAAAGAGATTTTCCCCCATAAATCAGGGGAGGTGGACCACAGAAGCAACAAGAACAGAGCCAAGGAAAATACCACAAATTTAAGAGCTGGGAGTATCATAGGAATATTCCTCACAAAATTTGGAGTAGGACAGTATATTTTTCAGATAAAAATCAGGCAGAACAGGGGCTGGTAGGGTATACTTAGCAAAATAGAACCAAACTGTAACAGAACGGGTCCAGAGAGCTTTACAATTGTTGTGAGAGGCTTGGCAAGAACAGCAAGCAAGAGTGGGTTTGAAATCAATGATTTTTAATAGAAAATTTAAAATAATAACAGGAATTATAAAGAAAATCAATTGAAAATTTGAGTTTTGAACTTGGTTTTTGAAAGCAAGAACAGGAAAGACAACTACTAGGTGAATCAACACTAGTATAGTGACCCAGAAGAGAAGCCGGGTTCAAAACCGGCTGGCAGAAGGTAAGCTTGGAACAGAAACTAACACCACAATCTTTAGGCTGTAGGAACTCAAAACTGGGTTCCAAACAACAAAAAATTTAAAAATAAAGTGCAGATGGCTCCAAACTTTAATATTATTGGAAAATAGACAAGCAGGGGACTAGAAGTCCCCTTGCTTGCATAAAAGAGATGGGCTGCAAATAAGATGGGTCACATGACAATGGAACTAAATCCAATTGGCTGGAAGCAAAACTTTGCTAGGCAGGGGCAGGGGGACTGGAGGGTTTCATTCCAATTTCTGCAGTCAGATCTGATTGGCTGGAAGAGGCACTGGTCATTTGGAATTCACTTGAGTTGCTTAGTATTGATGTGGTGACCTCTGATTGGCCAGCTCTAATGGTTTTTAGAAGTGGGCAATACCAAGCTAATAAGTAGTCTAAATTAACCAGTGTTTCTTCCCAGGAGGGAGCACCCAAAGGCAGAGGTTCCGCAGGGTAGGCCAGCACAAACCTCTCATCTACTGTGTGAGCTAAATCATTTAAAGAATGAAGGGGTTTGACGGGCGTTTTAGAACCTTTCTTGGTATGACAAGGGAAAATTGTGTGATCCAAAGCCAGAGGTGGCAGAGAATTTACACAAATAGTATGTAATAGGTTGGAAAGAGCGTATTTACATCCAAGTTACAATCAAATCAAAATAACTGTTGGATCCAACAGATTTGAGTGCACATCTTTAATAGCCTTGTCATCAGGAATAAATCCATTGATATTCTTGACTATTCTAACCTGCAATCCAATTTAAAACAAGGTCTTTGGCTGTGTTTGAGGTAGTAAAGATCTTTTTGTTGACCTTCAGTCAAATGGACGTTATGCTCAAGCAACTCTTGGATGGTGAGGAAACTTTCATATCTTTATTTCTTTAGGTAGTTGACGCCAAGTGGTTCAAGAACACCATCCTTTTCAATATACCATAAATGGTATTTGAATGCTATATAGATGCCAAGATCAATTAGTGCATTCTGATCTAGAAGTAATTCATATCTGTTGTGGGCATAAATAGCAGCTGAGATTTTGACCCAGACACCTTGGATTTTGACAATTAGATATCTAATTATTCCTAGACACACTTTGGACTTTCTGTTTGAAAAAGTAAATACTTCATAGCTACAGCTGTACTCCCAGGGATTGAAGGAAGGCTTTGGTGATGATGTTTGAGGTGTATCAACCATCTAATAATATTCAGGCAGGTTGGCCTTATACTTCTTCTTCAACTCTTGGTGCACCTTTTTTGATTATTTTCTTAATTAAATTTCTTGTTGTTGGATGTGCTTGTGTGGTATCGAGTTTTATAATTGATGTTTCATTCATTAAATTGTTTATGGGTTTAAATTTACATAAGCCACAAGCTTGTATCATGTTGTCTCAAAATGATGGTGATATCCTAACAAGTTAATCAGTGGGGGTTTGATTAGTGTATCTTTTAAAATCTTTCACACATCAATCTTACAATGCTTATCATTCAGAGGTAATATTTGACGCTTGGGTTTAACCTTTTTAGCATCAATCTTAACCATCTATTTAAAGACGTTGATCTCAGGAAAGGATCTGTCTTCTTCATCCATTGGGATGCCATAAGGTTCAGCTTTATCTGCTGTATGTGGATTTTTTCCCCTGTGCAGTTTGTGGTGTTGTTTTTTTCCTGAATCTTGAGTTGGATGATTCAAGTTTTCTGTTACATTTTCTTGCTTTGGCAATATCCTTTATTTGGATTGCTATTGTTCAAGTTTGGAAGATTGTTTTTGGTGGTTCCTGGCTTAGAGGATTCATTATTTAAACCTGACTTTGACTCTACGTTTTAGGGATGAACTATATGGCTTAGTCAATGCTTTTGGGCAATGTTAGAGAAAACTGCAGCCATTTTTTCATCTAAAAATATTTATCTTTCTTTTTAGAGGCTTTGGAAGATTTCTTACTAGCTTATCTTTGCTAGTGTTAAGCTTTTCAGTTGTTTCTTTAATTCACTTTGGGCAGACAGGATACAGGTGATTCTTATTGCCACAATAATTGCATTTCTGTTGGCAGATTAATGCAATTTGTCCTTCTCTTGTGCAATTATTGAAGCTCAGGTTTGAATGTGGTTGCTTCCTGCCAGCCAAATATGTTATCATGTTGGCCATTCATTGGGCCAACTGTTTCATAGACTCAGGTAAATCATCTGCTGGTGGAGGCATAATTGCTTTACGTTCCAGCTTAGGTTTTATCATTTGTGTTACTTGATAGAGCTAACCTCTAGTCTTGAACTTGTCAAAACAACAGATAAGTTTGTAAGCTTCTTGCAAGTTAAAAGGCACATGAGGTTCTAGGAATTTTAGATAGTCTGTGGTAAGTGTCTCACAAAGAAATCTAATCCCAATGTTTCTTCAAAGGTTTGGCGCACTTGCTGCCCTTCAAAGAAATATGCTGAACCATATATCATGTCTTGGTATTGGTTAATGAGTGTTGTGATTTCTTTGACAAACTCATCAGTGCTTTTGAAATCCGCTTTGACATAGGGACTTCAATTTGTAGACCAAAAAACTACACTCCTCCTCCAAACCAATTGTAGGCTAAGCTCTTTCATTCTACCCAAGTGACTTGTTGATTGGGGATTTGTGCCATACTGCAGCTCTCCTGTCCAAGTAGTATTGGACTTTCCTGACACACTTGCTTTCTGGGATACAAAAATGCTTATATAAAAATTTGAAGTGATTGATCCAGAAATGTGCATCAGTGTCAGTGAAGAATGAAATATTCTGTGAAGCCATTTGACAAATCATTACAAGGTGTAGATAGGAGTCCTCTGGCTCTGAGTTTGAGAAATTTGACATAGTTATTAAATCCCTGGCAGAATCACCAATATTATGTTGCTTTACTAAAGTGTGTAATATAGATAAGGCAGGTCCAAATTGTTGTTTTGATCATATTCTTTTTTTGCTAGGTTGTCTGGTGTTTTCTTGGATAATTTGATAACTAACAGATTGGGCAAGTTCAAATTGAACCAAGAGATTGTGAAAATAGGATATAGATTTATTGAAGAATAGGTGGCTTTATATAGCCTTCAAAATATTGGCAGTTAGGGAATATGGGGAAATAAATGCTAGTTGTTTGTGATAGAGATGGTCAATCTGTAACTGCAACAACTGGAAATTGTGGGGTTAGACCCAACAATTACGTCAGTTATTAACAATCACACTATAGTGGCTCCTCATCAATGTCTTTTTCTTCATCACTAACATAAGGCTTGTATATAATATCCAGAATAATCTTTACACTTGTTATAAGACTGGCATAAATAACATTTTGGAAGTACACAGGGCTGTACACCAAGGATGCTTTCTTGTTGGTGGTGTTGTTTGATGTTCTGGTAGTTGTGACTTTGGTGGCCTTTCTGAACAGCTTTGAAACTCTGGGTTAGTACTATCTTTTCTTTCAATTTAGGTGTCCTAGGCCTGTTTTTGTATTTTTGTGGCTTGGGTTTCACTTTCTGGCTCATATTTACTCTCACCTTTCACTTCCTGGACTATGGCCACTATGTTTTTTATTTACAAGGGCGCCCAAGTCCATGGTGTACTCCTTTGGCTCCTTGACTTTGTTTTTGTGATGTGTCTATTTTGATATAGAATGAAAATTAAAATTAAATCAGTTTAACAGTATAATTTATTTAATATAATCTTTATTTTCCCATATATAGTAGCATAAAAGCTTTAGTTGCTATCATCTATTTCACAATAGGGTTTAAAATTTCTATATAATTATTTTTAGTTGTGAATGTGAACTTTTAGTCATATGTATTGGTTTATTTGATTTAATTTATAAATTTCTTAAAAACAGACACTCATAACATTATATTTCTAATTTTTGCTCTTTATTTTATATTTGAATTATGGTTTACTTGCAATAGTGCAAAAAATTCATTAATTTGTTTTGATAATTAACATGTTTGTTGTTTTTTTCAGTTTCTATAAGAGTTTACTGATAAATTGAAATTTTCACTTTAGTTGCTGGGTTTATTTTTATTTTCATGAACTTAAAAAGCTATACCTCTAAAAGATGGCTGGAATTATTTTATTTTAGGCTAGCATATTTTCATCTCAACAGATTATAAAAATACACTTTGAGCTGGAAGGCCTTTAATTAAAAGATTAGAAATAAAACTATTGGATTTCTATATATATGATATTTTTTAAACACTAGCTTGATCAAGATAATACAATAAGTTAGTTAAATTTGATGTACAGAAATTAAAAATAATAAATATGCTGTTATAATTAATAGCTTTTTTTTGTTCATTGGGTGTAAGATATAGTTTAAAACTTGACATATTAGCACATTTCAGTAATATTGTCCATTAAACCTAGGCATTTTTGTGTTAATATGGCATGATTTTTATTTTTTAGGAGCTTGAGCTATTTTTAGTATTAACAAAATAATTTTTTAATATCTTTCTTTTTTATGTTATTTTTGGCCAAGTTTTATAAAAGCTTTTTTGTTGTTTAGTGCTTTTTGATTGGCCAAGTTGTATATATTATTTACTGTCAGGAATCCAGTCTTGGGCAGCTGGCCTGTTTTTTTCAGGGGTAACTCAGGCCAGGTTTTTTGCAGGTAAAGCCCATCATAAGATAGAAGCTAACTTAAAAAGGTAGGAGATGGACTTTCCCACCCAGGACCACAGGCCAGCAGCCGGGAAAATGGTGTCAATCACCCCTGTGAAGGTGATACACAATCCCGCATAGCTTGCCAGTGTGGTCAGTTGGAAGGTTGGGTGAGGAGGCAGGCATAGGCTTGGGGGTCACAGGTGGTTCCATGCAGAGCTTGTAAGCAAGAAGATAGTTGAACTTCCCTCTAAACAATTTGGGTGTTGAGAATATCCACGGCCTTGAAAGTTATATCTAACTGCAGATTGTATGTGGGCCAAAAAATTAAGTTTGAGTATCTTTTCTGGGGTGTATTCCTTATATTCAGGTTTCAAAAGATATTTGGTGAAGTGGACAGGGCCAAAGGATGCACCTGGAGAACAGAAAACTGTGGGCAGAGGGACAAGAGATCTTGTACTGAATTGATAGATGTCAAATCCAAAATAAGGCAGTAGCTGTGTAAGCCAAAATAACATAATCTTTATTCAAAAATGGCAATAAGGTTTGAGTGCAGAATCTATAGGCATATATAGCATCCTGCCTCCAAACTTAGTATTTCCCATGATGGTTTCATCAAAATATTGGGAAAAATACAGACAGGTGGTCCAGGTGCAGGAGTGGCAAAATAGCACCTTGGCTGGGTGTTCTCTGATTGGTTGGAATGTCCAAATTGGTCTCTTGATTTTCTTGACTTTGAGCTGTGGTCACAGGGTTGGGCCTAAAGCCTGTGTTTTCCTGTGGCAACTGGATTTGATTGGTTACCCAGGAGGACTTCAAGCTCATGAAGCTAATGGTTGAACTTTTGTTGCCTCCATTAGGTGCTTTGATTAGTCCTCCATTTGGTGTGCTTATTTCCTTGGTTTGGCTTGCTTTACCATTTGTGCCAACATTCTTGGCATCAGCTTGCAGGGGCTTGACTTCAGGAAAATACAGACAGGCAGCCCTTTGGTCCATAGGGCCAGCGGCCCAAGAGAATCTAGGGTCAGGGCTCAAATCCCGCTCCCAGGCCCGAGTTTCCAGGGAGGAAGAATTGTCAATCCTGACACCATCCCCTTCTTTCCTCAAGAGCCCTTTTTTCCAGTTCTTCTTGTTCAGGTAGAGTTGGACAGCTTCTTGGGCATTAGCTAGGTTGCTCAGCAGTTCCTAAGTACTTTCCTCTAGCGGGTATTCTTTCCATTTGACGTAGTAATGGGGTTTTTGGTAGTGGGTTCTGTTGCCGTGTATGTATTCAACTTCATGTTCCTCAGAGCGGCCTATTTGGATGGGTGGGGAGCTGTCTTAAGACGTTGGTGGGGGAGTGTTGTAAATTTAGGCTATCTAAACTAGCTAAATCTACGCACTAAAGTTTATCTTAACTAAACTATTTAAGGCTTACTAAACACCAACGTTGACTGCTAAATAAAAGGCAATATCAAAGTATGTGTTAAGTGTAAGGTTAAAGCTGTGTTTATTAAACTCATATGGGCTGATACTGTAAATTCAGAACCTGAACGTAACAATGCAGGATTGTCAAATCCTTGGTCCAAATTTCAAATCACTTTTGCAGGCAACTAAGCTGAGTGAAAAATAAAATGTTTAATAAAAGTAACCATTTAATTTGACTTTTTTGGTTTATTTAAATTGGTAAATTTTTAATCTCTTGAGCAGATAACTCAACTAACAAAAGACCAAACACAACAAACAAATGCAGGATACATGAATCAGAAATGTGGGATTCTAATGTACAATTTGAGATTTCCTGTATTTCAAACAAATAATAGACATCATGTAAAATT